>JAOWBL010000019.1:16794207-16817416 GCA_028564865.1 Zenarchopterus dispar | reverse complement strand
CACCACAAATGATCTCATCTCCTCCAAAATTTGACACAGGCCTCAAGACCTCCTCTATAGCTTAAGGAAACACACACGCACACATTTTCAACCACTGTAATCTGATCAAGTTCTACATTTTTAAACAAGCACCAGATAATATCCTTTGAGAAAACAACATTTTTGCCATGTCAGCCATCTCGTGATAATGCTTGACCGAATCTTTTCACACCAACTGATAAGAGTATCTGTTTGTATATAAAACTTGAAAAGCAACGTTGTTGACTACTGTTTTAAACCTTTTCAAGTTAAATGAATGAATGCACCCTATTATGGGATCGAAACCTGCAGGAAATGCACAGCTGTTCAATAAGCAGGATGATTGCAGGACTGCTTCCGGATGTATTTCAATCTCTTCTTCCACTGCCTGGCCCAGTAAACACCGGGCCAGTCTCCCTGTCTAGCCCCACAACCACAGCTCTGGACTGGGCTGACACACATGTACTGCTTTCTGGGAGTGAGCAGCAGAGTGGCAGCAAGTCTGCCAAAGGGACCAGAACTGTGCTGATGGAAGGGGAAAAAAATATCCCTCTGTTGCCTCCTTCATTCCTCCATCGGTCGCCCAGAACCAGAAACTCAGTCAGATTGGCACACACATCAAGGGACCAACGCTGCATGCATCTAAAAACAAAGTAAGATGGTCTGAAGACACTGCAGACGTGACAAGACGGTAGAAGAAAACAATTCCTACTTGTTATTGTAGATGTTGACCCTCCATTCTTACCATTAACTTCAAGACAACAATTTCTATTCAATTTAACTTCACATCATTTCCTAGTATTATATGTTGAAGTAAAGTTTACAGACTTTGCCTTTGCTTTTTAGTGTTTTTTTTTTTCCTTTTTAGAAAAGCCTTTTAATGTTCAAAGGCTTTTCTGGCTGAAGACTATTTTTGGCCACCTCACTATGACATAAAACTGAAAAGTATGTGGTAGAGATTTACTGCAAGATCAGGACCGAGCGCTATTAATTCCCCCCAAGAAGAGAGGCTATCGAGTCAAACCCAAGTTCTGGGATTTCAGTTTTTGTGTCTACATATTAATTCATCCGCCTCAGATACAAGTTTCTCTTAAATCAGTTTGCTTTTTTACTCCTTCTAGTTATCCAAAATTACACATATTCAGATTTTATCGCTTTCTGAAAACATAATACGACCCTGCCACATGCCATATACCTGGGGGTTTCATACCACCCAATACGCCACAGCACAACCACACACACACACACATGTTTATTATGAGAACTGTCGTGCTTTGTAAGCCTCCATCCCTGAAAGTTTATGTCTACCTATAATCTTGACTCTCAACAACGCTTTATACTTTTAGGTTTCCCTGCAGTCCAGACTCCACCGAATGACCAACAATACAACTACCATTAAGATGCAACGAGAACAGGGGTGAGGAGAGTGCGAAGCTCAGTCTCATCAAAATAACGCAGAACAAGAGCTCACCAGGCGTAAATTCTTCCATATGTGAAAGTGAGCGAGACCCCGTTTCTCATTAAAAGGATGAAAAATAAACAATAGAGACTCAGCTCTGTTTTTTGCCAGGTACCGCAGGAAATTATCTCAGGCAACAGGGATACTGTGAAGTAACTTGCCCTTCAAAGTGCAACCAGTTTTTTGTTGTAACAAAATAAAAGCTAACAGATGTGTAACAGATGGATTTGCGAGCAACAGTTTTGTCACCAAAGACAGAGGAGTAGTTGAAGCATGACCTGAATATTTGCTGTGCAGCATGAAGGCAAGATCTGCATGAAAAGGCCATGTATTACTATGCATCCACACAATAAATGCTGCCATTATTGGCTGAGAAATAAATAAATTGTAAAAGAGGTTAAATAGTGAACTGGCTATCGCTTATTCAATATAGCCTGAACTATTAAAAATAAAGCAAAAGGGGTTTTAAAAAAATAGTTATATGCAGAGATGCTGCTATATTGAGGAGCAACTGTGTTTCATACCACCTGTTAACCTCCAGGAAGTCAGACTGCTGAGAGAATTAGTGATCTACATGACTACAAAAATTGGAGTCTGGGCCAACAAACAGTCATAAATCTACCACGAACAAAACAAGACCATCTATTATTTAAAAGCAGTTACATTGCACACCAGGAGTCAGACTCAGTCTATAAAGATTCAACTCAATCAACATAAGCAAGATGATGTTAACTTACAACTTGACAAGAAATTCCTTTTTTTAATTCTTTTTCTAATGTGATCAGCACAGTCTGATACTGATGTTCAATAAATATGAATCGTGTGTGAAGAAAGATGTGTAACAGAAAACAGTCGCTCAGCCTGGTTAATCAGAGCTCAGGTTTCAGTTTCATGCTGGCTTGTCAGGGGCTCCAGAGAGCAAGTCACTACACGCATGTCATTTCTCACAGAGGAGAAAGTAGGAAGAGAAGTACAGTCACCTGACTGAAACAAAACAAAACAAAAAAAAAAGCACCAACATCAGGAAACCAATACTAGAGCCAGAAGGGTAAACGTAATGAGAAACATTAGTGTTGCTTAAAAGGTAAGAAAAGACAGAAAGCCAAACAACAGACACATCTTTTCTAGATTCTCACAGAATTTTTAGAAGTAAAAAGCAACACAAAAAGATTAAAGCAACTTCCTCTTCACTTTTTTCATTTCTTTTTTCTGGCTACACCACAGCTTT
This sequence comes from Zenarchopterus dispar, assembly GCA_028564865.1. Classification (NCBI taxonomy): domain Eukaryota; kingdom Metazoa; phylum Chordata; class Actinopteri; order Beloniformes; family Zenarchopteridae; genus Zenarchopterus; species Zenarchopterus dispar. The sequence goes on along the minus strand of JAOWBL010000019.1, from coordinate 16,814,711 downwards.
TATGCAATTCTTTTACATTGTACACAAAACTATCAAGTGCAGCCCATACAGCAGCCTTACATTATATTCACTCTACACAATGTCGGTTCAGACAACGTTTTTGCATCTTTTAATGCAGCCCATTATATTTGGGATCCTGTGCTCTTGCATAATGCAGCAACATGAGTCACTTTTTTGGGAAGCACTTTCATGACTACATGTAATTTAAATGAGCAGAGCAATTTGTATTGCAGCATAAATATGCTGCAATAGCCTTGCTGCAATAGCTCCTCTGTTGTGAGATTATTTTCATTTTACTGAACTAAATCTTAAGTACTTTTTAGTGACTTATTTACCCTTGTTTTAGAAAACGTACATTTCCTTTTAAAGTACAGAGTTTAATCCATTTTTCCAACCACTTCGCATCACTAGGCTTTGGGACACACTGAGTCAAGTTTGTTGTAACATCTTATTAAGTGTGACGTCACAAAAGTCTTACCTCCAGGACTGGTCCTGCACCCAGAATGGTCCTCTCCACTCCACTGGCATAGCCCTTCTGGCTGAGTGCAGTTAGACAGTGGATTAAGAAATTTGTGCTCTGGGTCTTGCCTGAGCCGCTCTCTCCAGAGATGACAATGCACTGGTTGACTTTCTTCCTGAGCATTGCATAGTAGGCCACATCTGCAATGGCGAAAATATGAGGCTCCAGTTTGCCCAGCTGGTGATTCTCGTACATCTTGACATATTTAGGGTTATAAATGGGCAGGAACTTGAAGGGGTTGATGGCGATGAGGATGCTGCCTGCATAGGTGTAGATCTTTTTCTTGTGAAAGCGTCTGCGCAGATTATTTAATATGCTGTCCTCATTGAGGACGGGGAGGTTGCAGAGGTCTGCAAAGTCATCCTGGGGAGGAGGAAGGAAGCCCCTGGCAGCGAGTCGCTGTACCTCTTGTTCCTTGGACAAGGGTGGGAGGTGGACATAATGGATAGAGCCATCATGATTCCTCTCCTGGATGAAGTAAAAGGTTCATTATTTATTACTGAGGCAGATACAACAGCATTTTGAGACAGTTAAAAGTTTTATGGACCAACTGAAATTCTTTACCGAGTCAAAAATGTTGGGGGCAGGCTCCCCTCACACATCCTGCTGTTACATAATGTTTTTGGATTTTAATAACTTATTCTGTGGGAGAGCTTCTCCAATTTGTCCACACTGACCAAATTCAACTTTAAAGTAAACAGTGAGTTGTCAGTTTTACCTGTAGTAAGAAATAAAAGCCAAGGCTCTGAGGATGTTGCTCTTGGGCTTTCCGAGGCCACAGAAGAAACCTCTGCACTGGCAAGTCTCCAGCTTCCAGTACCCACTCTTCCCCGCCACATTCCTTAACCTCTGCCAGCACATACATGCGGCCAGGGTCCAGCCCCAGTGTCGTAGCAGCATCCGAGATCACAGAGGCTGCCGTTGCATCTTTCTGCACTCTGATCAGCAGGGGGAAAAAAAGGAAACAATTATTATATATATTGAGTTTCCTTAACTACAAGAAAAATATTAGCTAAACTGGTGATGATGAAGCTCCAACTCTTTATAGAGATAAGACAGTGGGGAACTCACGTAAGGTTGCAGCAAGCAGATGACTGGGCAGCCAAGCGTGGATAGATCTGAAGCACGTATGAGCGGCTATCATGATCTTTAGGGCCATCTGACCCACCTCCCCCTCCTCCACCTGCATTCGTTGCCACGGTGGCAGCGCCATCTCTGACACTCATCCTGAGCCAGGGGGAGTGGCCTGAGCATGCCGCACAGCCACTGCCTCAGTCTCACCAAGCAGCACCTGAAGATGACAGATGAATTTATAATTAATTATGTTCATGTTAGGAAACCCTCACTGATTATGATCACAGTCATGAGCCAACATTTGAGTTTAAAGCAGAGGAATAATATTTGCCAAAAAAACAAAACAAAACAAAAAACAACACTCTCTACTTGGGTAATACATTAACTGACCGAATTAGAATCGGAAATACTTTACCCACTTGCTGAGGGAAAATTCAATAAGATAGCCCAGATAGATAAAGTATGTAAAAATTAAAATTAAAAAACAATTTTTCTTTTTCAAACAGTCTCAAACAGCATGGAGAACCTGTGATATTGAACTGCTGAATTTCACTTTGAACAGAGACATGACATCAGAGGTATGTCTCTAATTTGTCCAGGAGAAAGGCCAAAACACTTTAAAAGTAAGAGTTTGATAGGACACAGGCCTTAGGATAATGAATAGTCATCAGCGGCCCATAACATCTTCATTCTGGCAAGCTATTTATTTACCTAACCTTCCTTCTTTGTAATTAGTAGTTATAAATACACATATATTTTTATCTGAATTATAAAAACAGGACAATCATAGCACTAAACTCTTGAAAGTGGCCCCAAAATACCATTAAAAAAAAAACATTTCAACATGTTACAATTCAGTTAAAAAAGGGAAGCAATATAAATTAAAAAAAGAAAGCAAAAAACTTTGTCAGCTGATACTAGACAATGTGCCAAAAGGAGGACAGAATAATGTTACAAGGTTACATGTAAACATGTAAATACAAACACAATTTAAAATAAGTCATGTTTTAACGAGATTTTGCTTTGACTCAAAGAAAGTTAATGGATAAATGGAGTCAATTCAACTACGATTCAGTTTGTTGCTTTCTCAAGTCTTAAAATTTGCTTTAATCATCAGAGCAGGTTAAAGAAAATTCTGCTTTACAAAACAAAGGCATACTGCTTGAGCATTGTGATGCTGTATCGCTTCATGGCAACAGTAAATACTTTTGCTACTGAAACTTGAGCATAACTTGCAGCTGCAGATGGTGCACAAAAATTCAACCCTTCCGCTTAGTGATGACAACAAAGATATAAAAAACAGAGCACTTGGGGTAGACCACAAATGAAGTAATGACTGCACACTGTTCTCACTCAAAAGACAAGACACTTACAGTGATGTATGACTATAAAAATGGGGGATTTTTAACATCTCTTTAACACAACTCACATCTGTCAAGATATGAGTTTCTCTGTCAGGACAGGGTTGAGCATCAGTGACCAGTCATAAACTGGTCCCAGGTCCAGCCTGAGTAGCACCAAAATACAACTATGCTCTATAAAAATGGTAACACTATCGGTATTAATGCAATATAAATTCAAAGTGAAACTGCTGTCATTACTTGCCAAGTTCTTGTACAAACCAAACAATTAATTTAAGGGATACAGTTCTTACTACCGAGGCAGACTAAGTCTGATTCCTGGTCTGGACTGTCACTGCTTTTATTGATGTTATGGTTTAAATTCTGCTGAAGAATCAATACCTTTAATTGAATTTTAACTAATTTCAGGAAGAAATTAAAATTTAATAATAATGTATCTGTCAAATATCCAGACATAACAGTTCATCCATACGGGTAAGCCCTACTGCTCAGATTAAAAAGCTTTAATTACAGAAGCTTGACTTAAAAAGAGAACAGGTTTGACGACAACTTTTACACAATGTTCTGTAAACTTCACCAAGTTCAGAAGAAATCAAGCCTTAAAGGTGTTTGCAATACTCGTTTTGAAAAAAGCCCTAATCCTCAGGACCAACAATTAATGTTTCTGTCTGCTCGGGCTGGCCCAAAAGGCCAAAAAAAACCCCAAAAACCTATAAACCAATTAAAGTTGACAATACTGGGATAAATAAAGTCAAATCTTAATGTTAAGACTTAACTGGATCTTGGATAAGTATGAAACACATAAATGTGCACAGTCAAATAATCAATAATGCATAATAATAAGCAGTGAGAATTGCAAGCCCTAACCTCAACATATCTTTTTGTATTTTTTTTTCATTTACAGATGTATGTTGACGTTTTAGACAATGCAATACACTATTCAATTGCATTTTTGCAGAAATCATGTAGGGTTGCAACAAATCTGCAACCTGCATTAAAATCCTTGCACTGCTGTGGTTTGAAATTAGCTTCATGTTCATTTCAAACCGCACCAGAATTACTGATAGACTCAGCTGCTGTGGTTACTCTGCTAGGATAGCAGTGATGACAGCTGTGCCGTCCTCATCGCAGAGCAGAAAGCCCTGTCATCGTTACAAATTCATTTAAAATCAAGTCTAATAGTATCAAATCAGCAATGAAGTGTTTCACAGCTGATTCTGTCTAGCGAACAGCTGGATCGCCACCAAAAGAAATACAGTCCAAGTAAATACCATCTGTCACCAAACTTAATACAGAACAGTAATCTACATTTAAGTGTTATATCGCACAGACAGCAGCTGAGAAAGGTTAGGTCTAATGATGGTTCACGTAGGAAGTTGCTGCATCAGTAACGGATCCTGAAAGACCTCTGAAGGAAACAAGAACCTGGTTTAATATCCAAGCAAGCAGACAAAACTACTTTAGCAAAGTGATCCAGGTTTGGGTCTTGTAAGCACTGAGAGCCACAGTTTAACATTTCTGTCATTTCAGCAATGACTTAATTATGACAAATAACAATGATTAAGTAGAAATTAAGCAAAAATAAGCCAACCAAGGGAACTTGGGCAGGACTGCATGTGCACCATGAAATCAAGTTGTCAATTTCAAGATTTAAGGGAGTGTTTTGTGGAAACTTTATAGCGACTGATATATTTTAATAAATCATTCAGAAAAAGTGGCAATAATAATGTTTTGTTTCTGCTTCTATTATCACTGGAACATCTGAAGAAATATTAATCACAAGATTTCAAACGAGCAGACCACATGGCGCTTCCCAGAACTAAGTAGATGGATGTGTTTATCCAGTCAACGTGGAGTCGCCTTAATGCGGCCTTTGCATTTCTGCTATTACGATGAGCAAGCATTATCAATTTGTTTCAGAGTATGCCTGTAATAATCCATAAAAAGAATATATGAACACTGTAAACCACAGATGGAAACAGCAACAACAAAGACATCTTCACAAAGACTAGTCTGGAACGATCTGGGTCACAGTAGAGAATCAGAGGAAAAATAAAACAACTTGAGACTCATGAGCTTGTGCTTATTGCCAGGCAAGCTGACCACAGTCCCAAAAACATGCGAGCCTGTAAAATGCTATGGCATGCAAAACTGCAGAGACCACAAAGGACAGCATCATCATTATCCTCCATCATGAGCTCTGTCTGGTTTAAATTTGTCACTTTAACTCTTGAGAGCTGAGCTGCTCCTTCAACTAGTTTAAAAAAAAAAAAAAAAGGAAACATAATGCGACTGTATATGAGTAAAAAGTAAAGCTTTTCATCCCTATTTCTGCAGCAAAAAATGAAACTAAAGCATAAAAAGGTCCAAAAAAAGAGATAAGCTGTGGGAGAGAGAGGGAGAAGGGTAAACATCTAAAGTGGGAGAGGTCTCATGGGACAAACAAAGGAGACGGAGGCTTTGAGATTATACAGCTTCCTCCCTGCAGAGGAGATCCTCTGTGACGATGCCCAGCATACCACTGATAAGACTCGGAGTTGTCTGCTTTGCACAGGCTTAGCCCGGCACTTTAGCTGCTTACAGGGGGTTGATGGGGATACATCTGAGTGGGCTAGGGACCTGCTTACTGTGGCCAGGAGGAGGAAGGCCCAACCAGCAAGCTCATTAAAACTGACATTTCTTATTAAAGAGCTGGGAGCGTTCATCCCCACTGAACAGAACAAACCCATCCTACCTAACCCCTTATTATCCAGGCAAGAAAATAGGCTTGCACCAATTTAATTACACTATACTGTTTGGAGATCTCAACTGAGATTTATGTAAAGCCCTGTTTCTATTGAGTGGTTCGGTCCGGGCAGGTACGGTTCAGAAAGGTTACAATGGTCCAGCCAATTCAGCTGGGCGTTCCCACTGCAAGTCGGACCACCACTTGGCGTGTGGGGTTTAAACCATATAGCATCATACTAGTGGAACAACAAATGTGACACCACAAACAACAACAAGGGAAGTCATCCAGCAGGTCGTTTTTGTCCTGCTCGGCTTTTGGTTCTTGGTTCTCAATTTGGTATTTGTTTCACGCTTGCTTTTGTTGTGGGCAGTGACCATTTTCTGTCCGCTAACTAACAAACTGTATCATGTGACACCAGTAGCTCCGCCCTAACTGTAATGAACCATTTCCCTATGAACCTACAACTGATGAGGGCCCAGAAATGGTGTGTTCTGGTTCGCTTATATGGGACCCTTTTATAATGAAAGTACCTGACTGTACCAGCCTGGACCGAACCGCTCAGTGGAAAAGGAGCTTAAGTAAAAGACGTAAATACAACTGCAGCAGCAAGCCACTTTAAAAATGTTAATAACCTGCTCCTTTTTTCATGCACAAAAGAAAAATATGAGAATAAAAAATTTGCCATCTCTAAGTATTTTCTTTACTATCCCCCAATCATATATATTACACTGCATGCCAAAGCATTTGGCAGACATACAAGAGTCTTTCAACTGTTGATTTTTTTCCCCCCTTTTTCTTAAACCACACATGTTCTTGCACAGATTTTTAATCCTACCACTTGGGAGCTATTAAAGAAAGTTGTCTGGGGGATGTCAGTTGTAGCATATAAATGCTTTTTCTGACACTGCTCAACAATGAATAAAGCAAAGTAAACAATCATCTGAGACAGGAAAAAGAAACAGCTGGATGAAACAACAAGTTATTTGTAACCAGTGATTGAGTTGGCAGTAAGTCTAAGCCACCCAGATCTTCCTTACCTACCTTCAAGCAAATTGCAAATACCATACTGTAACACAGAGGAATGAAAGGAGGGTGAGTGATTGCAAAACTACAATGCCGATTATTGTTGAGTAAGAAGAAATAGTTTGTCTTTATATGGGCAGTTTTTGTGAAGTTTATGAACTTGCTTACAGATGTGAGAGGATTGGGTGTTAGGCATTTTCTCTGTACTACAAACGGTAAAAATGTCTTCCTAATGGACCTCCCAAGGTCGACTCACAAACTCATACAGATTGTATAAACAAAGCGACCAGTCACCAGTGAGACAGCCGCGGCTGACTCAGATATTGGGTAAGAAGTCAATGACCCAGAGACACATGCAAGGTCAACAAACTTCGAGTGGATTATACCATCTGTCTCTATAATGATAACTCTGCTTCTGTCTCCTCCTGTTGATACCTTACTTTTGTAATCGCAATCCAAACACAAAAATTCAAAAGAAGTAATCCTTTTGTGATGTCAGCCTTGTGCATCTATGGGCCAAAAATGCAATGACTCCCCAGACTCCATTCCAGCATCATGAGAGGATCCTCAACAGACCAACGTCACAGCCACTCACTGACATAAGCAGAAAAGTCTTAAAACCGATGAAGTTTTTTCTTTTTTCAAAAGCTTGAAACTTATTAAAGAGCTGGGATTATCTTGCAATAATTGTTTCCACTTGTATTTCTTTCCACTTTCAAATAATTTAGACAATTTTAAAATTTGTTTCAAGAATCAGTTAAAAAAAAACAACTAAATTCTCAACAAATAACAATTTGACAATAGGGTTGATGTATATGTATTTTTAGGTTTTTTAGAATGGGAAGAAAAGTGGGAAATAAAATGGATGTATATATCAATACATTAAATTTGACATGAAGATTTAAATTTCAATGTGATTTGAGGAAACATTTAATTTCAGTTAGAAAACATTGTGCAGCTCTTGCTGTCTCCCATCCCAACTATCTAACGCCGGACCAAAGTGTTTTGCATTATTTCACACATCAAGAACAATGGAACTAGCTCTCAGAGGAACAGTGGAAATCATAACGAAGCCAGTTAAGAGACTAGAGAAATTAATGATGTGGAAGTGAAAATGAGTGGCCGAGCAAGAAGCCAAACAAAAACAAATCTTGGACATTGTCATAAAAGCAGCTTAAACCCCACAGGGGGAACCTCCAGGTTAAGATTTTTTTTTTTTTTTTTTTTTTAAATTCCTTTGCATTGCTTTAAGTTATTATAAGTTCACTGAAGCTTTGGATGGACTGGACAAAGGTGCACGCATGTACTGCTTGCAAAGTGCAGCGTAAGCTTAAGGTAGTTGCCATCAGACCAATGGAGGATGAAAAAAGATTGCCCTAGCTGGCTTCCTGTTACTTCTGCTTTCCACAAGGAACTATCGGTTCATATTTTTACAACAAGATATCTTTAAGACCTTCATGTGAGCTGCAGGTCCAAATCTCTAATGAGAATGCCGAGTTAAATGAGGCAAAGACCAAAATAACACCATGTATTTCATGTAGCACTTTTTGTGCAACATTTGCTAGAGGAAACTGGTTTACTAACTTGAACAAAAACTTAAAATATGATTTTTTTTTTTTTTGGAAAGTCACCATAAGCATAACCCAAACTTTCTAGGACTAAAAGCACCGAACTGCAGCATGATAAATGTTCTGTAATAAAACGTGGAATTTGAAACATCTCCAAGTGCTGTTTTATTTCAAAGGGTTGCAGTGATATTAAAGGATACATGAATATAATGTATTTTACTCAATCCTGTGCCAAAAGCCGCCCTGTACAGACACAGCTGCAGCACTGAAGCCGCCACTCTGCTAAAGCAAAGCTGTGCTCTCTGTGCGTGCAACAAGTCGACAACTAATTGTGACTTCACAGCAACAAGTGACACTTCAGAAATATAACTTTATTTAGTAAATTATGTAAAATATAGTTGCATAACTCACAACTCTTGATACTGTGAAAAATCACGAAAGATTGATGAGATCCTACAACACCTTGTTCTGACAATGTGCACTTTAGGATTTGTGGGGTGAAGAAAGTTCAACTACAAATACACTTGAGCCTTATTTGAATGTAATGATTTTGTTTTACAGTGTATTTCAAAGATTTATAAATTTCCAGGGGGGCCTGCACAGAGCCAAGGGTGCATAAGTGCGCCTGGCTGCCATGATGCAGATTGAGCTCCTATCACCTCCTCAGGGAAAGTGGAGCAGGGGGCCACTGAAGTATCCATCACCACTACAACTCTCTCTGCATGACCTAATGGAGATGAGAGGGTCTGGCTCTTTGCCAAAGCAGGCAGTATTGTCCCCTGGGCAAAACGAGACACCAAAGCAGGAAAAGTACAGATTCACTCTGTGTTGTGTCTCTTTGTGTGTCTTCACCCTGCAGTTTTTGGCTCATGCGCTCTAAAAGATTCATAGAGCCATTGATGGAGATTGCTCCTGTTGCTGCCGAGTGGTGGTAAATCAGCCTTGGGGCTCAGACTGCATACAGGGTGCACTTGTACTCAAAACGGCTAGAGCCATGTGGTCTACTTAAATATGCAGTCTTTTGTTTAAAGGCACTACTGCTTAGAAAAGGGAATCAACTTATCCAAGAAACACCAACTGGCCTCAACAGGACAAACAGAGAGAACTGTGAAGAGGGAATGAAGAAAGAAAAAAAAAAAAAAAAAAAGAGCACTTGCTCATCACCTCCCCCCATCTTTAAGTCAGCTTCCAGGCTGGCTGGTCACAAACAATAAAAACTGAGCTGAGGAGCATCTGCTGCCTCTGTCTAAAGGAGCGCATAAAGAGAGAGAGAAGCCATGGGGATCCGGTCTTTGACTTTGTGATATTAGCCTATTCATTCAGTCTACAACACATTCTTATAGTCAAGGCCGTCATCCCTACCACAAGTGAGGTGATAGAAAAAGGGACAAAAGAACAGGGAGACCATACATTTACCAATGTTTGCCAAACTACTGACAATACTATTTCACATCTCTCCTACAACACAGCTTGTTTAGTTTTCCAACCCATGGCTATATGCTAGCTAACCAGCTGTCTGACCTGAAAAAAAATTACCATAACAGTGATGGAGAACGATAATCAATCATTCATCTGAGTGCTCTTCATTGATCTGCCACTCCCAATATCATGTGCCAGAGTCATCTATTGACAAACTGCTGTTTTTTGTTTTTTGACATCCCTCTAAGGTATTTATGACCCCATCTCTCTGACAAATGCACGCTTGCGTGCATAAGGAACCCAAGAGAGGGGTAAACAACATCCATGGCTCTGACCTTAAAACAAACTGGACAGTCTAATTTCAAAAATCATGACCATATTGCTCCTCTTATGCCTTCATGTATCGGTCTGTTCTAAACTGGTGGTTGAGGCATTTAAAAAATCACTTTCAGCTAACATTTTTATGAACTCTTAGTTCATGTACGTTTCACAGCAGGTGAGTAATCCAAGTAGAGCCTTACACTACTCCCCCACATCTTCACACCCGTCTACTTTCGCTTTACTGCTGTTTCTTAACAGTTTCTTTAAAAGTACTCCTTTCCTTCCTCAACTCCTGTCAAATCACAGATTAACTCCCCTAACTGACCCCCCACTGGCCACCCCCTTCAGCTCCACACAGCTCAACTTTTGGTACTGCTGTTTTAACTCAGTCCAGATGACATGCCTTAGTGAGCAGAAGAGAGAGGAGAAGTGCAATGTTGAGGAAACTCCGTTTCACATAAACACCCACATCTTAGTGTTTTTAATTTAGCCACTTCATTATTCTGCTACCCACTCACACTAGAGATCAAGCTCCACTGAACAGAGCAGAAAGCCCAAAACAGATTTAAATAAAATACATTTTGAATTCCACCAAACTTCTTATAATCATTAAAAAAAAAAAATTCACACAGATTCATGGAAATGCAAATTCAAATTTCCCCAAAAGTATATAACAAGTTTGTATGTCTGCCTTGTACAGAGACAAGGCCCAAAGTTATTTAAAGCAGAGATTAATAGAGGGATAAGACGATGCACAGCAACCAAAAGAAAGGGGTAGATGTTTTCAATCAGCATGATGAGCTGAAATTCTAGATCCAAAGCAACGTGTTCATGTGAAACACACCAGACCAATGAGGCCATACAAAGTCTGATTTAATGAAATCCAGAAGTCTCCACGTCTAAAATTGTCTCATTTTGTGATTCCAAACGGGTGGGTGGTGACGGGAGATTGTGGAGAGTTTTCCAGCCAGCCATTGCAGCATTATGTAGAGCAGTGACAGACAAATAAAAGACACTGAAAATATGCAGTCTCTGTATTACAGAGACTAGATGGGTGGTATATTTTTTTTGCCACTGGTGGGAAAAATAACATCACATCAGTATTATGTAATGATCTTCAAAGTTTGAGTCGATGCCTGACTGTGTGAGACCACTAATAATGTGAGAGGATAGTTGGTTTTATTAAGAACTTATTGGGTAAATAATCACTATTAAATCAAAATTATACCGTTAAAATACAATTCCTCCTGTTTCACTTGAAAAACAGACTATTAGCTGTCACACTTATTTTAGTATTTTTTTAAGTGTTGCTTTGGGATTTAAAAACAAATCTGGTTTATTAAATTAGTGTTCACGAGTTGCTGGGACTATTTGTTATGAAATTAAATCTGTTTTAGGGGTACATTTTTCCTTCAGGCTTCTGAGAAATACTTTAATAATCCAAAAGGGAAATTAAACAGTTGCAGTGAATTATAGGCTAAAAAAATAATTAAGAAATAAAAAGAACTAATAAACCGACTGATGATGCATTTCATCCGGTCTTCTAAGGGACTCGTTGTAAAGTGTTATTACAGTAATCAGGAATGGCCTTTTGTACCTTACAGCAGAATCGCTGAAATAAACTTTACTGAAGATATTTTCCCCTCTCACAACTTTGTTGAGACAGACATATGATCCACTGGAGATAACGGCGTTTTAGTGGGCTGCATGAGCAAAGTGTTCCCATAAAAAAAGTTAGCCTTTCCTTGTATCAAGAAGGATATCACATAAAACTGCCATTTTTATTTTTATTTTTTTATTTGATTCAGGTGCATTTGATATTGGTTAACATCACCTCCTTAAGGCAGTCTGCAGTTTGGGAAGCACTTCCTGCCCATTTAGCGTGATAGCCCACAATCACACACACAAACATACACTATGTCATCTGGATATGTAAGGCAGCTGCAGGCAGAAACCGGGAAAAGAGGAGAAAAGGAAGCAAGGCTAAGCAGGCAGACAGAGGGATTATTGTACACACTCACTCATGTGGGCTACCCAATGTTAAAAAACACTTCCCAAACACATGACTCCATTGTAAGACCAGAATACTTGTCGCACTGCACCAAATACATACTTACTACCGAGGCCGGATCACATACCACACGCAGAAGCACACTTTTCTGTGTTCAACAGAAATACAGAGTCCAGAAAAGTGGGTACAGTCGCTTTCTGGACATCTATTGTTATTATTGGGACATGTAGGTAAGCTGGAAGTTTAATCCATCCATCCATCCAAAGTTTGGGTTGTGGAGGACAGCAGCTTGTGCAGAGAGGCACAACCTGCTGTCACCTCCCTCCAGTTCTTCTGAGGGAATACCGAGGTCTTTCCAACCCACTTGTAAGGCATGATCACATGTCCTGCATCTGCTCTGGCTTCTTATCCTGTTCCAAGAGACAATCATGGTCTGAGGTTTGGATGTATGGAAGTGCAGTCATCTCTATCTTCTTAAAAGAAATGGAATGTAATTTACACATTTGATGTTTTAAAACTGTAAAAGAAAAACAAGACAAGACCACCAAAGATATTTTCCAAAAGCCCTAACATTTTCTTCAACAGTAAACTCCAACTGATTATATCGGGTTTCTTCACGCTCCCTCTGAACTACCTGGCCCAAACATCCTGAATGATTTCTGTCAGATGAAATGTAACTTACATATGGAGTCGTTCATCAGTGACCAGAGTCTGACTGCAGGGTAAAAATAGAGCAAAAACAAACAGAACAGAGAGGAGCTCAGCCAATAGTGAACACATAGCCAAGGTCTACTGTTCCTGCTCTAACGGTCTCTTGTCTCTTTCTTTCCATCTCTTTCCCCTTCTGTACCTCTCATCTGTATTCTTCTTCTCTTTTTTTCCACTTTTCCTGTCACTCTTCACAGCCCTTCAGGCATTTGGTGGTCAGATTGAGCTGCAGTCAGCACATTGGGACACAGAGCTCAACCCTTATGCTGAATACAAAAGTGTCTAAACAGTCGGAAATACAAACCCTGTATTGGTGCGTCAAGATGGGAAATATACGCCAAAGAGGAACAGATGAATTATGAATCAATAATTTAACAAGTCATTGTCCTGTAAAGCTGTATTTTTACTTAAAAAAAGAATTATAAACACAGATATTCTACATATTGAAAAATAACAAGAAAGCCCTGAGACTCTGAGGCTTTGTCTGTGGTGCTCTTTACCATCTTGTCCACTGCTGTCTGACACACACTCGTTTGTTTTCGGCCAGGGCACATGTAATGGGAATAGTGTGTCAGCTGTCTAGCCTGACGTTTATTCATACTTTCCTCACATCATTTCAAAATGAGTGAGGAATAGCTCATGTCCACTTGCTCAGACCTGTCCATAATACTTCAACAAAGCTGTAAACAAGTCCAACTTGAAGCGATATATCTATGCCTTTGAAACATATAACCAATAGGTCGAAGGCTTTAATAAACCAAACTATGAAGGAATTTTTTAAAACATGTCTGTTCATTAAAAAAAAAAAATTAAATCACCACGTAGTACAAATCAAAAAATTGATATGCAACTTCTGTTTCTTAATTATAATAAAAATAAAAGACAGTGAAGACCGTCTTAAAACCTGATTACAAAACACAGGATTTCAAATATTTGAAATATTAATTTCAAATATTTGAAATGAAATATTTAGTTTGGAGCCAAAAAAATGTGACCCTACTGGTTAGCACACAACCTGGGTAAGCAAAGAGAAACTGAGATCTAAGAAAAGATAGCTACATAAGAAGATACACTCACCATAGTGTATGGCACTGGCTCTCATTAGCCATGGCCAAGCCTAATGATTTCATTTTACACTCTAGTGCAGAGCAACAGCTAACAGAGCCCCAGGCAGCGTCCTCTATTTGCCCATAATCCAGAGTCAATGGACAGGATCAGTGACCCCAGCAAGAACAAAGGGCAACATTACAGGACTCACCACAGCCATCAACTAATCAGTTTGTATCCACAGACCTAATACACCCCTCCTCAACTGAAAAGGACTGCTGGTAGGAAAATGTAGTGTTGCTGCTCACTTTGTGACACGTTGAAAGCTCTCACTGGAGGATAACTGTGAGAATAACAGAGACCAACACAAAAGAAGTACACGTATCCTTTCAGAATTAAGAGTAAAAAAGTATCAGGTGTTATAACAAAAAAAAAAGTTACTGAGATCTGATACCCCAAAACAGTGAGAAACATTAAAGATGTAAAATGAATATTTTAATTAAAATACATGAAATTGCTGTACAGCGGTTCAATCAACGAGTCCTCCGTAACACTGACAGATGACTTTACAATTCTCTGTGTAAAAGTCCTAACTTGCATATTTAAGTCAAACCTCTGATTTTTCCCTGAACATATAAACAGAACAGAAACATGCAATATTAGCACAATCATAATTACAATAGGGCTTCATTCCTGATCAGTTTGAATGAATGCAGCACAATGATAACTAAGTGAGGACTAAGATGCAACAAACAATGCACTGTAACTAGGCCATCCCTGAAAAGTCACTTTGCCTTTTCCTCACCCCTTCATTACTGTTAGGTCTATTTATAAAGCCCATAAATTCACCTAACCGCACTGAAAAATCATACTAGGAGACGGTTACTAAAGAGTTTGTGGAATAAAAACACCATGACTCTCCTTCTTTATACCTCTACTCGACTACCTAAATAAGCCCCTCTGCTGTTTAAAAGCCCACCAACATCAGCTAACATCTGGCTTTTGGGTACAACAGTGAATTATTTAACCGGCATTCAGATCCTCATTAAATAAGTGCAATATTTGACAGGTATAAATTAGATTTAGAGACATACTACTTTTGGTGATAAACTACATCGTTCACTTAGCATCTCTGATTTGTCGCTCCCCACCGGGTTCAGTCTCTACTAAAATTAAACTCCTTGCTGCAAAATTAGGTTAATTGTTTCAGCAGAATAAGAGGCTAGTCTTTATTTTTTCCTTTCTCAATATCTTGTCAAAGAAAAGAAGTCTCTGGACTATCCAGGTGTCCCATTTCTCCTTTCTGACCCTCTTCTTTCCCTCCATCTAACTCATCATACAGATACATCATTCAAGCCTGCTGCAGCAAGTTAATGGTCAACACCGATGGGACCTATCCAGTTTCACAAATTACAGCCTTTTTAAATCAGTTTTCAGTGCTTTCTGGAAGGACACGGAGATCTCATTTAGCAGCTGAGCAGCAGATAATTTAGCTACACTGCAGTTACAACACAAGGACCTGAGCACAAAGGTTTATAGGAGTCGGACTGACAACTAGCCAAGCTAGTTTTGGCATTCCTCAGCAACAGAGTAACATAACTGAGTTGTAAAGACATTTTTCTTGACGAGTACAAACAAAAATAGAAAGACAAGCCTCTACAGGCACGACTGTTTTTGCCAAGCCTTTAGCATTGAACCCTTCATTGTGCCTCATTTCAGAGAAGAATCTCTGAGACATGGTCAAAATTCATGTGAAAAGATTATTTTAAATAGAGATATATCATTTAAAAATCAATTGAAACTGAAATATTTACCTTCTAATGCCATTCTAAAATGTGTCTGTATACATGAGGGGTGTCAAACTCCAGTCCTCGAGGGCCACAGTCCTGAATGTTTTTAGATGTTTTTCTGTTTCATCACACCCTGATACAAACAACTGCATCGTGAGCAGACTTGTGAAGATCTTGACAAGAAGCTGATGATGACTATTAATTTGAATCAGGTCTGTTAGAGCTGGGAAACATCTAAAACATGCTGGACGCTGACCCTTGAGGACCGAAACGGGACCGATGTATACCACAATTTGACACCTGTGGTATACATCAATGCTTATTTCTCCTTCAGACTGAGATTGAAATCTCCACAAAAACCAACATCTTAAATATGTTTAAATCAATTTGATAGACACAAACCGTTGCCATTACAACTAAGAGGATATTTCCTCCTAAGTATTTCTAATTGTAAGACAAGCATTTCAGGGAGAGAACCACCTACAGACATTTTTTTGATAGTTTTTCTATGCTATGTAGCGAAGCTGGGGTTTGAAGCCATGCAACTGCGGAGGTCTGCGTCATAACCCAAGTAGCCCACATACAGAAGTGCACCAGGTGCATTCAGAGACAATGCACGCTGCTAAGGGACTCATTAGCAATCTCTCTGCTGCCACAGCACAACAGAGTTCAACCCGTTCATCTGTCCTGGTTCTGCAAGAGACCTAAATTCAAATCCATTCGGAGGCAAAAACAACGAGAACGGGGCTCCAAACGGCACTTTTACACCTTTACCTTTTTATATTAAAATAAAGGAGGTCAGTCAATCTCAAATATTCTGTAATCTTTACATTTAATGAAATGAGATGTGAGCTGCCAACATACTGGCCCCATTTCAATCAAATTCACTACTTTTCAAGATGTAAAAATTTGAGTCAGGAAGCTCGAGTTCCCATTAATTCTTAAAAAAGAAGGAGAAAAAAAAATGCTGACACATCTGACCCTGAAAACATTTCAGATAAGATATACAGACTGAGCTGTTGGCAGATCTGTTGCAGCCTCAACAAAGTTTCTTCTGTCGTTTACAAAATTATAAAAAAAGAACCAACCTCCACAACTTTTGTGTCATCAATTAAAATAAAATGCTCATATGTAGCTGACTGCAAAAAACTAAATGATTTAGTGAGTACAGTTAAACACAGAAGTAATAATTGTTGAAGGTTTTTAAAAAAAAAAAAAAAAAAAGACATTGTCCTAAATTGTCATGCTCACTGGGTTGTAGTTTCATATCAGAAAGACCTTAGTTTGATAAGAGCTCCAGTAGAAAATAAGTTTCACTAATGTGGTTCAGCTACAGGATCTTTTTTGTCTTTATTTAAAAACGCCTCCATATTACAATAAAGAGACCATGGCTTTTTCAGTCAAAATAACTCAGTAGACTTGTTAAGTACACAGAGTTACTAAAGCTCATTTATGATGTGTTATCTGCTGGGGGGAAGAGGGGCGGGTATTTGATAGCACTGGTTTGATTTAGTAGATACAAATAAATGTGAGAAACCTAAAGAGCTGGATCTGATCTAACGTGATAGAAATCAGCAAAGCTATGATTAAAGCAGTTATCTCTTCATCCTTGGTCTCACAAAAGTAAATCCAAGGGATGTGTGGACAGTTAAACTCAAAGCTGAGCTGGAGGGTAACTAGTATTACTTCCCTTCCCCCTTCTTATCCTCAACCACTGTCACAGATCTGTAGAGGGGCTTCAGAGCACAAACCATTAGCAGGGGGCCATATGGCCCTTTTCTTTCAGTGGATGGCAGCGAGCCACTCCGTAGAGCCTGAGTCTTTTGAAGCCCTTTAAAGAAGGTATGGGCTAAAATGCAGCTTTGAAGGAGGTGTGTGTTTGTAACATGTTCTGAAAAAAAGGCCTAAAATACTGAAACTATCTATGCATATTTAGAGAGCATTATATCCATCTACAAAGCTGGTATAATTCAAAGTTGGTGAGGCTTAACTACGACAGACTTGAACTGAATAAGCTTTTTTCTGAGATGTTTCTTTAAATTTGAAAGCAGCATATGTGTACCCCATTATACCGAATATGCTAATGTTTGGTTAGCAGCATTGTATAGCTGGCAAGCCCTACATAGTGAAGCTTGCATGTGCACACAGCCACAACAGACCCACACGCATCTTGTTTCCATTCACTTTACTCATGGAAACCAAGCAACTTGCTCAGCTGTGTTTAAATCTGCTTTAACATTACAACGGTGCACTTCTCTTGCATTAAAAGCCCTAATTAGAATTTACTCCCATTAGTATGCATGCAACGTCGCATATACTGTATGAATAAAATGTGAACTTAAATACTTGATTCAAAAGCCGTCGAGACATGCTCCGCCTCTTAATGAGATGTAATGTGTCTTTAGATTGCATGCAGAAGAAACATAAATTCACATGCGGTAAAGAAATGACTAGTTGTGACTATACTGAAGCTGGATTCCTGAAATTTGATTTTACCATCCCAAAATTCAAACATCAATTGAACAAAGAAAAAGCATAATTTTCAAAAATCAGCACAGAAACTTCACTACAAAATCTCACATTAAAACACAGATTTTAGAAACGTATGGTAAAAACATCAGTGACAAACAACAAATATCTGCTGAAAACAAAAATGAAACTGAAGTGTAATGCAATTCGAGTTAACTTTAAGTTGTTTTGGCCACCCATTGCTGTTAAGCATTGTCACCTGATGATGAATGGTAAATTTATCAGAAATGGGACCAATCCAATCTGACATTGGTATCGGGGGCCGATGCTCACATAATTCACTGAGGTATCCAAAAAAATGTAATAATCCAACTTGATTTATTACTGATTTTAAATTAACTCAGTGGTCGAATAATGTAAATCTTTATTTTTCTTTACTTTTATTGCAAGTACTCAAAAAAAAAAAAAAAAACAACAACAAACCTGCCTTTAAAATGTGAATCGCTATACCTCAAAAGAGTTTATCAGTGTATCTCTAAAATTCACTGAACATCCATCATTTCCCAGTCTTTGGTCTTACTTCATAAATTTATATCCAAAACATTCAAGACTTAACATGTTTCTGACGCTGAGAAAGCAAGAAGTGTATGTGTTAAAATCATTTTCTGATTAATTACTTGGTACTTGGGCCTCTATTCATGACAAAACAGATCTGAGAAATACAGCAGATAAGAAACAAGCAGAAAGTGAAACAAGAAGAGAAACCTCTAGATAAGGTCCTACTGTGGGTAATTTTAATCTTGCTGTGAATTATTGGTTTTTTTTTCCCTCCAACCACCCAGATGCTAATTATGAAGCTGGAGTTTTGACAGTTTTGACATATGACAGAAACGAATACATGACACAATTTGATGACTTTTAGAAGGACAAATATTTTTACCTTTGGACAACAGACAACCTGTCATGTAAAGGAATTACCTACATCCCTCAATATTATCCACTCTAGAAGAGATTCAGTGACACATTTCACACAATTATGGATGTAAACTGTGTAGGTAGAGCCAGTTGGTTTACCTATGTAGTTTTCTTCTTGAGTAAATATCACACTGGACAATACTTCATATATCTCGCAGTTTTCTTTTCTTTCCTTTTTTAAAAAAAACAAAACAAAAATAAAAAACAAGGTCACCTGTGACTGGCAATCATAGCTGTCCTCTGACATGAATTGCGCCCCACGCAAGCCATAAAAATATCAGTTACAAACAACTGGTTATTTTGCAAAGCTTCAGCTGTCCTCTTCCAGATAACTTCTGGCTGCATTTCTCTCAGAGTGCCCACCAATCACAAGACCAATCACTGCCCACGATCACTCAGGGCTGGTGACAAATATGCCCCAGGCCTGTGGACACTGTGGACACTGCCCTGCAACAAGTCAGCCACACATTTCCAGCAGGCTGCAGATATAACTGTATGTGTCATTGCCCAAACAGGACACCACGCCGTTATTACTAATCACCAAAGACAGTCAGACACATTTACTCAATACGTGACTAAATTTAGTCCTAAACTCATCCATTTTGATTGACAGCCAAGGAAAATGAAAACGTTACAGCCCAATTAAAAATAACTTCCTATAACAGCTTTGTCAATATTGAGGCCATGTAGGTGTATATACAAACTACACTTGCCGTTAGACAACAATAAACTAAAATAATACCACAAAATGTGCTCAAACAGAAAAGCTAGTACAAGACTAAGGGTTCAAGCAGACAATATTTACTTAACCTACCTTTTCCGACTGTTTGTATCATTGTCCTGATGTAATCCTCAACAGCATTCCCGCGAGTCGACCGACGGGTAAAAAAAATATATATGCTTTTTAGTCACGTCGCAGGTTTTGGGTTTTTTTTTTTGTTTGTTTGTTTTTTAAGCTTTGTTTAGTCCTTTGAAGAAAACCAGCCCGACTTGTATGAAGCAGGCTAACAGCGGTGGAGTCCCAGACAGACAAAGCTCAGAGCTGTGTCAGTTGAAGAGGTTTCAAAGCGGGGTGGAAACAACCTGAAAAAAAAAAAAAATCGCATCCTTCTTTAACGCATATATTAAACTACGACGCCTCGTTTCTGGAGAAAACTGGCTCCAAAGAGCACTCTTAACAAACAAACTGATAGATTTCAGACCGGCTAACCAGCTAGCCTGTCGCTACTTCCTTTCTCCTGGTCTTAATAAGAGCGGTGAAAAAAAAGTTGAGGAAAAAGGCAGATTCAATACAGCAAAGGCGCCCTGTTGCTGCGAGGCTTTTGTTGAAGAACTGCGCCCCCTGCAGGAAAAAAGAGGTGGTACTGCAGGACGCCACTGCACGTTTGGGTTCAGTATTTACTACATAAGCGTTATCTTGTCGCCTTTGGTTCAGGGAGATTTTTTTTGAAGTGCATAAAACAATAATGTGATATATACATAATACATAC
>JAOWBL010000019.1:16780340-16791046 GCA_028564865.1 Zenarchopterus dispar | reverse complement strand
ATATATACATATATATATACATATATATATATATATGTATATATATACATATATATATATGTTCAGTGAGCCTTTAAATATATATATATATATATGTATATATATATATTTTTTTTTTTAAGGCTCACTGAGCATACACTTAAGTCAAGAAATATTTCAACAATGACTGTCTTTTTTAAGATTTTGTGGTTATACACCACCACAACGAACTTAACATAAAATGTAACAGAAGTGTTGATTCTCAACTTTAATTTAAAGGAGATTTTTTTTTTTTTAAAAAGGCTATTCACTGTTTAGCAGTTATTTTCCTTTTAAGAAGAGAGTTTCCACTTTCAAATCTCAAGAGTATTTTGACAAAGAGACATAATTGTACATAAAACAATGATTCCTAATACTCAGATTTGCCGTTAATGACTGCCCTCATCGTCATCACCACATCCTGAGCTTCCTCTAAAGAGATGCTTTGTCAGGCCTACACTGCACTGCCACCTTCAGTTGCTGCTTGTTTGTGGGTCTTTCTCCCCACAGCTTTGTCTTCAACAACTGAAATAATGATTTATGTAAGGTAACAGACACTTTTTTAAAATAATTCTTCAAGATTTGTTATAGAGAGCTCCAGTGATGATCAGTAATAACACCAGCAGTCAGAGGTTAATGCATCTAAAATGTTTAAATTCATGTAGTGAGCTGAATTCAAATGTAGAGGGCAGTGCATTTAAACACGTCTTCTTTACTATCTCAGTTTTGATTTCAGGTACAATTAATAGAATCACATTTTTTTGTTTTTGGTGTTTTTTTTACCACACAAAATGGTTAGTAGGAGATCTAAGGGTTTTAGTCATCTATGGTACTCAGTTTCCTTTTGCATGTAAACATTGTGATGTGTGTGTGCATATAAATAACATTTCCATTGCCCCACACAAACAAAAAGACAGTCCTGACAATTCTCTTTGACCCCAAAGAAAAGACAGGACTTGCATCTTAAAGTAAAATAAATTCAACTTAAGTTTTTTAATTTATTGTTGAATAGGAGGGATAAAAGAAAGAGCATGAACAATCAAACGACTGGCTCAGTCGCAGAATGCTGGAAAATGGTGAAAGATGAGCAATCACTCTGGACTGCAAGCAGGCTACTTCAGCATCCAGAATCTTCCACTGTGAAGCTGTGCTTTACTTAATGGATAGACTATGCAGTTTGGCATTGTCTTGCTGAAAGACCAAAAAAACCAAAAAACGTTTGGATGGAGGCATGTGTTACTCTAAGACTTGCATATGCCTTTCAGCATCCATGTTTCCTTAGAACTGAACATTAATAATGAGCCAAGTGGTCCTGCTCCTCTTTAGTCTGGAGGACACAGCATCCATGGTTTGAATATAAATTTAACCTCTGGAGAGTTTTCTACTTTGCTCCTGTCCATTTTAAACTTTAGCTTTGATCCAGGCAAGACTGGCATTTCTGCATCATGTCCACAAGTATCTTTGTTTTTGTTTTTGTTTTGCATGATAGAGATTTAACTTGCATTTGTCGACGCCACAGCAAAATGTGTTCTTAGAAAGTGATTTGTGGAAGTGCTCCTGAAACCACATAGTGAGTCTCATTTCAGGATCTTTCTTGTTTCTGGTGTAGTGCCGTCTGTGGTTTTGAAGTTCATGAGTATTCTGAATTGATTTTCTGCTTTTCTCATGCAGGCAGAGATTTCTCCAGATCCCCAAAATCCAAAGCACATTTCATTATGAAATGTGCTTTGGAGGATGAAATATTCAATGTCTTAGCAATTCTATGTTGAGGAACACTAGTCTGAAAATTTCTCACAATTTGTAAGTCAGTTTTTTCAGAGATTGGTGACGCTCTGCCAACCTTTCCTTCTAGGACTCTCTGCTCCTCTAGATGCTCTTTTTCTTCCCAGTCGCATTATTAACCTGTTTCGAGTTTTATCAGTATCATTTATATTTCCATGCTCTCCGTGTTACGGTTTTGGCTTCTATTCTTGTATTTCTCAAGTTCTTCTTACTTCTTCTGTTTTAGTCTTGTTTTTTTTTAATCTACTCCTGGTTGCTCCACTGCCACAAAGAACGGTTCAGAAAGTCCTATTTTACCATTTTCCATAACACTCTACAATAATTCCCCCCTATGTGACAGATAATAACACCTACCTCTCCCGAGTGAATTAATCGGCTTTTCTTTGACACTGGTAGCTCATGCTTCAGTTCACTCTTCACCATTTTAGGCATCTTTTACCCTCTAAATTAATGTTGTGACTGGAGCCTTAAAATGGAGATTGTGTGACAGCTGATTTGAGATTTCTTTAATTTAATTATTATTTTCTCTCATTTGCATGTAGTGATCATGCAGAGTCTAATGTTTTATTAATAAAACCTTCGAAGCTGCATTTATTAATTAGGCCTAACTGTAAGACTAGCTTGTGTGTTATGCTCTAAATCCTTCTTCTTGCACAGACCATGTCTGCTTGATTAGATTTTTGTACATGTGAAATTCTGACAGGCAAGAAGATGGGGATATTATAATTTCTTTCTTTTCAAGATGACTTTTTTTTCATATTTAGTTTCAGTGATGTAATGTAGCTTCATTTTCTTAGACATTAGAAGTAAGTATAAAATGACTTACTTGAGTATTCACAATTTTAGTTGATACTTGATATTTGTAATCCACTTAAAAGGAAACAATTTGAATATTTAGCTCCCTACAATGATCTGGCAGTTTCCACTACAGCTGTCCAAATTAATATGTTGACATGTAAAATGTATTGCATGAAATACTATTTTTTTTGCCATACATTAATCTATATATGGAGAAAAAAAGAAAAAACAGGTATATTAGTGTGCTCAAATCAGTAATAAAATTTATCACAACAATCTTTTGGATCATTTTAATATTTGAATGTGTTCTTTTGTTTCTTTTGAACAGTTAGAGATGTGGAGCTGGCAGGAAAAAATAATGCCAATCTAAGTCATATCAATTATCTGATAGCAAAAAAAAAAAGAAAAAAAAGTAATCTGGGGATGAGCTGGGTGTTTTTTTCCCTGCCAGATGGTAGGTTGTAATACTAGTCTGTGGTCACCAGATGTTGCCCTGTCGCTAGAAGGCAGTCAGTCATTGTTACCTTCAAGACTGTAACTCCAGACAGACTCCTGCAGCATCTGTTAGAGACGAGTTGTTTCAGACTGCAAATCAACTCGGTTTATGTCACCATAATGGAAAACTCTTATGAGCTCGAATGACATTTTTACAAATGGAGTGTTGCTGTGATTATTATTTATTTACACGGCCTGCGTTATCTTTTTATCAGGTATTTCTGACAGATGTCACCACTTCCCCACAACACGCAATAGATATTGACGTCAAAAGAAAAATAGCAGGAAGAAAGGCGGTTTCACTAAATGTTTGATGTGATCTCAATCAATATTTCTCACACCGGCATTTCATCAACTTACGATGTTGTGGCGCTGAAGCGGATTTTTAATTAGGCAGCTGTTTGCTGACATCTACTCCTCGCCATCTCTGTGAGGAAAGAGCACGGCATCAGTGTGTGCTGTTGTTTGCCAATGGTCTGCATGGTTTTCTTTTCAGGCTTTCGTTTGACTATTTTGAACATTTTAACATTTGAAGGTGGACAAAATCTTG
This sequence comes from Zenarchopterus dispar, assembly GCA_028564865.1. Classification (NCBI taxonomy): domain Eukaryota; kingdom Metazoa; phylum Chordata; class Actinopteri; order Beloniformes; family Zenarchopteridae; genus Zenarchopterus; species Zenarchopterus dispar. The sequence goes on along the minus strand of JAOWBL010000019.1, from coordinate 16,787,403 downwards.
TCAGATCTTTATCATTTCAGAGTTATAATGATTATGCACCTCCTGCCCTTAACTTATGATGCCCCCCTCCCACCCCCCAGCAGAAAAAAATGTAAACTGGAATGCCCCCCAAGTCAATAACGCAACTCAAATGAATGAATGAGGACTCAATGCTGGTGTATATTTTCCCCCAGTCGACAGATTCAGTCATGTGATAGATAAAACCCTCTCTCCTCCAGGTTTAAGAATTGAAGTTTTCATTAAGGACACGTAAATACAACCTCAGATAAACAGTATACCCTGACTTTTTACACTGCATTATTATTTATTCAACTAAAACTAGGCCAACATACAGAGGTAATGTGTTGGAAAGTAAACTACAGCTTTAATGCTTACTTAGTAGTTAAAGTCATACAAAGTAACTTTTGCTCTTTTTAGATCAGTGGGTGTCTCTGTGGTTGTGGAGGCTTGTCTAAGATTTACTCTTGTTCAGCCAGTTTCTTGTCTTCCTTCATTACCTTTTCGCTTCTCTTAGTCACCTCTGTCATTATGTCCACTGTAGCTCTGTGAGCTCGTTTCATCACCGACCAAGAGATAACCTGGATGGGAGTCCAGAGTTACTTTGGGTGTTTTTTGTTTTGTTTTTAAAGGACAGATGAGAGACCGTGAGATCTAGAGGACACTTTCTAAAAATAATCAACTATTCTTTCAAATGAACTTCAGACTGATATAACATGCAAAGACTGCTTTCTGCTGTTGTACGAGTGCACGTAGCAGGCAGTTGTTGCACATCAAATGCACTTAACTGGTATGTGATTGCCTCTATGAAAGCAAAAGTCTGTGGTTTGTTGCTCTGGAACGTTTAGGTGTAGTGAGGGTTTGTTTCACAGCCTCAACTCGTGGGCCTCTTGCAGCCGCTGAGCTGAGCGTGAACTCGTCTGTATACATAAGAGCATCCCCCAACATCAATGAACTAAAGAAACATAACAAGCAGGTCAAAATTTAAGCACAACCTTGTGAGAAACTCATAATGTCATACAGAAAAATGTTACTTCAACTTACTGTTCCTAAAGGTGGTTTTATAAGCTCTTGCATAAAATTCTGAATTGTCCATAGCAGTTAGTGTGTGTGGTCATCTATCGTGTTTTTCTCTGGTTGATATTGTGATGGACGAGCGACCATCATGGTGTGTAAACTGTCTCTTACCCAATAACAGCTTGGATAGGATGCAGCTCCACCTGAAAGCCTGTTTGGGTGTTAGCTCTGCAACAGAACCACATCGCAACTGTGTTTGCTCCCTCTTAGCCACTGCGTGGTGGAGAAGGCTGCACCTCTGTGGTCCTGAACAAGACCACAGCATAAAAGACAGTCGTTGCATGTCAGTGGAAGAATATAAATGTAAGTGTAACAGCATGAATTTGGTTAGTAAATTTGGACATGTATGGGAAGTGGGTGTATTTAATGCACTGTGAAAAACCAACTTACCAAAATGTGCAGAGGTGATAAACACACACATTTTTTCTCTTACACACACAGACACTTGTAGTTATCAAACATTGTGGTTTCAGTGCTATTTGAAGATATACTTTCAAAGTAAAGGGCGTTCCCTAACAGTTATGGGTGCGTTTTACACTTCTTTTTTTTTCAAATTTGTTTTTTCCTTTCCTCATTTCATTTTCCATCAACAGCCTCACCAAAACATCTTTTGAGCTATCCATCCTGCATCATCCCTTTTTTCTTTTTTTTTCTCAATGCATGCTTACTATTGGTTGACATTTTAGGACCAAAAAAGGAGAAGTCATAGAAGAAATTAGCCACTTAGGCTCCACGGACAGATGCACAGAAGTGTTATGCTTCGCTGCAGCTCAAGATAATGTAGGTCAAGTGTCTCGGAGCCGTAGCACCTATTCTGTTTTTTTTCACAGCTTGTATTGCTGTTGAATGGATAAAGAAAACATTTTCCATTTCAAATGCATTGACATTGGTCTGATTTTGTTTAAAGTTTGCATTAGATTTTTTAAAAATTATTTCATAACTAATTATAATTCAGAAACACAAATTCAGCCAATATAGTCAGGGACTTGAAATTTATCATGATAACTCTTGGATAACTCCTCTAAAGGCAGGAGTATTTTTGTTTTGTTCCCATTTGAAAGTGGTCTCTTGATTCTGGGGGTCTGCCGTTGTTCTGGTGCTTGCAGACCCCTCATGTCTTGTTTCTGATAATGATTTGTGTTTATTGTTGAGGAGAGCGGCATTAAATCATCAGATCCATTACCTGTCTCGTGACATGTGGCTTGTGCATGGACTGGGGGATAAATTCAGTTCAATGTTTCATGCAATATGATAGGAAAGGTATTGTGAACAATGTGGTTGTGACCTGTACACCCAAAACTACAACCACAGCTGTGTGATGAGATATATGAAACTCTATCTGCAGGGAGGGGCGTCTTTCCATCTGATTGAGAGTTCCTGTTTTTCTCTTGCACTTTTCTGAGAAATGATGAGAAGAAAAAAAAAGTATCCTAAATTGGAGGCTTTTGTAATAAGGCCTTGTTTAGTGTCATTGTCTTATAAGTGCAAGTGTGAGTCTTACCACATATCCTTAAAAATATTGAGTCAAGTTTTTTTTTTACAAAACATTTACAACTGGCTGCATGTGGCACAAATTTTGAAAGAGCCTCTCCTGCATAAGTTACCGTAGGTCTGCTTGAGCAATGCAGCATTTGTGCAATATTGTGGGAAAACAGGAATGATTTTCTTTATTTGCTTGGTAAAGAAGTGGTCAAATAATTCTTGATTTATTTGTGAAATTTGTCAATTATGGCCAACTATGAACCCCCACAGCTGGTGTGCACCTTTGAAAGGTATTGGAAAACAAGTGGTGGCAACCTTTGCGTTGCATGTGCATCTGCATGTGTTTGGTTTGTATTGGGTGTGGTCCTCACTCACTGGCTTACTTCCCCATCAAAAATGTGCTGCATAATCTGTAGTTGGTGGCGACTACGCTGTCACACACTCAGCATCATCACCAGCAGCGGCCAGAGTAAGTACTCTCTGCTACACATTCACTTTTCTCAACAGGTACCAGAAATAATCTCAATTAATTCATGTCTTGCAATACAGTTGGATAAAAATGGAAATGTTTTAGTTATTTAGCAAATTTAAATATGTACTTTCAAGTTTGTTTAATGTGTATAATTGTTTTTAAAGAAAACTTGCAGCTTTCATGATAAATTAACTTAAATCTAATGGGGAAAAATTATACAGTAAATTTTGATTGATTTCAGCAATGAGGATTTTTAGGGTTAAAAAATTAGAAATTACTTAACAGATTTTTTTTGGTTTTTTTTGTCTTTTTTTTTTTTTTTTTTTTTTTTTGCTATTTGACAATTATTTTATTATTGCAGTAGTTCGGCCTACAACCCTGCCTAGGAATGTAAAACAAACTTTTTTAAATGTGTTGTTGACAGAAAACAATACATCCATTTCCTTCACGTGGTGATTTAAATGCCCACGCTGCTTACTCATCCTGTGTTAACCACAGCAAGGTGGAGATTTGCCACATGAGGGAGGTATTTAAATTCCTTTTAAACCGACTGAAGCTTGATGAAGCACAGAGCGCGGCGGTGAGAGCCAGGGGAATTGTAGTTGATTTCTTTGACTGTAAATAAAATTATTCTTACTTCTGTCTCTCTTTTTTTTTTTTTTTTTACTCAGGTGTGTGTTGTGCACCAGTGCAAAGCTCCACTGGTTAGTGTGCTGATAGCCTGTTTGATCACAGGAGTTCCACACTAACTGTCGTGCAGCTCGTTTTCACCACCAACAACCTTGGTCGGCTCAGCTGTTGCCATGAGTGTCTTCGCCTCTCTCACTTCCCCCTCTTCCTGCCCTCATTTGTACCACTTAGCCAGTTACCCAATCAACACCTCTGTACCAACGACACCAAATGGCACTACTGCAGCAGAGGGAGTCAGCCACGTGATCCAGCACCATTACAACCACACCGGCCGCCTGCAGAACAGGACCCCCTCAAACAACCAGAACCAGATCCCTGTCTCCACGGCTGTTTTCCTCTTCTTCAGCGTGTTGATCGTCCTGGAGAATCTCCTGGTGCTGGTGGCCGTCATCTCCCGCATCCGCCACAGCCGTCGCTGGGTTTATGTCTGCATCGCCAACATCACTCTCAGCGACCTCCTCACCGGGGCAGCATACGTGGTCAACATCTGCATGTCCGGCAGCCAGACGTTCCGCCTCACCCCAGCTCTCTGGCTCTTCAGGGAGGGGATGCTGTTTGTGGCTCTGGCAGCTTCCATATTCAGCTTGCTGCTGATTGCTGTGGAGCGCTACACCACGATGATGAAACCACTGCCTCAGAAGTCTACCAGGAAGAGCTACTATCGGATCTACGGCTTGGTGGGACTTTGCTGGGTTTTTGCAATGGTGATTGGCTTCCTCCCCTTGCTGGGTTGGAACTGTGTGTGCGACTTGGATGGTTGCTCCACTCTCCTCCCTCTTTACTCCAAGTCCTACATCTTTTTTTCTCTCATCATCTTTTTCCTCATCCTCCTTGCCATTGGAGTGCTTTATGGTGCCATCTACTGCCACGTGCACAAGAGCGCTCAGCTGGGTCCCCACCGCAGCCGCAAACGCTCCTTGGCTTTGCTAAAAACTGTGATCACCATTGTCGGGGTGTTCATGCTCTGCTGGGGCCCACTGTTCATGCTGCTCCTGGTGGATTTCTTTTGCGTCTCCCGCCAGTGCGCGCTGCTGTTCAGCGCTGATTTTTGCATCTCCCTGGCTGTCCTCAACTCGGGCCTGAACCCCATCATCTACGCCCTGGGCAGCAGTGACATGAGGAAGGCCATAGCCGAGCTGTTGTGCTGCTGCTGCCTGAGGGCCGGCCTCTGTCACCCAGACACATTCACCTCCAAGGAGACCAGCAGCACCTCAGAGAGCAGGAGGAACAGTCTGAGGAACAGCTTTAGCAAGGTCAGGAACCTGAGTGTGGCCTCTCCACCGTCAACTCCGAGCAAGCCGCGCAAGGCACCCAGAAAAAGCAGATTGAGTACCACAACCAGCTGCTTGTCAGTTTCAAGTGGTTAAACCACAATACGCTCCCCTCCCAAGGAAACAAGACCTGTGTGCACTGATACACATCTAACCGTTTCTTCTGAGTTTCTGTTTGAATGTTCACTGTGTACAGATGATAGCATACTGTAAGAAAACTTGGTTGAAATGTGAAATGTTTATTCCTAAAAAAACAAAAAAAAACCAAAAAAAAAACCTTTATATATGCAATAATATCATACATATCAGTGACTTTCCAACGTCACAAGGCATTAATTATGTTGATGCATTTCGTACAGCTACTGTGCCCTTCTTCTATAATACTTGTTTACTTAGTTAGATAAATATGTATTTTCACAGATTCTTGCATGCAAGTTATTATGTACATTAAACTATATTTTGTAAACTGTTGAAATTTTGTATGAAATCCAGCAAAAAAAAAAAAAAGTGAATAAAGTTTATTTTTTGATATGTATATGAGTGCAATGTGTCTTCAGTAAGTAGTACCTCTGCTTTCCGCTGGAGGGAGGCACGTGACTGGAGCCTTGAGTGTCTCATACAGCTTTAACAGATGATTTAAGATGGTTTAATATTTCCAACACTGAAATCAAAAATAACAGTGACGCCTACAGGAAGTCAGGTTATTATTGTAGATTTGTGGCATTTAGATCTTATTCTCACTGCATTATATTCAAACTACATATTCAAATCTGGTTAAAAAAAAAAGTTCCAGTCAACTTAATGCAACATGCAACAGTACTCTGTTTTCAAAGGCTTTTCTGAACTTTAAAAGGTCCTTCTCCATGCTGCAGTGCACTTCCTCCTTCTCTGACAGGATGACTGATGGAAGTTCAGTTCAGCGCTGGGACTGCAGCCCCAAGGGCACACACAGCCATGGCTAATTGATAAATTCATTATGACTGTCTGGCGGGGGAGAGAGATAAGGCTTGGCACATGCAAGTTACACAGGCCACTGTACCACACTTTTGTTACTGAGGGAACAGTGGAACAGCTTGTTTTGACTTGATTTCAGATGGAAGAAGACATTTTCTGTTTACTGCCCTTTTGCCTTCCTGTGACGGCAGCGAAAACCGGCAGTTTCACTATTCATCTTAGTGCAATCAAGAGTAGTCTTATGGAATATCCCCATGAGCTGCAAGAGCTGCATGTGTTTAGGAGCTGATGATGTAAATGTTTCAACTTTCACAGTTATATGTCTGCTTTACTCTCTTAAAGGTAGGGTAAATAGTCCTAAGTGATTTTGAACATGGGATGCTTTTTTGTCACATTCAGTAAATATCTTCTAAACATCCACTTGCTGCCAAAGTCATGAGTACAATGTAAAAGAAACAAAACAAAAAACAAACAAGAAAAAAATAAACCTTCAGTGCCCTGGCTCTGGAAACAAGCAGAGTGGGGGCAGGACAGCCCCTAAATTATGACAGACATTGCTCAAGGCAATCACCAACAGGAGGAAGGTTCATGCAATGTGCTAATGAAGTGAGTAAAAGGGGGGAAAGTTCGGGATGGTCATGTCTTCTGAGGGGGGACAGGTGGGAGAGGGAGGTAAGAGCTAACTTTTTATTTTTTGTTGATATTTCGGGGAAAATCCAAGGACATTTATGGAGGACAAATGAATATGCTGAATTTGCTGTTTCTCCTAACACATCAATGACAATTCATTAAAAAAAAAATAGATGAAAAAAAAATCGGAATTAATGAGTAAACATCCGAAATGAATTAATTTATTGCTTTTAAGACTAAAACTACCTTCCAGTTTGTTGCCGGGATCTGTTTTTTGATCAGATTTATTTTACAGTAAACTCAGAGCATATAAACAAACCACCAAAAAAAGCAACTTAATGTTGCATGTTCAAACAGATAAGTAAGACTGTGGCTGAGTGAGAGAACAGGATTTCTAAATGTGAGTTTTGTGTGTATATATATATATATATATATATATATATATATACATATATATATATATATACACACACACACACACACACACACA
>JAOWBL010000019.1:16738363-16755941 GCA_028564865.1 Zenarchopterus dispar | reverse complement strand
GAGGATACCGAGGAGCTCATGCATGGGCTGTGTGTGTGTGTGTGTGTGTGTGTGTGTGTGTGTGTGTGTGTGTGTGTATCAAACCCAGTCTTCAAAAATTAAAAATAAAAAAATTATTTTCGGACAAATCGATATCAAGTGAAAAATACGACCACGTTCACTTCTGCTGAGCCACTGAGCGAGCTCCAGTAACCATGTGACAACGGGATGTTATGAATTTTGTGGAATTAGACTCGTGATGCGACTGCTGCCGGCCGTGCCGCTCACGCACCGACCACACAAGACCATTATTTTCCCCTCTGAACAAATGTTCCTTTCTGCTTTTGTCTTCAGCAGCTTGTTTTCCTTCAAGCGGACAGTGGGTCATGTCAGAGGATCTCCAGATGATAATTTCTCAGTAATGTGAAATCATTACAATGAGATTCAACATCCATGCTAAATTGGCTTTGTGCTTTGTGTGCTGCCTGCAGTCCTTTCACCAGCCTGGGCATGGATTACTCATACTACAGGAAATAATGACGCCAAGGTCCATTAAGTGGGATAGCAGAACATCATATCAGCATTAATCTCCCACTTAGCAGAGCAGCCCCAGGAGAGAGAAGATGGAGGGCAGAGGAGAGAGAATATAGTTTTCACCACTTCCCTGCTTGACTTTTAATTTTTAATAACTTTTTATCTGTAATGTAAACTTTTGGTCAAAATGCCCTTTTTAAAAAATTTTTCTTATTCACTTTCCCCTGATGACCACAATCAGGCCAGATTTTCTTTTTCACATTTTCAGGCCTGTTCAACAAACAAAAAGCACCCAGTAATTTGCAAGTCATGTTTTCATTACTCTTTAAACGCTTCCCCTGCAGTTACACTTCAGTGGATGTTTATTTATATAGCCCTACTTCCAATACTCCAAGAATACCTGAGCAAAAGTGTTTTAATATTTCACAGGTGGACAAAGACAGTGGTTTTCATGTGCCAAATAAATTACTGTTGATGTAGTATATCAAGAGACATAAATCACACAAATACACAATAAATGATAGAAAAGGAACAGCTAAATTTATTTTTTTTAAAAAAAAGCTTTTGTGCAGGTGCATGCAAACATTTTACTACTTAAATTTCTGTTACGGTGATTAGTTAAGGGATTTGAATTTGACCAAATGTTTTGAAGATAACAAAGAAACACCCTGAGGCAAAAGTTTGGGCACCATAGTACATATCTTTGCAGGCACTGTTGTTTAAAAGGCCATCTGGAGATTTTAGATTATTCTTTTTGGAGCAGCACAGGGCCTCAGCAAAACAGGAATAACTTTTAGCTTTTTGTTCTCAGAGGAAGGATCGGTAACCAATTTCTATTACTCATTAACTTTTTAGATAAAACGGTGTCTGACTTCAAAGTTTGCTCTTTTTCTTTTATCTACAACTGAAATGTGTCAGTCTTTTTTTTTTATCATAGGCATCACCTTTACTTCACACCTTCAACAGCCACTAATACTTTTTGAAACAAAAGTAAAAATGTATTACAGACTTCCTCATGTAGATAAATGTTGGTGAATTTTGTAAAAGTAGTACAATTTTCCTCAAATCACCTACCTATAACAAACAGGTACGTGAGTAAATAAATTTAAAAAAAAACCTAAATTAGCAATTTTTCCTTCTAACTGGACAAAGAGTCACAATATTAACAAACTCCATCTGAGCGGTTTTACATGTTGATACTGATATTTTTGAATAAGTTGTAAATTTAGGAATAATTAGACGACAGATGTTTTCGCCACAGTTTCTATTGTGCAGCGCGTGCGCCATCTAATGTCGTTAAATAATTGACCAATTTTTTACTTATAGGTGTCCTAGGATATGCCTTTCTAGTTAAGTTTAAATATTCACCCTTTCTAATGTTACTCTAAATAATCATATTACATTTGGTACATATTACAGCTGGGTCACTTTAGTCATTTTTTTGAGAAACTACCACAAGGGTTATAGTCATATGTTCTGGGTTTATTGATGAAAATGTCGTCCAGTTATTTGCCTGACCAGAATTCGCTCCTCTGCCTGTCAGATGCCTGAGCGCAGTGACAGCTGAACTCCTCATTCAGTCCTTTGCTGTACGATAAATACAATCGCCACAATGTTCGAGGAGGCCAGCGAGGTGTTTGACAACATGTTCAAATCTTCTTTCCCCCTAACATTTATCGTGTTTATTCCCGCGGTATTGATCCTGGTGTCTCCGCTCCCGGCCGAGGCGGCGCATGAGTTCACGGTGTACCGTATGCAGCAGTACGACCTCCAGGGACAGCCGTACGGTAAGCCAGGTTTCTTCTTGTAACTGGCTTGGAGTTAAATGTAAGCTTCCCTTCTTTAGCTTTGTTATTAATTATACAGTTCATGGCTTCCTGAAAACAACCATGTTTTAGTTTGTTATGATTTACATCGACCGTTAAAGTGGCGTTTCAGTGACAGTACAGAGGCTAACTAGCTGCTAACGTAGCCTAGCTTTGCTAGCAGACAGCTCGTTTTCTCCCAGCGGAGCAGCGTCGTTATTTCTTGAATCTTGATGTCAGACTCCAGTCTTAATGAATAAATGTTATCTTCATTTGTATTCCTCAGTTGATGACCGATGGAGCTAAGTGCTAACTAAACAGTCTTACGGAAAAGGGATAGCTACCAACACAGGAGAGGGTCATTTAATCTGTCAGCACATGGACCTCCTGACAGAAACACCACTCTCCTCTGCTTTTTCATCTATAAAATATTTGTGACGTGTCAAAGTGTATAACTAAGCAGAAGTTAAAGCTGGATTTATAGATTTTTATTTTGAGGGGTCACTGGGTTGACGTTCATTAATGTAACTACAAGGAAAAGGGGGGCATCATCTTGTCTCCTTAAAGACCCTATCTCAAAGAGCCCACTCTCTTTTCATTCATCAAAAATTTCAGATTGCATGTTGGTTAGATAGCTTGGAGAAATTTATCACATCTGGAAATTATTGAATTAAAAGTGGCTGAAGTGAGGCTAGGTCAGGCACTGCAGTTATTGTCTTCAATCTGCAGCAGCTGGCAACTTCTGTAACAAGCCTGAGGGCTTTGTTGGCTTAGATGAGGTAGTTTGTTAGTGAAATTATGAGCCATTACTGTTCTTTAAATTAGGAAGTTGCCTCTTCAGTAGAGACAACTCTTTTCCTCTCATCTGGCACCCCTTTTTTCACTTCTAGGTCTATTAGGTATCTAAACTATACACTTGACATGCTCAGTGTGTACGTATCCTAATGATGCTCTAAAACATGATGTGAGTGAACATGATGAGTCTATAATGTTTTTCTTACTGTGTTTCACTTAATTGATTTGCAAATATATATTCATCTACTTCTAAAAACATAACTGATCACAGCAGAGCAGACTATTGCTTAACAGTGTCATAGTAAATCCGAGCGTACTGTCTTTTCTGCTGACTCATTCAAGCATTACACTGAGTACCAATTTTCTCATGACATAGCAATGAAGCACTGGTGTTATGTGGTGATATAGTTGATTAGCAGAAATATTGTCTGATATTGAATATAGGTAATGGAAAAAAATACCAATATTCTTTTAAAAGACACTAAACTCACCTTAGAATCAAAATGAACAAATATTGTCTTATTTCTTTAGGTACCAGGAATGCCATCCTGAATACGGAGGCCCGCACTGTGGAGGCAGAGGTACTAAGTCGTCGCTGTGTTATCATGCGGCTGGCGGACTTCACGTATGATAAGTACCAGAAAGCCCTGCGCCAGTCAGCGGGGGCTGTGGTCATAATCCTGCCCAAGAACATGTCTGCTATGCCACAGGACATAGTTCAGGTAACAATGCACAATAATGCTGCAAGTCATAATGCAAGGACGCTTTGAGTCTCTGTTTGATTTATGGTTTCTTGTTTTCAGTGAAAATGCCAGCGTAAACTTTGCTTTGGGAATCAGTTTGGGAATCCATTTCTCTTTGTTCAAAAAGTCTCGCTAGACCTAAATGTCATACTGACAGCTATGGCAGCCATGGTAACAGAGGACAGAAGTGTTGCAGCCGACAATTTATTTGACAGGCCCAGCTCTTTGATTCCTTTCAATTAGTATGACTCAAAAACAGATTCTGGGGGAAAATTATGAGAAAGCCAAGAGATTTAGTATTATTTCTCGAAGTACATGTCTTGACTAATTAAATCTCCCACGCTGAGTTGGCATTTTCATTTTGTTGCACAATGGCTTACAATTTTTCACAAATTATTGAAGAGACATTTTTTGTTTTTGACAAGATAATGGTAAAAAACAAATTGCAGTAACTTCTCATTGTTTACTTCCTTCTTAAAATACAAGTTATGTATGTCATGCAGGTAAGACGTGGCTATATCAGATTGTTTTCTTTCAGTTTTATCTGATCAGCATCTCACCAAACGGAGGTGTCTTACCTTATTAAAGCCCTCGTTCTTCACTGTTGACCCTCTGTAGCAGTTCATGGAGTTGGAGCCAGAGATGTTGGCTACTGAGACCATTGTCCCGGTCTATTTCGCCATGGAGGATGATGAGCTACTCTCCATCTACACTCAAACCCTCACCTCCTCCTCCACGCAGGGCTCCTTATCTGCTGCTGAAGGTAGACTCGAAGCCTCCACACCTGACCTGCATTGCAGACAGAACTCAAGCTCTAACACATGATTCAAACGTCAGCTCTTTTTAGCCAGACAAAACACAATAGATAGGATAGCAGTTCATTTGTTCATGACTGTGTTTTTTACCTCTTTAGTGCTACTTCATACAGCCACAGCCAACGGCTTTCAGATGGTGACCAGTGGAGCTCAAAGCAAAGCTGTGAGTGACTGGGCCATCACCAGTTTGGAGGTGAGATAGTGATTTGTAATCAAACTGCAAATAAACCAACCACCTGAAACACAGAAGCTTGGTTTTAGTGAAAATGTTACTTTTATCAACTCAGTGTGTTTGCTCTTTATTCATCTGTCTTTGTAATCGAGGTGTATGTTTTAGCTGGTGTGTATTTCCTCCCATAGTAAAAAAGCAGAGATAAACTAAATGAAATCACTTTGTATGAATAAATATTTCCTTACCTACTTATTGACTACACAGTGCTTATATCACTGTGTAGCATATAGACCCTGACCTGTACCACAAATCCAAGTGTTTAATCGTGGGTGTTGATAACGAATGCTTTATGCCTAAACAATACACCATAAAAGGATTTTGTTTTGACTTGACCTGAGAACAGAGCCCCACAAGTCAGCTCTATCAACACTCCTTGTTTTCTGAATGTTGGAGGATTTAAATTCCTGAACAAAAATCCTTGTGGGTTGTTAAAACTGTGCGTTTGAGTAAATGAGATTATTTTGCTTTGATCCAACAACTATGTCAGGCATTTGAACACAGTTTCTGATATTGCAGCCCGGTGACACTTAAAAATAAAAAGTTACATGGCATCTCTGTATTTCGTGACACAATGGCGATATATAAGCTATAACTCGGTATTTTCACATTTATTTTATATATATATATATATATATATATATATATATATATATATATATATATATATATATATATATATATATATATAAAATGTACACACACACTTTAGTATTGCGCTCTACCCTCTGTCTGTTTGCAGTTTATCTGCAGAGATCAGCGTGCAGTTTTAGTAAATTTCTGGCAAATTTTAACTGTTTCAGTGCTCGTAATAAGAGGTTCATGGCTTTGATACAAACTAGTCGGCAATTCAAAGGCTGGTCCGCAATTAATTATAAATACTTAAATACAAAGTGAGATTAAAAAGTTAATTCAGGACTTTTGATCTAAATCTGTTAAAACTAAGAGGGAGTAATTACGTGGTTATTAGACACTGACATTTAGCTCAACTTGAAGCAGGATGGGTTTTTTTTGTTTGTTTGTTTTTTTAATATTACTCTATGTTTTTAACATTATTGTAGACCCATTGTTCATTTTTATCTTTTTTTTTTTTTTTTTAAACCAGGGTCGTTTGGCGGGAGTTGGAGGAGAGGACCTCCCCACTATTGTTGTCGTGGCTCATTATGATTCCTTCGGTGTTGCTCCTGTGAGTTAACTCATTATCCTTTCTCCCGTTTGTCATCCATTACAACTTCAAGACATTGTGCTGATGGAGCAGCAGAAATATTTTGTATTTGTAATTTTATATTTTAATAGCTTATTTAGATAACTGTCACTGCTCAGGAAATAACCCAGTAATATGAAGCACCGTTTGTTAAAAGATATGAAAGTAATGAGACCGTGTTGTTGTGTCCAGTGGCTGTCCTACGGCGCAGACTCGAACGGTAGCGGAGTGTCCATGTTACTAGAGCTGGCTCGCCTTTTCTCAAAACTTTACACGTACAAGAGGACACATGCTGCGTAAGTGAAGAGGTTATCCTTACCTCAGTTTGATGGAGTTTGTTTTCCCCCATTATTTATGTATCTTGTGAACTCATGAAACAACTGTGGATACATAAAAATGACTAACTTATATTTTGTACATATTTGGATAAACATAGGCACCTCTCTAAAATGCGGTGCCTCACTTTAAATCTATCTTAAATCAAAATTGTACCATCTAAAATTTTTAAATAGCCTGGAATGCCATATTACAATATTATCTTATATCCAACTGCCATCAAAGAGACATTTTCATGTTGAGGTTTTTTGTTTGAGCAATATTTACTCATCAGTTAAGTCATTTTTGCAACAACCTCATACTTTAATTTTCCCAGATATTTCTCTGACAATTTTAGTCCCTTCATTCATATTGGAGACTTTTCATGTGTTTGTATTTTCAGATACAACCTGCTGTTCTTCCTCTCAGGCGGAGGAAAGTTCAACTATCAGGGTACAAAACGCTGGCTGGAGGACAATCTGGACCACACAGGTGCTGTAGTCCTAACATCTACCTGAAGAAGGCTAAAAAATGATCATTCAGCACCATTTGTTTTTAGTCTTTAAAGAAACACAAAGTCATTGAAATATTCAGCATGTGGAAACCAAAAAAAAAAAATTGTACAACAATAAAGTAGAAACAAAGAGAAAACTCTGGAGAAGCAAAAATGTCTAGTTTGTGCTAATGTTTTAAATACATCAGTTTCCCTTTTTATTTAATCTGTCTGTATTTGTCTTTTTCCCCTTTCTTGACAGACTCCAGTTTGTTGCAGGACAACGTAGCCTTTGTCTTGTGTCTGGACACTCTGGGGAACAGCGACTCGCTGCACCTCCACGTGTCCAAACCTCCTAAAGAGGGGACCCCTCAGTATGATCTGCTCAAAGAGCTGGAGACGGTGGGACACACGTCATGCTTAAATTACAGACAAAATATATTTAAAAAAAAAAAAAAAACTTCTCTTTTTGAAAATGTCATTAAAACTATTATTTAGAATTTTCAATCCCATTTCACTGAGCGGAAGCAACAGTTTTTAGTTGGTTATTAAAATGCATCATTTAAGTTTAACACGCGCATTTGGGATCATTTATATAGTTTGTTCATGATAGCGTCTTTTTGTTGTGTTGCAGTTAGTATATGACAAAATTAAAGTTATCTTATCGTTACTAAAATTGAAGGTTAAAATATCAGAAGACAAGTGAAGGTGCAGACTGTATAAATCGTCAGATCCTTCCCAGGTAATAATGCGTTCAGTTTGAATGATATTCGTCTTCACTTTCTTCCAGGTGGCTTCGAGTCAGTACCCAGAGGTCAAGTTCTCCATGGTCCACAAGAAAATCAACCTGGCTGACGACATGCTGGCCTGGGAACACGAGCGCTTTGGGATCCGCCGACTGCCGGCCTTCACTCTGTCCCATCTGCCCTCTCACCGCTCAGCTCAGCGCTCCAGCATCATGGACGTGCGGTCAGTGTCCCTCTCCTCTCGCCACGGAGCGGGAGAGCCCCCTTCTGGGTGGGTTCATTACTGCAAGTCACTTCAACCATAAAAGAAGAGTTTTCATTTTAGTTCCCACACGTGGTCTTTCATGTTTACACTTTTCTTGGTTCATTTCTTCTTTCTTAAGCATGTGTTGTTGGCTTTATTAGGTTTAGAATTTATTTTCTCTTCAGTGTGTCGTCTTTGTCTTTTTGTCTCCAGTAGAAAAGCTTTTAAAAAAACAGTTTGAAAACTTAGTCATACAGACTGCAATTAAATAATGTTTTATTTCAAGTAAAATTTATATATTTTTTTCTTGCTCATCCATATGCAAATATAAATGTGACCTTTAATAGTCTGCATGTCCATCCATCCCAGCCTGTCCCAGCTCTCTTTGGATGGAAGCCATGGGTACACCCAGGTCAGGTCACCACTTGAAAGGCGAGTCTGAATCTGCTGTTTGCAAATCTTAAAAGTTTTGTGAGCTGCTGGGGCTCGATTTCCGGGGTGAAATAAGCTAAAAGATGTGGGAGAAGTTTTTTTTTGTTTGTTTGTTTTGGGGTTTTTTTTGCGGCCAGTCCCATCTGAAGCGACAACTCTGCAACATCCGCATCCTTGCGTAAAGTCTATAATTGCAAATCATTTATAGTTGAACAAAAGTAACCACTGTTCACAAAATCAAACATTTAAACTTTCACTGGCAGTAAAAGTTTGTGAAAATATTCTTGCACATTTTCTGTCATCATCGCTCCCGTGCTTTTCTTTTGTCCGTAAATGTTTTTTTTTCTTTTTTTTTTTTTAAATACTTCGGATGTTGCTGAACTATTATTTCAGTTGGGATTGGCCAATAAGAACATGTCTTAACCAAGCAACTCACAAAAAAGGAAAAGAAAATGCTTGTGATAAATTTAGATTTGAAAAGGAAATGTTTAGATCTTGAAGAAAAAAAAAAGTTTGCATTCAAAATCATTCAATTGAGAAGAACAAAAATGTGAATTTACAAACCAAAACTTTTTGATTCACATTTTAACTATACATTTAATTTTCATACAGTAAAACATTATGTATTTGCAGTTTGTACAGTTTTACATCCAAATTGTTGTAATTGTAAAGTCTTTCTGATTTAAATGCATATTAAAGGAACAAAAATGTCTGCATAACATTGCAATTTTCAGCCTGCATGAAAACGTATTTTGTTTTACCTCCACTTCTCTCTGTTTTCTGTGTTTCTGGTTTCTAAAGTGTTGCTTCTGCTCTGACTGTCTACACACGTGTTTGTCTCTCACAGGCCTCATGTAGATGTGAAGAAGCTCAGCAGGAACACCAAGGTGGTAGCAGAGGCGCTGGCCCGGGTCATCTACAACCTCACAGAAAAGGTGCAGGAAACAAAAGTGCATTTCTGTGGAGCTCAATTTGTTTGGCTGCTTTCTGCCCTTAAATGAACTTTGTTGTTCTTGTACTTTTGTACAAGGGAGCACCTGGAGACCTGCAGATTTTCACAGAACAAATGGTACGTCTTTAAACTTCACCGCCTTTATGTCTGTCCGTCTTAATGTCACACAAAATCATATTTTTTTTTCTCTGAATGAAAAATAAAATATGTCTTAGCTATTTTAAAGCAAACTTACATTTCAGGTTTGATTAGATTTTGTTACAACTGACCTAATTTGATATTTATGACAAAAAGTGTTAAATTTAAAAATGGCTTCAATCTGCACTGAATGGAGATTTACATATTTATAGTTAGAGTTTTAAAAAAAATGTTTACATTCAAATTCTCATCATATAGTTTGATCTCTGAAGACTGCCGTGTTGCTCATACGGGATGTGTGTTGTGACAAACTTTTGTGTCTGATGTCAGCAAGTGCAGGAGGAGCATCTGTCAGCGGTCATAGAGTGGCTCACAGCGCAGCCCCGAGCTGCACAGCTGGTGGACAAAGATAGCAGCATCGTCTCCACCCTCGAGTATCACCTCGGACGCTACCTCAAGGATGTCAAGAGACATTATGTCAAAGCTGACAAAAGGTAAATTAAGAAAACCAAAAGAAGAAAATCAGGCAAAAATCATTTTATGATCATTTTTTTTCATCTGATCTTGAAGCAGCAATAAAAACAATGATGTAGTTTGTTTCCGTGTGCTTTGAGTTGCGATGCTTAACTACCCAGAATGTATTATCAACACGGATCAATCCAGAAATGGCAAATGTATGGTGCCGGAGTGTGAACTTTGAACCTTCTCCTCTCCAGGGATCCAGAGTTTGTATTCTACGACCAGCTAAAACAGACGATGAATGCCTACAGGTTGGTCTTCATGAGACGATGTAGTCTCCTCTGAGATGCTTCAGTGTTATCATACTGTAGTCAGCACCCCGTAAGGTTTTCTATCAGAGCTGTTAAAGATGATTTGTATTTACGCTTTAGATGTGTAAAACATTATTAGTTCTGATATGTGATAATGAGAGTATAGGTATTTCTTTTTTTTTTAAGAATTCGTTTTGCTGTCGCCTCCTCTTTGTACCTTACTCTGGTGATTTTCCTTCTTCTCAGAGTGAAGCCGGCTATTTTTGACCTGCTGCTGGCTGTCTGCATCGCAGCCTACTTAGGGATGATGTATCTCGCTATCCAGGTTAGTCAGTGTGGCGTGGAGGGTCTGTACAGCTCCTCTCTGCAGAGCACCATGCTGCAGAAATGTGTGTGTCTAATGCAATGCAAAGGCATCGCAACTTGTGGTGCCGTTAACTTATTTGATATTTTTTTTTTGTTAAGTGTGTAGTTTTGTCATGTTTGGAAACCCGAAATGACTGCTGTCTCTTCCGACCTCTCTGCAGAACTTCGGACTCCTCTACAGTGTCGTCCGTAGGATCACCCAACCCAAAGCCAAGGCCCACTAAGGCGTTTGAATATTTCAGAACCTACTGTACTACTTTCCTCAAATCAAGACACTTTTGCCAGTAAGAGTTCAGAAGCTGGACCGAGCTGCTGTTCACACGATGGGTTAAAAACCAGCAGAATCACTTCCATTATCTTCATCCAGATGCAAAAACTATGATGTCAGATCCTGTCTTGCTGCCTACATTGTCCATGTGGTCTCATGGACCAGAATTATCAGGAATAATTTTTTTTCTTTCCTCTGATGTTTTGGAACTCATGCAAACTCGTCACTTGCATTGACTATATTTTGTTATTTAGCTCTTGCGAGGGATGTTGAGTTTGTCCGAACTCTGGAGGTCTAGACGAGCTTGAACGAGTTTTGTTGTTGCAGTACCGATCACTCTTTGTCCCCCCTCTCAGTAGACTTAGAGCCAAACTGGCGTGTATTACATCTGGCAGCTAGAAGGAGTAACGTGTACAAAACAAGTCATGTGTTCAGCTACCTGTTACAGGAAAGCTTCCCACTTTTGTACTTTTTGTTTTTTTGTTTTTTTTCTTTCCTCGGTGCAGTACACACATGCGTGTAATGTGCTTTGAAAGAGTTATTGATCTCTCTAAATGCACTCCCTCCAAACAAAAATAGCCTTTCAAATGTAGCTCTGTGTTGGTTTCTGGTTATGACGTCACCTGTTCAATCCTCTTTGTGTAACAGTCCTTCCAAAAAGCAGATTTGAGAATATTTAAAGCTATAAAAAGCTGTGATATGAGACGTTGAGCTTCAGGTAAATTCAAACGTACATTTCCCAGAAACGACTGCTGCTTGCCTGTCAGCGCTTTAAAGTTTCATCCAACTACTTTTATTATTTTCAGTGCATCATGGCATCTTTAGTGGAGTTTTATGTCCCACTAATGGCTGACAAATTGCCTTTAAAAAAAACAAAAATCTTGAGGTTATGTACTTTCAGGAGCAACGGTCACTCAGTTAACTCTTTCAGGGTACATTAGAGTATGCTTGTGCTGCAGTCAAAAAGAAGAAGATAGGCAAAAAAAAACAAAACAAAATGAAAATTGACTCCTGAAACAAAAATCTTGTTTACAGAAACTATCCACGTGAAATGTGAAGACGTGTCGAGGTAATCTTTATTCCATCACCTGCTAAAGTACGACTCTCCCCACTTCACGTAGGTGTGCAGTAACTTTCCTCCCGGCTTCGTTACATCACCCGCATCTGTAGTCATGCTTTTTAATGTTGTGCGACTTGCTGTTTTATTTTCACTGCTCCAGTATTTTTCTTTTTGTTTTTTTTTTTTCAAAAAAGTCCTCGATAAAAGTACAAAGGATCATAATGGTGAAGTGTGTTTACCTGAGGGCAGGTTACTCTCGATCACACGCTGCAGACATCCTCTCTTATCTAATCAGAGCTTGTTTGTTTGCAGTGTGACAGTACATTGCCAATACATGAACCCCTTTAATCTTTTTTTTATCTGTAAAAACATGATGCAATGATTAGGACCTTTTTTTTTTTTTTTTCTTTTTCTTCCTGAGCTGCAAAAGTGTGATTTGCCTATAAAGCCATCACAGCAGTATTTAAACACTGGACGTCTTAAAATGGGAGGTTGCATGAACGTTATTGGAATAAATGAGTATAAATATCTGAAATATACCGAGAATATTAGTTTTATTGGATATTTGTGTGAAATGAATACTTCAACGCTGCCTTGATCTTTTTTTTTTTTCATTTTTGTTGGTGAATGGTGTGCATCTGTGTTTTTTTTTCTATTCTGTTTTTCTGCATGACCCTATGTCCCGGTTACCATGGTAACAGTGAGGGGCCTTTTTAATCCACACCACAAGGGGAATAATTGTGTGGTGCACATGAATCCTAATTTATTGGAGCAGTCTGTTTTCGTTTTGTGTGATGAAATGAACTTTCCTTCCCCTCCCCCCACCCCCACCCCTACGACTGTCCCACCTCACTCATGACACTTGATCTTTGCCATGGAAAATACCGGTTGTGATTACAAATAAAAGATGAAGAATTAAAGCGAGCTACGTCTTGTTTTAACTGACGGGTTTTATTTCATGAGAAACAGAAACAATAACATTGGCTGAATGGTATTAAAACTGTATTATAAAAGAGCAAATACAGGTCTTTATCAAGTAGTCATTTTTCTTGACAGTGGTCAAATTCAGTTCGAAAAACTCGGGGTAATGTGTAGAGCTTACAGTGTGCACCAGTGGTCCAAAAATCAATAAAATACATTTTAAAGTGAAAGTTAGATAGATAATGATCCTTCAGTCATTGTCAGAGAAATTCACAAATTCTCCCTTTTTTTTTTTTTTTTTGTTTAAGTTTTGATCTACAAATGAACAATAAAAGTAATACTAATAAATTACAGTGCAATCCAGAAGAGACACTTGCAGGGTTTCTCTGCCCCTCACACTCGAACCAGCTCTCTGCTGCGGTCGTCACCAACTCCCACAAACATTTGCATCATGTTTCGGTGGACGTTTTGGCACAGTCAAACCATGGATGAAAATACTTCGGGGATTTTTTTTTTTCCCCCCTTAACTGTCACTCGCTGATCTTTCCTGCAGGGTTGTAGACATCCGTGTATAATGTTCTGCTGACTCTGCAGTGGTACATTAAAAACACGAGTCATGATTTTTTTGTTTGTATTACTTCCCTAACTTACATTAAGTAAACACAACCAGTGACTAGACCCTGACATACTCTCATTTAGACACCGCAGTGCAGTCGTAGCTAGAAAAGGAAACCTCGTCAGTTCTGCTGGTGTCCTGCTCAGTTTACAAACACAACATCTGGTCTCATCTCTCCCTGATGTATGGATATTAAAAATGAGGCAGCCAGAGCCCACGCTAACAGATACGCTGCATCCTCTGTGGTAAGTTGGTAGGATAAACTGATTTTTTTTCTTCTTTTTTTTTCTCCTCGTGGACATAATTTTCTTTCTGTGTACTAACAAGTAGTGACACTGTCAGAGCCCAAACTCCAGATGTCAGTTTGGTTTCATGCGGCCCTTCGAAGGCGAGTGGTCTGATTAAACTGAGATTAACATGCAACATGTTTCCTTTAACCAAAGTCGACGACAAGCAAATATATCAAAACTCAAACAGGGAATCAGCCAAAAAAAAAAATCTGAAAATGTTTTTCTTTGCAGCTCGGTTTCTTTTTTTCTTTTACGAGGGGAAGTCTGTTCTTAGTTACGATGCGAGTCAGTTTACTGAAAATCTCAGCAGAGATGTGTTTTGTTTTTGTTTTAAATTACTTTCCTGTTTCACTTTCCTGACATGTAAAATTGATCCAACGTTGCAGTGAAACTGCTGACTGATTAAAAACTTCCACAGAAGCCAAATAAACCCTGAAGTGTGACAAGAACAAAAAACCATAATGTAAACGGTGTCGTCTTATTTAGCCGCATTTATAATAATATTGCTCACATCTAGTAGGGTTTGCTTGAACGTAACCTCACAGCTGTGAGACATCCACAAGCTTCGGAGAGCTTGCTGAGCTGTGGCCCAGTGGTCCTCCATCCAGGTCCTCAGGAGCCACCGCCCTTCATGTTTTATATATATTTGTGTTTTATTTGCTGAAACACACCTATAAGGAGGACCCGAGGACCCGGAGTGAAGAGCGCTGCCTGCAGCCGACTTCTGGGACGAGTCACACCTAATCCAGACTGCAGATCTTTGTGGGCTGGAGGCAAACTCAGTTGAATATTATAGCAGCATGTTGGACAGACGGTATCAATGACAGTACAGGTGTGCAGGGACTACAGCGAAGTGAGAGGAAACCAGCATTCAGATTAAAAAGATCAAATCCAGATGTTCATGAAGGAGATGAACAATACTGCTTTCCCTGGTCCATGAAAACGTGATCCTATCGGACTATTCCTGATTCATATTCAGCAAAAAAAAAAAAAAAAAAAATACATCCACACATCTGGAATAAAAACAGTGCTCTCACAGGACAAGAGTGGAAACAAAAAAACAGCAGCAAATCAAAGTGTATATATTAAAAAAAATAAACAACTAAAGCAATAACAGAGATCTTTTAATGTAAAATCATAAGCTAGTTTTCATTTCTTGGGACACTTGATTTGGGGATGCTGGAAGACAGACGGACAAAAAAAGATCAACAGAGGAGACGCTGTCTCCTGCGGCCCGCAACATCTGCAGCCTGCTCAAGCAGCACAAGCATGCCGGTCATCAAAACAAGAGCTTGAATTTGATCGAGAAGGTAAGAACAATGGAAACAGCAGCTGTTTTCTTTAACGCACATGCAGTCCACCGGTGGGCTCCTGGGAAAACGTTCAAATGAAACAGTTTCCCTTTCTCTGGAGCTTCAGTCCTTGTTTTGTTTTGTTTTTTTTCCTGAATCTCATCCCAAACGTGGGTCTCACGAGTGAGAAGCTCCTTTGTGAGCCACGCCTGTTTAAACGGCTCCCATTTGAATCCCATAGGAGAAGCCTGTCACGCACCGGTTCACCTGTTTACATTTTGGACTCGGTGGCCAGCGCTGCGTTGAACAAAGGTCAGTTTTAGACATTAAAAAATACATAATCACATAGCTGGAGAATTTTTTTCTTTTTCTTTTGATAAAATCGTAGTACATTTCCATAATCATTCCAATTACATGCATTCCTGAATACCATATACCCTAGCATGTGCATACATAATGTTTTATCTTTGATCATCTCATAAGTTCAGGGTGTGGGCTCCACTTCTATGAACCATTCAGCCGCCGTCACCCGTGAACAATCTGTAAATATGAACATTATCTATGTAGTTGTTGTTGTTGTTTTTTTTAAACAAATTCAGTCATGAGGATGAGACTGATACCCAGTCAATCAATTCTAGCCGTTTGCTGTCATTAAACCAGCAATACACTTGTATGCTTTCATGTCAGCGCAGAAACAGATGCTTCGCAGCTAAGACGCTAAGAACGACAAAAAAATGCCAACGTGTCAGCTGTAGGAATGTCGAGGGAGCAAGTCGGGTTCACGTGGTTCATCAGAGACAAAAGTACAGAGACCAAGTTAAAAATAAAAGTTGTTTTTTTGTTTTGTTTCTTTAAAAGCTGCAGCCACACTCTTCGCGTCGTAAAACACACATGCACGCTCGCAGGTCTGGCTTCTCCTCTCCGACTAATGGATGCAGGGAGCCAGAGCTTTTCCAGCTGTCGCCACTAAGTTTGTGAATTAGGAGGAAAATCGATGGATGTGGTGAAGCAGCACGGGAGAGCATCACGTCGGCTCTCCTGCACCACCAGTCCTGTTTTGTTTTGTTAAGCCTTTTCTCCTCGTACGGTAAGCCAGGGAGGATGGACGGAGGTTAAAAAACAAATGACCCCCCCCCTCCCCTCCCACTCCAGATGGTTAGTTGTTAGTTCACCAGGTTGCTACTTCAGGTCTAAACTTTTCCTGGCTGTCAGGCCGCGGATGTGACTCCGGGACAGTCACGGTCCAGCTCTCGCCCAACCAGGTTTATTTATTTCTAGTGAATCTATCAAACGCTGACGACAGTTGTCATAACATTCACAGTGCTCTAAAAACAAAACTGAAAACAAAATGACAGCAAAAAAAAAAAAGAAAAAAGATGACAAAAATGAAACTCATTGCACCCTAAATTTCCCGTTTCTTTCTTTTTTTTTTTTTTGTGATGTTCTTTGCCTCGGGCCACGTTCTGAACGCGGGCTCTCGAAGGAGGACACGTTGTTGTCTTGAGTGTAATAGTAGCCTGGTTCCTGGTGGCGGCGCCGCAGAGCCCGTTATAGATGCTTTTCCTTGGTAACGCCGTTCTGCACGTGCTTACTGTGGAGAAAGAGACACGCAGAAGAAGAAAGCGATAAGACAGGAGGGAGGGCAAATGAGCTGACCAGGTGGGGAGACGAGCAGATGTTTAGACATTTGGCACAGAGGATATCAGACGTGTTCAAGGCTGGGCCGATAAGGAGCGCCACATAATCACATCACGGGCTGTTTCTGACCTGCTGCCTGAACAAAGTCAGAGGGAGATCTGCTCGTTCTGCATCTTCACGCGCCCTTTCTTCAGGGCAGGAAACATCACCAGCCAATGACCCTTAAACCCCCCCCCCAGTCTTTCTATCGACATTTCTCCGTTTCCTTTTCTGGACCCTGATTGCTCCTGAGTGAAGGGGGACACCTCAGGTCCTCAGATGTGCAGTGGTCAAAGGCTGCGAGATAACCGGCAGGAGGAGATAGGCGGTGCACGTGGCGGCCGGTCACAAGATTAAAGGCAGCTCCGCAGATAAAAACACATGCACTTTGCTTTTGGCTAGCATTTTCTGTTTTTAAAGGTCACTTCTGCAATGAGCAGACCCGTGTAGGTTTGAAGTACGCAAAAGCTGCACAAAAATCAAGTTCAAATCCCTATATTCTTCTCTGAGAATATGTGTAATAAAAATAACAATAAACTCCTGTAAACATACGGTAAAAGACATGAATGATGGGTGTCTTAATCTGGGACGGCGGCTGCACTGATTACATTATTATGTGCCAATTATAATCAATAAAGTTATCAAATATATTGAGAAATTACCTGCTACTTATGATAAATAATTATACATCTCCAATCAAGTAACCGCATACAATTATTTACATATTCTTGAGAAGTTGAGGGTTTACATCTGCATATAGAAGAGTCTTTAGATGGATATAATTGTGAAACTCAAGAGATCAAGTCTTTTGTCAGAGTTTGGACTTAAGACACAAACTGTCCACAGAGACTTTCAGAGACTTTGAGACTAATCCAGTTTCACCAGCCCAAACCC
>JAOWBL010000019.1:16715447-16729112 GCA_028564865.1 Zenarchopterus dispar | reverse complement strand
ATATATATATATATATATATATATATATATATATATATATATATATATATATATATATATATATATATATATTGGATTATAGATAATACTATATTACAAAGCATCAGCTAAGATGCAATTCTAAAACAATAATAATCGCTGGCACAGGTAAGGATTAACGCCATATTAACAAAATTAACGGAGAAACTGTTAATAATAGAGGAAGGATAGGACCTTGGGAAATTCCCTGGCCTCATTACACTGATGAGGAAAAACTCCCCTTATCCTGAAAACATCCGGTAATGAAGATGTTGGGGGGGGGTTAACCTCTTTCCCAGCCAGCAATATTAGCTGACAAGCATGCTCTCATTACAAATTATGACCAGTGTTGTAAGAAACTTGCACAGGGTAGCATAACTTGAAGTGCCAAAGTCTGTAATATAATTTTACAAGCCATCAATTTGGCCATGACGGAAAAGCTGCTTCCCACAGTTCCTGCTCATTGTTCCCTGAGCACCATTTCCTCTGGGAAACTCTCAGCTCTGGGACTGGGACCTGGACTAGGATAATTACTGGAAACCCTAATGGGGGCAGGGAATGTGCTGGCTCTAAATGGTCCTTTCTTTTGGCTTGATTGGGCTGGCCCATTCCTCTGGATGCGTTTCCATTGGTCCAAACCGCTATCAATCAACCGAATTTCAGGTCCCCCACTCAAGTTTGAAACTTTTTTTTTTTTTTAAACAAGTAGGAGGAGGCGGAATCTGGTTACAGCAACAGCAAACTTGTAACTTATCTCGCAGCAGCCAAGAGGGAGGGAGAAAAAAAACCCCACTCAATAATTTACACATCTACGCCTGATAGACCGTTACAAAACGAAAGAGGACCAGTGACGAAAAGGCGGTTTACAAAAAAAACGGAGATCCAATATAACAAGTGGACATAAACTTAGTGGGGTTAAAAAAAAATGCTGTGAAGCGGCTTTTCCTTCATCAACGATGAAAACCTGAACGGATTAGCTCAACTTATAACTCATCTCACTGACTGATCTCTCCCGTGTCCCCCCCGAAGCTGACAGAAAGGTGAGTACGGTGATCTTAACGGGCCACGGGTTTTTAATGAAACATCGCTTAACGGTCTCTTATCAGAGGCCTGGGCTCAATAACAAACTCAGGTTTTGAGGAAAGAAGGCCGGCAGAGCAGGGGTGGGTAGCTTTATCGGTGGTTAACGGTCAAACATGGACTTGATGAGGTCAGTTACTTCGGTCACTTGTTTTAATTCGACGAGCGCCATGTTAAACTGAGCGGAAGTAACGGTCAATCAGCTTCTTCAGGTCGTGTTTTGATAGGACAGCCCGCCGCTGGTTTGGGTTTTATTACGTGAATGAGCATTACTAATCAGGTTTATTGACTTGGAGAGGATTAAAAAAAAACAAAAAAAACACACACACTCCGGGATGGTTAGGTGTTTAGTTTGCTGGAGTGTCGTACAACCGGCTGTAAATCTTGCTACAAACCAGATCCACTTCCACTGGTGTAATTCAGTTAGTCTGACAAGCAAGAGAGTAAGAAGTCGATGTAGACACCCACTTTACACTAAACTACATTCACTTAGTGGATGCTTTTATCCAAGGTGAGGAGGGAAGAGGACAAGTCACCAACTCCATCACAGGATGGTTGAACCATTTCACCGTTTGGCTTATATTCAAATTAATAATCACAAGTTTACATGACAGTTCATATGTACCGTGATTGTGATTCTTGTGAGACTGGATCCACATATGCTCTGATTTCAGTTTTCTTTACAAACTTACAGTTTCTGGCACATTAAGTTTTTTTTTTCCCCTTCTCACTATAATCAGTTGTATTGATACATTAATTTGAGTGACAGTGAAACAAAGGAAAGGGTTTGTGCTCTACTGGCTTTGTTTTTAGTCTCTTAAGCACAGACTGTATAAGAAGAACTGGACAAACCTGAAGAGGAGTACTGAAGGCTCTTTTCATGTGCTGTGCAGCACCATGTTGCAGATGGGTGGACGAGCAGGCCCAATTTTTTTTTCAGTCATATTTAGTTTTTTTTATTATTATTTTTACTCGCTTGGCTTATCTTACCCTGTAATGCTAATTATCTCATTCTGATTAAATCTGTCCAAACAACCTCATTTCGAGTGCTGACAGAGCTGAAACGAGCACTAGCAGATCTCCACTGAGACCTGCGATCACTTGCTCTGACACACTCAGGTAGGTTAGACCCTGCCGGTGTTACTGGATGATTGACTGCGGGTCCCAGCAAACATCTGCCTGAACGGATACCGGAATAGCCGATCCATACCGGAGAAGCTGCAGGTGAACGTCTGCAGTGTGACCTCCCATTTTAACCTTGTTGGTAGTTAAGGGTATTTATGCTTCATTGTCGAGTCAACAGCGTTGCGATGCAGAGCCTCTGTGTCACCCGATGTGCACCTCCAAAGTTTTCAGACTACACTTTGTGGTAATGCAGACTCCAGGGCTGTGATTGGTCCGCTGTACAGCATCATTTCTAATACTTCTTTTCTGGTTTGTACTTCCAGTTTGACTTGTTCAGACTATTGCTTCACATGACCACAAGGTCATTTACGATGCAACATTTGCAATAAAAGCATCGATCAGCTCTAATTCCAGCAGCGTACCATCTTCTCCTTGTTCAAACAACTCAACCAACACTAATCACTAAGTAGCTAGAGCAATGAACAGAAATTTATTACATTAAATAATTTTGCCTAAAGTGGTACAAAATAAATTCCTACCCCCATTCAGTTATCATGGATGTGAAATCTAGCTATGGAGGCCAAAACTGTTTTTTCAGCCAGGCTTTGATATGTTTATTTTCACTTAAAATTTTGACATTTTAACATGGGAGTCAATGGATATTGTCGTGCCAACCCCTAGTGGTCAGTTGAGCAACTGCAGCTTGAGCTGGAAAGTTGAAATAAGAGCACTTGGTAACACTGAGCATACTCAGCAAGGTGATGCCATTTCAATCACTGGCTTGGGTTTGAGGTTGTGGTGTCAGGGGTTTGGTTGTTGCTGCACTACAAGCTATTTTTTACTTTACAGGCTGTGAAAAATGTTGACAACTAGCTCCAAACTGACTGCATCATCATGGTGTATTTACTAATGGAGGGCAACAAATTGTATGTGTATCTTTTCAAGTCTTTGTATAGTGCATGTTTTTAAAAAAAAAAAAAAATGTGTCAACCAGTGTGGGTTGCCATCAGTAGCCAGTATTGGCCTATCAGAGCGCAGATCAACTGGTGTAATCAGAACCTGATAGTAGGGCTGGAAACCACTAAAGGTTTTTAAAGCTCTACATCTTTAAAATGACCCATAACTAAAGCTGTGCAGAAAAACCACTTCATGTCATCTGCAAAGGCATAGAGTGGAAGTATAAAGCATTATAAAAGGTTGTTATTAAACCAAACTCCTATATATATATATATATATATATATATATATATATATATATATATATATATATATACCTGAGTAAATGTATAATCCTTTTCTAACACTAAATTTCTGCCTTGAATTCTGAAGGTTCAAATATTTGAAGAGATGTTTAATCTAGTTAATTTTTTTCCATTGTTTGCACTCTCATTGCAAACATACATTTTGAAAACAGCATCCCTGTTTGTTATCAGAACAGGTATCAGTTATCAAACTCCTAATTTTCTTGTTTTCCCATCTTTAATGAAAATTTAAAAGATTTAGAAGCTGATGCTGATCTGTTGGTTTAAACAGGTTATAATCCACTTTATGCTTTAGAGGCTTATCCTCATCCAGGGATATTCAATCCAAGACCGCACAGCGGGAAGATATATGTTTTGCAAACAGTGATATGTTTTGTAACACATTCCCTGTTTATATTGTAAAGCTTCCTGCCGTAACAAGGCTGCAGTGCAAGTGAATGGCCCCACTGTGTGCAGTCGGGCCCCTGGCAGGTACCAGCACACGTGACCATGAACACCCCAGACAGACATGTCAAATAAATCACGCCCTGGGATTTGGAGTTCAGTTCAGAGCTGAACTCTCTCCTTGCACTAGATGTGTGGTTAATTGATTTGGCATTTTTCAACCTACCCTCTTTCAGAGTTTAGTTGCCAGGGTTCCCTTTGTGCTTTTGTTGTCCGTAGCAACAGCTGTCAGCTGGTTAACAGAGGTAGAAGAAAGATCGCAGAATAATTGCAGGGCTTTGTTTAATCATTTATATATATGTAATGGTAAAGTTGCAGGCCTTATGACCTGAAATAATACACAACAGTATGCAATAAATAAATAGTAATTTTAAAAAAATGCAATTTGTATATGAGGATGGATTGCCTGCTCTTCTATGCTTCAAGATTTTGAACTTTTGAGGAGGCAACTGCAGACCTCTAGGTGTCATTTTTGCTCTGTTTTCTCAACCTGTTTCACTTGAAGTGGTGGATCTTATTTCCAGGTGTTCTAGAAAAAAATACTAATGAGTTTGAATGGAATAAAAGCAAACCTTTTGCGTGAGCGGGAGCTGAAATCACTATTTCCTGTGGCTTCTTTGTATAAAAGATGATTTAGTCACTCAATAAGGAAAGTAATTGTTAGTGCCATTAAAATATTCGATTGTGTTTCCATTACCTTGGACGGCTTAGATTTCATCCAAGAGTGTATGCTTTGCCTAATTAGTCACAGCTTTGTGTGGGACAATAGCACAATCATTCTTTCAGCGCTGCACGATTTTGAAAAGCAATAAATAATACAGCACTACTTGCACAGCAGGATTAAGCAAAGTCTGGTAAGCCTTATCTATGTGTATTACAGTGTAACTCTGTCTGCAGGTCCCCTCTTAGCGTCTTCTAAAATAGGACAATGCAGTCACGTTGCACGGCATTCTCTGGCAGTGTTAAGGGCAGAGCTCAGAAATGCAGCAGTAATCTAAGAGACGCCGTCATTCCTGTTGAGGAGAATCCATGGTAACTCATTAACAAGACAAAAGAGGTGTTTAGCATTGTTTTACTGGGCTTCAAAGTTCAACTGAACACGTAGGGGGCCTTTTTAAAAACACAACACAGAGCACGCAGCTTCATCTGAATTTGGAGGGCGGCAAGACGGGGTTGTGTCGTGTAATTGTTTGAAATAATGAGCGAGGGCCGGTGTCTGCCAATTGACTGGACTTGTTTTAGATTCCACTTGAGTCATCTGTTGACTCACGTTGTCTCCCCCAGTTTTCACCGATCACCATCCCTGTTGCATTTGCAACCAAGCACATTTGTATTAACTGCTCTATTAAACACTAAATTAACAAATTAAGCTCTCAGGGCTTGAGCTGAGGAAAATTAGTCATAATGTAACCTGCTCTTGTGGTGGTCTTAATTAAAATGTCAAAGGACTATACATCAGTCATAGTTCAAGGTCTGGTTAGCACCTTGAGTATGTCTTACATCACTTGCAGTGCTGTTGAGATGCTAATTATATTGTGAATAATATATAATCCAAACATAGACATGGCAATTAAAGTGAAGTCGCATGGTAGGCTGATGTTTTTCTTCTTTATTATTCTTTATTAATCTTTCACTTTTTATTCTAAATTAGCTCATTTGTCACTATTAGATAACCATCAGCTTGTGCATTTTAATGCAAGAACAAATGTTGTCAAGAGCACTGTGCTGGCCCCCGGGCAGCGCAGCAGATACTGTATTCCCAGCCTTATTACACATGCCTAACACTGACTGATGTTCCTAAATTAATGCCAGTAGCTCACAGCTACTGTCTCTTACTGTATATGCTGAGTGTGCCTCTATCCTGCTCTCACATCTTTCCCCCCCACCTGTTGCACAATAGCAGTCTGCTCTTAGTCTCCAGTCTATTTTAGTTCCAATTGGCAGGCTGAATTATTAAAACCCGATCCATTATGTGCTGATGTATTAATTATTAATTGCTCAGCAAGCGCAGACAGATCTGAGAAAACTTTAAAAAAAGAGAAGAGTAGGGCATCGTTTCTGAGGGAAAGGCATTGATTGCCTCTTCGCTGCAACAGTCTGTGCAGACGATTAATGTGGAGGAACCTCACCTCCATGCAAATGTCTACTGCAAGCAAAGGATGAACATTGTCTCCACCCACATCTGTGCTGCATCTGTTCTGCAATTATGACTCTCAGTCCAGATCCACTGGACTGGATGGATTCAAGGAGATCATTGAATCCATACGCTGCTGGCAAACACAATGTCTCTAACTCGTACGATCCTATTAGCAGTCAGCACGTCCTCTGTTACGCAACATCCCAAGAGAGGAGGGAGTCAAACCCTACTAAAGTTGATGAAAGATGAAATTGCACCATGTGCTTGTCCTGAAATCCTGCCGTTGATTCCCCAACAGTAAAGTGGTTTCAGTGGAGCAGCTCATTTGAGTGGTTACTTGTCTTCTCAGAACACAAAGCACGGATGTGCCTTATGTAACAACCAGGACTGCCTATTGTATCTAAATGGAAACTGATTTTTATCATACAGCTGGGGACAATCTATTGAGAAAGGACTTCAATGAGTCAACATTTCCTTGCAACAATTCTGGTCACATTTGTAATGCTTGATGAAATGAAACTTGGGGGAGAAAAAAAATCATATAAATCTTTCAAGTGTCTTGCTCTCTTGATAGTTTGTCATACTTGCAGCTGCAGTGAAACAGGAGGTAGCATAGTGGTCCCATAGACTCTGCTTTTCACAGACTGGATGTTTTCTCTCTATTTTATTCTACTTTTTCCCCTCAAGGGGAGTTTAACCAGATGACAGAAATGCAAATGTACGAAGTGTGTGTACAGTGTGGCGTAAGACAACCCATTTTAACCTGAAAGGCAAATTCTTGCTCCAGCTCTCTTCCTGATCAGGAAGACAGCTGTATTTGTTTGGGGGTCCATCTACCTTCAAAGACCGGTCCTGCTGTATTTGTACGTTGACTGAATTCAGATGACTAACATGTTGGCTTTGACACGGATCTTTCAGTAGTGGAAGTGAGCTCGCACACCACCAGTCAAAGGCTAACTGCTGGTTAGGGTAGCGACATATAGAGAGATCCTGTTTCCAGCTGGAAACAGAAACATAACAGAATCTTTTTATGTCACAATGTTAAAGCAGCACAAAGGATTCTTACTATATTTATCTCTTTCATACCTAGAGATGTGGTTAAGTTGCTCTTACAACAGGGTCAAGATTTAATCTCGTTTGGCTTCTTGCTCTTCGTTATCTTTTGCTTTTTTTTTTAATTCTTTGTCATTACTTTCTTGAGTCAGTGATCTCTGCCAGTTTGTCTGGACACATGGCCAGAACTCTGAGAGCTGGTTTCATTGATGTAGATGTGTGACAGCGGTGAAAATGATGAGCAGTTTCATCACTGGTAATCCCAAAATTACTGTGGTTGGTTTTTGGCTCATAATGGGGAAGATGGACAGCTACAGCTAGATGACGCTTCCTATAAGTATGCAAACATTCTGTAAACCCACAAAAAATGATTTCCTTACTTTTAAACAGTGATTTTTGTTTCTACGTAGCAATTATCCACATAACCTACACACATAACCTGGGTTTAGACCTCATTTCCACATTCCCTCCATCAATCTGAATAAAAACATGGATCATCCCTCCTTCTGCTTACTGCATAGAAAAGGTTTTTTCTGTTGTTGTTTATGAATGGCTAATGATCATATCACCAACTTGTTGCTGCCTTAGAGAGAGACAAACTGTTTTTATACCATATTTTTATACCAATTAACTGAATGGAGTTACTTTTTCTGGCACATTACACATTCACTGAAATCCACAGCATGAGTTGAGTTGAGGCTTACAAGGAAAATAATGCTCTGAGAGGAAAAAAAGCAAACATTTTTTAAAAAATGACACCAGAAGGAGTTTCACAACTAGGTCAGGGATTACTGAAGTTCTCTTAGGAATGAGTGGACTTCTGGACATATCGCCCGAGTGCACAGAAGAAAGTGGAAACGAGGTATTATGCTTTCTGTTGTGGTTGGTGTTGATCTGTAATTACATAGCCAAATGCTGCGTGGGATTCCTTTCTGCAGCGCTGAGCTTCATTTTGTTTACTTCCTTTGTGTACCTCAGACATGGCAACAGAGCAAATGTAATATATCTTATGTAAGTTGGAGCTGATAAATATTACGCGGCGGTCATTTTTAGTGATGGAGGAAATGGCGGGAAATGTGTTGAAGGAAATACAATGCTGCCAAGCGGACCGATCATATTTGTTGTGAACAATGCTGATGTGATGCATAGTTAAATTTGTGCAGAGGCGTATGTCAGATTAAGGTGGAGGTTACAGCGTAGGGTTTCCCACTATGGCGGCCGTTGTTGCTTCAGCGTAGAAGTGTAAACCACGCTTCTGAACCCTGAAAAACAAACTCCAGTTTTCTTCCATCTGTACAGAAATACAAAACACACACCCCTCGATCATAATTAATTAATAGACTTTTCCTTTTTTCTTTTCTTTTAAACAATTTGATTAAATATATTGTGATCTCATCTTATTTTGTTTGTATCTTTACTAAATACATCAAACATTTCTGAACCACTTAAATGCACACTGATCACCATTATGTCTGAAAGTTAAAAAAAAAAGTCCCGTATAAACTATCCCACATTCCCCATGCTACGCTTTGGGGCGTTATTTGATACATTTTCAATAAACTTATTTATATTTGAGTATATTTTATTTTGTAACTTTAGTAGTTTTCACATAGTCAGAGTTGTGCTTTTTTAATTCTTTTACTGAGGCACGTATTCAAAGATATTGTTTATAAAAAAATGTGATGAGCAAATGACTTGCTGAACAATATTTAGAAGAAAAAAAAAGTTTTTCTCAGAGATTGGTAGTAATATTGGCATCTTGGAGTCCTCGACATGTTCAAATATAAGACAATCCAACTTCAACATGCAGATTAAATCAGCACTTCTGACATGTTGCCAGCCAAAATATAACATGACAACCATTTCAAAAGCACAATTTAAGCTGTTACCATACAGTCATGAGCTGAGGTTACTTCCTACACATCCAGGGTCATTTTTTTAAAGCTTGACAATAGAGTCAGTCAGAAAACTGAAACTGAATCTCCTGTTCAAATAATATAATACTCTTACTATGAAGTCGGATGTTTACCCATTTCTTTTAGTAAAATAGAGAACTAATATTGCTACATATATCATTTCAGAAAAGCTGTAAAGAACTGTAAAAGCATTATTTGTACAATTAAATTTATTGTCAGATTTTATGGTATCTGCCTGTGTGGAGCATTTAACACACTTCTCAAATTATGAGGACACCATACATGGACCAAGAAAGATATTAGTATTATTAATGTTGTGTTGCTGTACAAGTCCAAAAGGGAAGTAGTTGAATGCTGCTCCTTTTTTTTTCTGTTTTTGAGTACCACATATTGGGACTTTAAAGAGCCGGACATCAGCGTGCGCAGTCTCTTGCACTTTCGTGGGCAAGGCTTTTACCATACAAGCTGTTTTCAGTAAATGTTCAGGATTTAAGGACATTTGCAGTCTTACCCCAGCTTCCACAAGGTAGTTACTTTATCAAAGAACGTCACTAAATATATTCCCTCTGCTCATGTAAGTTAACAGTTTCTGTTGTCAATTAGAAAAGAAGAAGTGGGAAGAGAGAGGAAGAAACATAGTAGAGATCCCTGGCCGCTGCTCAGACTGGTGATGTTTTGATGATACCGTTGTGTTTTTGACCATTGGGCCTATTCTTTGACATGTGAAGGACTAAAGCCAAAAGCAGATTATCTGACTTTTTTTTATTTTTTTTTATTGTGTTGCATGATTCTGCTTGGATTTGTACGTTCAGTGATCTCCTGCGTCCTAAAGCGGTGAGGATTTTCTCTGCTGATGGAGTTGTCTTTCTCTGGGTCACAGTGCTCCACTCCACGTGATTGCAAATCCCCGAAGACTATGAAAGTCGTGACATTTTCAGCTGCCGTCAACCAATCACTTGAAGGATGAAGTGTCACGGGAAGTTCCACAATCCCAGCTGAAGCTTTTTTATCAGCTTGTGGGGGCCGAGCTATAGGCAGACTTTATTTGTTGTTTTTTTTCCTCTTTATGGTGGCTGTTATCAGCGTCCACACACTTGTCAAGATCCAGTTCGAAGCCATTTCTCACCTGTCACACTTCAGCTTTCCTGTGACTGACAAGTGAGTATAGTTGATGCAGAATAGAAAGGCTACATCCATGAGGTGTTTTATTTCTTCCTTTAAAACAAAACAGTGTCGTGTTATTTTCAGATCTTTAGATATGCTCATGTCAAGTGAGATGTCAACACTTGGTGACATGTAACACTGGGAAGAAATGATGATGCATAGAAATTTTTTTCTTTTTTACAAATACATATATTCTCATCTGTTCTCGTTGATATCAGGCTACATGCAAAGTTTTTCATCTTTTGAAGGCTGCAGACACAACGACTGCCGGTCCACTATTTCTGATGATAAATGACACTATAAAGCTTCTTTCCATCTAGAGAATTTGAAAAGCCCTTATCATGTCTTCCACTGTGATATCTATGAATCATTGTAGTGGGAGAGTAAATTTTCTAAGCAAATAAGAATTTGATCATTCACCAGTTTCCACTGGAAGGAGTTTCCAAGTGACAACGTCAGAGCTGAAGGGGGGGTGGGGGGGTGGCTGTCATAAACTTCTGGCTGCTTGGGCTGGCTCCAAAATCTATTAATTTCCCTTGAATCCCAATCCACACTACTCTGGATACATTTTAAAACACTTAAGTTTCATCACGGTTATGCCTGGAGTCCATATAATTATGGCAAGTTGGATGCTTGAAAATGGAAAATGTCTTGATGTGCTGCAGACCTTGTTTCAGTTTGTAAGTGCAGCCATTGTATTCTCAAGTGGACAGACAAAACCAAATGCATGCAGGAGCCACAGTGTAGCTGCACAATCCTCTTCATGGTTTGTGCTTCTGGGTCACCAAGTATCCTTCCCCGCTTTGCCAACTGCATATCATATGACCATTACCGGAAAATAAAGATAAGACAAGCCTTAAAAACCGAGTGCACAATGTCAACCAGGCAGATCAGAAAGTGCTGCTGAACTCTGTTGCGCTGGTATGAGATGTTTTATGCAGCTAAAGTACGTATTTAATTATACTGCAACTGCCTGCATGAGCAGGAGGCAACCCATTGCGAGATCAATCAGTAACAAAGAGCTTTCAGAGCATAGATGGTCTTGTATGGATTTATGATGGTGTTGTGCAGACAAAGATCTCCTCTGACATGGAGTTAAAAATGTAATATTGATTAATTTTGGTTTTGAAATGGCATTTTAAATTGAAAATGCACAGTTGATTTTTTTTTTTTTTTTAATGTTCAGCTTTAAAACCTTATTTGCTAAAGGTAATTTTCCCCAGCTGAAATGAGGATTTAAAAAAAAAAAAAATCCAGTTTATCTGTTGGAACTGCATTAAGGCATGGGTGTTTATTACAGGAAAAAAAATCATAATCATGATTATTTTAGTCAAAATTGAAATCAAAATTGTTCAAAGCTAGTTTATATACCAATACCAAGTCTGACCACATGGGGGCATATAGATCTACTGTTATGAGAGAGTGTGTGTGCAGGTGTGTTTTTGTAATACCACTTTGTCCCACAAGAGACACTGTTGTGTCTTAGGCCAGGAAGTGCACGTGAACTTTCTTGTGATATGCTGCCCCCTTGTGGTGTGAAGTTTATTAGCTATATAAAGTTTCTTTAAAATGATGATCCACGGAAAGAAATCATAATCACGCTAAATTTGGCCAACATTAAAATCATATTTAACTAAAATGATTATCCACAGACTTTTAAAGCATAAACATTGAAAATGCTGAAAGTTTCAAGAAAACTCAAATCGTGGATTAAAACAAAATGTAATCCAAAACATCACTGGATATTGACTTTAATGCTCTGCTTAAATGTTGGACAAAGTTAAATTTCAGGCTAAAACACAGTGATTTGGAGTAAATGATAGTAGAGCCACTCAAACAATCCCAGAAATGTTTTTGGCCAAACACCACCTTGATATTATTTAATTAATAAATTTTAAATGAATTTATTGCTCACAAATAGCAGGGAGCAATTACTCGTGCAACAAGACAGAATATGCACAAATTTTTAATTCTTTTTTTCAAAATTACATTGTTTTTGTGGTCGTTGGAGATCACAATTAAAATGGCATTATTTGTAAAGCCCTATATCAAAGTTATTTTTAATTGGAGTATGACCTTGAGTTATGGGTTATGTGTGTTTTGTTAGTTGTTTCCTAATTGTTCTTACTGAGCAATAAAAACGCCTCTTGTAAGACTTTTCACCACAGTTACTGATTCTAGTTATAAAAGGATTACCCTTCTTTTGATCTTTATTCTAACAATTTTGAGAAGAGTCTTGGTCGTAGAAAAGAAATCCTTTTATTATTATTATTATTATTCAGTTTACATAATACTGTCTAAAATATTGTAATGAAAATGGTGGTACGATCCACCACAACTCTATTTAATGATGGCCGTCTCATAAGGACATTTTAATGTGCGGCTTTCTATTTATTACACAACCCTCCTTTGCTGTGCTAGTGAGATCAAGGAGTTGTTAAAAATTTGTTCAGGTCCTATTCACTGAATTAGTTTTTAAAGGTCAAGTCAGCCACATTATAGAAATGCTAAATGCAGGTGACAGCTGGCAGGACTTGTCAATGAACTGCAAAGCCATTTGGGATGAGTGTCCCCCACTGCAGACATCAACTTTACTTGCCCCGAAACTCAGATGGACAAAGCAAATTAAATATGGATGATAATAAAATGCTTATCCAGCTTCATATAATCCAGATTCAATAATCCTCCAAGGACTGCGGAGGAGGCCAGAAAGGTTATTTGTCATCGGAGCCCATTTTAAGCTCAATTCGTCAGCCAGGATGTCACATTAGCAGGACAGAGCTGGTGTACCTTCAGGAGGCTCAGAGAGCCCCTGGTTCCATTATTCAGGCTCCATCGCTGTCACAAGGCATCCATAAAACAGTTGTCAGGTCAAGTTTCCTTTCTAGAGTCATTTCTCATGAAATACACATGTCCCAGTGAGTGGATTTGAGCTAGCTTGTTCTGAGCGAGTAAATGAGTTTCTAGTTCATCCAAATTCTTCAGTTATAAACGCTGGGCTCTTGGCTGGTTAAGTCCTTGTTCAACATTTATTTTCAGCTCATGAGACTGCTAGCCTATCTGTGTGTGTGTAAGTGTATAGATATTTACGTCCATGATCTATATGCACTAATCACCCTGGCTTTTATACTTTGTCACGATCATAAGACTTTTGTCATTTATTTATTTATTTCCACAAATCCATTAGTTTTGCCTCTCTAGATACAATGAAGATCCCCTGTCACGATTAGACCTGCTGGGTTTCCCCGTTGCAGTTCACAGACCATGTAAGATTCAGCACATGTCACTTTTTGTGCTGCACAGGCCCCATATAAATAAAGATTTGAGACAAAAACCGTTTTATCACTCAACACTTGTTTCTTGCCTTGGAGATAAAGAGAGAGTAAACTGAGACTGATTTTCATTTATTTATTTATTTTATTTTATTATTTTTTTGCCCTCCATCCTTATGATGGAGTGCTAGAGT
>JAOWBL010000019.1:16683878-16705840 GCA_028564865.1 Zenarchopterus dispar | reverse complement strand
GATCGCTGTCAAAATGCTCGTGCGCCTGCATTTACAGAGTAACTGTCATCCAGATCCTATGCAGCTCATCTTCAAATGCTTGCAGCAGTCCAGCAGCCTTGTTCCCTTCTTGTCTCCACAGATCCTGGTACTGAGTGTGTCTCTCTCACCGGCCTCATAGACCTCTTCTCAGGGTCCCGTGAGCTCAAGGATGATCAATTGCTTGGTGGAATGTGATGTAATGATGCGTTCGGCACTGACATTCATCAATAGCTAACAAAATCACATGGCCAAAAGTTTACTGTGGGAAATGAAATATTTGTTAAGCATTACACGACAGAATGAAAAATGCCATCTAAAACTTTATTGTACTTAAAAGAAGCATATATGTTAATCTTGTCCAGAGGTACTGTCTCTGCCTCTGCGTTTGGAGGCATCTGGCATGGATCATCCTTCAGAAACCTGCACTGTGGTCATGTGAATCTGTTATGATGGAGAAGTGATTGTGGCTGGACCCAAACGCAGGAGATGAGGATGGCAGGAGCACAAAACCAAAAATCCTTTAATGAAACAAAAGAACAACACAAACCGGGACCCAACAAAAGAACTCAAAATACTTTTACAGCCAAAACCAACTCCAGGGAGACAGACAGTATGGACCAGCAGGGAGGAAGGGAAAGACAGGGCAAGATATACAAACAGAACTAACAAGACACAGGCGCAAACAATCAGGGAAGACAGGAGCAAGGGAAGTCTAACTACAACTAAACACAGGGACACAGACTTTCAAAATAAAACAGGACCTAACCAAAAACCAAACCCAAGACAGAATCAGTCATACAGATTGTTTTTTAACGGTTATCAAGAATAAGTCCAGAAGCCAGGCTCTTTGATTATATGTGTTATTTCGGTACTCTTGGCAAAGCTCTTTTACACGCAAAAATAAACTCAAATTTGAGAGAAAATGAGCTCCCATCAAGACCTCTTTTTTTGTGCAGCACATCCATGTATTTTCTCTGAGAGATAATACAAAACCCCATTCTGCACCCCTTACAAAGGCATGTATGAGGATGGTCTAAAACCTGGAACGACCTGACCTGTACTGATGTGTCCACCGACCTTTTTTTGAGGATATTTGAATACAAATTCAAGAATCAGAAGGAAATCTAGCATTTTCTCCATTTGCAAGCACTTTTTAAAAATTGATTTATAGTTAATTAAACTGAAACATCGGGGTAAAAAACAAACAAACAAAAAAACCACAAGTCTGGATCCCCTACCTTCCCACTCCAGGTCATTGCCATTAGTTATGAACTCCAGTGAGTCTGTTTCATCCGGGGTATCAATATCATCCACGTTGATGTCCAGGTCGTCCGGGGTGTCCAGGAAGTCGTCTGACAGCAGAGAACCTTCACTTTGATCCAATGACAGGTTCATCTCCGGGGCAACCAGCGTACGCCTTTTGCGGTGAGATGAGGACACCCCGCCGCCTCCCCCTCCAGGTGGGCTCACATGCAGAGAATTAGGAGGAGCTACGGAAAGACCATGAAGAAGGTCAGGTGACGTTCACGCCACACAGAATACCTTATAAATGCTCAATACTTACAGACTCTGTCGTCTGAGAGACCACAAGAGGCATCCATGTCTCCGTACTCCGGTAAAGGTCTGCAGGGACAACGTGCCTCTATAAGCAACCAGTATTTTGAACTAGTCTTAAAATATAACCTTGTTATGTATTGTATTATTGTGATTAAGAAGTGTTTCAGCGTAAGAGTCCAGATCTGGGTCTTGTCACTGGTACTCGATAAAAAATAAAAAGAAAAGGAGGAAGAACAGGATAGAAATCGTTATTTTCTTTTCTCTAGGGATGGATGAAGATTACAGGCTGCCAGGCAGGGTGTGAGTCAGAGCAAAGAGATAGGAAAGGAGAAAGAGGGGAGAAAAGGGGAGAAATGGAGGACGGGGGGAAAGCATGTGTCTGCAGAAAAAAAGAAAACTGTGGCCATTAAGAAGCCAACATCTGCTCGGTATATGTTTATTTCTGACACCTGTGTTGCATGCACCTATCTATGGTTTTATGTTTGCAAAAGAGCTCCAATTTGCATCCACACACAAATGTGGTTTTGTGCTATCAGTAAGGATACCCATACGCTCCAACCAAGGGACTGGAAAGTAGTCTTTAAAGGGTTAAAAAAGCAAAAGATGCGGAGCACTGCAGCACAGTGTTGTTCTACTGGGTCTTAGCAGCACTCGTGTGAAAACCAGTTGTCTCATCCCTGCATCACCAGGAGTGAAGCTTGTGGCAGCGTGGGTTCCTCCTGAGCCCAAAATGCAAAGCTTGAGCCAAGAAAACAAGGCACGGGTCTGGTTTTGCTCCCTGAGGATGACCGCAGTGATCAGTGCCTCTTTTGTCAAAAAAATGAAGCCTTTCTACTAAAACGTGGACTCAGCGAGGCAGATTTGTCTTTTCACAAAGGCAAGCCCATCTCTTTTCTTCATCTTTTAGTTTCTGCATTGTCCATCGGAGCGGCTGAATTAACCGGTGATGCTTACCTGATGGAGAGAGCACGAGGCTGCTTTTATCTGATGCAAATTCACTCTTTGACCCCACACGCCTCTGTATTTGTTTTGCTCACTCGTTCCCTGTCCTCTTAGCTAGCAGCAGATACACTAGAGCAGAGGATCCATCAGTCTTCATTTGCTGATGCCGATTCCTCCGTCTCTGTCTGAAGTGAACGAACACCTGCCACCATTTCCCTGCGTGGTGTTGTTGATCAGTGACTGCTGCTGCGTCACATGACGTAGCCCGAAACCACTTACAGACAGAGCTGCACCTGCTCCCTGGCTTCCTGCCTCCCGATTTGATGAGGAGGGAGGGAAGAGGGAGGAGGAGGAAGCCCACTATTTCTGTCATCACTGTACTCAGCTACTTCTTTCTGCCCCTGAAGCTCTGCATCTCAATTCCTCATAGTCTCTCCATCATTGCATGATTATCTTTTTGGGGTAATTAATGACTACTCTGTCTTTATAGAGTTTATCTGCTTTTGTGTGCTATGCAAAGTCATCTGCCAGCTGTCACAATCCACAGTTAAAGGTCACACCGATCTCAAACAAAGGTTTGCAAATCATTTCATATCAACTGAGTAATTATAACATCCCGTGACAACATAATGTACTTTAATAACTTCAGCGGTGAAAAGAAAGAAACGCAGAGGAAGACTGAAGAGTATCTATACAAAAATATCAATTAAGATAAATAGCTTTTCATTCAGATTAAAAACTGCTGGTTCACAAAGGCCAAATAGCTTAACCATGCCATGCATGAATAAAAATGAAATCAATAAAATCAAATAAGCAAAATATTTTTCAAATACAATTATTTATTCATCAGCATATAAAAATTTAAGTTAGGTTTTTTAGAAAGTGACTGATTTGTTCAGTGTGTTTTAAACATCAGGTCTGTTTAATTATCCTTTAACACAATCAAAATAATTAAATGAGTTAACATTTGTTAAATAAAAAACACTTCAAATGGGAATTTTAATAAGTATAACACACTGAATTGATGTGGGGTGACTTTCTGATGTTCACTCAAGTGACTATTGTGCACCTAAACCATCCAAAATGATACATTTTCTTGAAACTGGCTTTTGAATAGCTGACAGAAGCGACCACAATGCATGAAAGCCCTAATCAATGAATAAATCTATCAATAAATCTTAAAGAATGAGATTTAACCTGTGTACTGACATGTGCAACATACTGTGAACCATAACTCAAATCCAGCTGTCCATCAAAGGCCCACCTTGTTCCCGTAGTCTGGACTTGTTAAGCAGCCGACCACATGAA
The DNA here is from genome assembly GCA_028564865.1 of Zenarchopterus dispar. Taxonomy (NCBI): domain Eukaryota; kingdom Metazoa; phylum Chordata; class Actinopteri; order Beloniformes; family Zenarchopteridae; genus Zenarchopterus; species Zenarchopterus dispar. The sequence continues at coordinate 16,702,012 of JAOWBL010000019.1, read as the reverse complement.
ATCTCAACAGGACGAGTTAATAAATGAAAACTGAGTAGAAAGTAGAAGAATCTAACCTGGGGAAGTCTTCATCCTGCCACTCGTCCTTCACTTCCATGTTCTCCATTCGTAGTGTCGCCTCAGTGGTGCCCACTCATGGGCCTGAAGGAGTGAAGAGAAATGAACATTTACAGGCACAGGTGTCTCACAATTATATTATACTATACAGGCAGTTTGTACCGCTACACTGCAAGAAGCACATGGTTGTAACAGCAAAGGGTGGCAAGGTTTTCAACAAATAATCTACTCTCTTTCACTGCAATTAAAAGTCTGAAATCAATGCAGGTCACATGGTTTTTATCCCCCTGCCCAGAAGAGCACATGTGAGAGGCATGTGACCCTCAAAGGCAGATATTACCAACATATTTCTTCCAGTACAGAATTTAAGAGGGCGGCATGGAGCACGACTTCCTGCCCTAATCCTCCTTCACTGTTCTGTAATCCTCCCACATTGTTGCCTTTTGATCTGCGATCACATTGAGACTTCAGGTAGAATTATTTCATCTGGGCTCAAAAGAGTGAGAAAAACTAAAACTTTAGCAAGTGCTTTGAGAAGTTATTGCAAATTGCATGATTGGTGGGAACACGTTTTCCACTCCTCTGCACATAAGATTCAACATTATAATTCAGATGCATTATCACAAGGGATGCAATAATAAAAGCAGGGCGAGTGTTTTCAGCTGCACCGAGTAGCACTGTGAAATGTACGATATCTAAGCAGCGGCCGTACCCTGTTAGTGCCTGGTAGTGCTTCCAAACAGACGTCCTGAGGAAAAGGTTGCCTAGATATAATCAGTGATGTGAAGTTGTAGCAAATCCTCCCTTTCTAGATGAATATATTCCTTTCAAAAATCTCATGACATTATAGGTAAGTATAAAGCTTAATGGGTTTCTGTGAAATAATTACATGAAACAAAGTGATTTTGATGGTTTGGCAACAACACTTATGGGTGTTTATAAACTGGATGCTGGTCAGGACAATGACATAAACAATATGGAAAAATAGAAAAAAAAATCTTCCAATAAGAGATATAATTTTTACTTAGAAAACAAACAGTGAAAGAAAACCGTTTCTACTAAATCAGCCACCACCAAATGTGCAGTGCATCGCATCAGAGTAAAATGGCTCCACAGCCTTTCTAGGTCACCCCAAAAAGAACATCCAATTAAAAAAAAAAAAAAAAAGATGGACAATCCAAAGGTTTTGCAGCCCGTGCCAATAATCTAACACGTAAAGGCGGCAGAATGAAAACTCGAGAACATTAAATCAGTTTTTATACTCACATGAGCAGTGTAAGATCCCCTCAGGTCCTCTCTCGGGGTGTGCCAGAGCGCTTTCCTCCTCCTGCAGTCTCAGATGCAAAGATTTGAGGGAAGATAGTCCCGAGCTCACACATCAACAGAGAAATGTGGGTCAGTGAGAATTTCCTCTTCTTTGTATTTCATGAGTTCACATGCACACACATATATTCGTGAACAGACACAGTCATACAGTGTCCTCGGTGTCAGTAGTGAGCCAGCAGCAGGTGTCTGAGGACAGGAGGAACCTCTGTCCTGGACTCCCCCTCTTTTCCTCCGCCTCTGGCCACCTTTGTTGGGGAAAGATTGGCGGTGAAGGGTGTGCTGTCAGCGTGCCTCTCAGCCCCTACGTCCACCCACCAAGACACAAAATCCTTTCAACTGGAATGCATCTGCTCTGGCATCATGATCTCGATCTCTCTCGTTACTCTTTTACTCTTCATGTGGAGTCATATACCTTTGTAGTATATTCCCCTTCACTGCAGTATCAATTCCAAAATCTCCACAGAGACAGCTCCTTTATTCCTACAGCAACATGCGGAAAATGATGACTATTCTCCGTTTTCCCTTTACTCCACAGGATAATCCCGCTGCTGTTTGTAGTGAATGTCTATTGGCTACTGTTTCCTGGCAACAGCATCTCTATCCACCCATAGCCTGTCTCCTCCCTCTCTGTCTCCTTGCACATGCCTCTTTCCTACCAACTCACAGTATTAATTATGTAGTCTTTTCTTCCACTTGCACTCAACCAATCATATTCAATTCAATTCACTTTACCTGAGCTATGTATATTTTCACCAGAACCAGACTAAGGGAGGATGACAACCATGTGTCTGGACTGACATGAGGGTCTGAGATTACACCAGAGAGACAATAATAATGGCATATTCAGTCCACGCAAGAATACTATGGGCATGCTACTAATTAATTTATCCCTAACTATAATCTTTATCATAAAGAAAACTTTTTAAGCTTAGTCTCAAATGCAGACAATCCTCTACAGTTTAGCCGCATTGTGTCCCAAACCCAAAAGCTGTTTTGCAGATTCTTAGAAGACGCCTTTTAGGCAGCCAGAGTAATAATTAACAAAATAAAATATAAAAATATGCAAATATATGATTTTTCTAGAAGGTGATAACCTAACACAATGACGGAAAAGTAGTTTCTTCTCTGGCTGGATAATATAACAGTATGCAACCTACTCGAGAGACAGCAAGCTCACATAGTGGCAGCTGCTCCCATTCAGCAGATAAGACGAGACAAAGGGGAAAAGCAAATTAATGCAAGTAAACTAAGAGAATTCACTGTAAAATACTTCCGTCTTCGCTTCTACCAACCGGTACAACCGAAGCAAAATTTTAGAAACACGCTATGAAAATCATGTTACAAAATATATTTATATTAACTGTATTTATTTATTTAAATGTATTTTTCCTCCTTATACGCAAATATATATTTTTTAATTTGATCCCACCCTCCAAAGACGATGATGAGCAAGGGTTACTATTAGAAGCTGTAGAGGGAGGGAACTATCTTGACGCTGACTTTAGCTGTTTCACTGCTGTTAGCTCCTACAGTACAGTACCAGAGATGCCAAGATGGCTGCAAGCAACTATTTCGGCTTCACACATGGTGCCGGTCCGCAATACAGGTGGGTCGAGTGATGTAAGAGGTCGTCAGTATGCGCTTGGACCCATGGGTTTGCGTTGTCGGGGTGTATTCGCGGAGACACTGTTACTCCCTCGGGTCCGGTTGCTAGAGGTGCAGAGCTGTGCGACTAGCCTGACCCGTTGGTTCGGTTAGCTAACCGGGTTCGCAGGCCAGCGCTTACTGGTCCCCCCGGTGCTTGGAAGCAATCAGAGATTGTACAACGTGCTGTACAATAATCCCACCAAACAGATCCTTTAAATCAATATTTATATGTCTCGTTAAAATATTGAATTTGGCTGCTGTGGGATAGATTTCAGCCGTTGATTAGAATTAAACGAACGAACCCCGGTCTGGTACTAGTTTGGCAAGGAGAGTAAACCAGATGCCTCTCGGTTGGCAGAAAGCTGGCCACTAGTAAAACACCCTCAAGGAATGTGTTTGGTTGCTTCATCTGAATCATCAAATCTTTCAGCGTGACTGATAACCAACTAATATGTTAAGTACTCATTCTGCGGTCAATAAAGTGCAAAGGTTTCCAGTTTCATCCATTGTTGTGTTGCTTGCATTGCAGCCAGCAAACCTGGGAAACAGGTCTTCAGCGTGGAGCTGATGTAGTCCTAATGAGTCATGTTTCCCTCAGGTGCTAATTTATTAAACCGAGTTTACACGTGCTGAGACTTCTTCTCATAGGTGACTTTTCTTAGTTCATAATCCAACTACCTAACCTCAAGACTTGGTACTCTGTAAGCCTTGCTGATCTGTGATTGAAGGATTTACAAGTCGATTTATGCTGATATAGTTCATTTACATTTAATCTAATGTCATAATGTCAGCTTATATAACCCTGTAGTGCTTATTTTTGGATAAGGCAGTCCTGATCAGGATTGTTAGGAGAGACTGCTGTCACAAGTTTTATTTAAAGCTTTTATTGTTAAAAAAAACAATTTATTTTGTGATAAAATATTTTTAAGAACCTTGTATATTGGGTATCAAATTAATATAGGTGAAGAAATGATAATTTTGCAAATCTTGCAAATTGGGTTCCTGTATATGGTTATTGGGATCTCCCAACAAGGTTCACAATTATAGCAAAGTGGTGGTATTAAAAATGTCAAATTTCGTCAAATAAGAGTCGGACCACAGGCTACATGTACACAGAAGATCAAGTAAATAAATATGTCTTGAACTATGAGAAGTTTTTTATTTTTAATTTTGTTGTGTGGACCTTGGAAGAAAACTGTATGGTGTACCAATAACATGTACTTATTCTTCCTCTCCCTTAAAAAAAAGTTTTGACGGCCTACCACATGGACAGAATTCATATCCTAGCATTTTTGGGCTGATTACCGATTTGTGACAATATTTGGTGTTTTTTTATATGAATTGGGTTAATATAATTTTTAACTTGGGGCCACACACATGATGTAACGTACTCTCGTCAGTATTTATTAACATGTCACTATAAGAGTAACCTTAAAAATTTGAAAAAAAAAATACAAATGGACGTACAGTGGATATAAAAAGTCTAACAAAATAGGATTTTTTTTTCAATATAAATATAGAACGAAACAACACAAAGAAGCTGTTACATCTTTAGTGTGGTCTTCCAGTTGAAATCTGGAGGAAAATAAATACTACTTGATAATTAGGAACATTAAACACTCCTCCCACCCAATACTTTGTGGAAGCCCTGTTTGGTTTACGTTATTTGTAAATTCTCCTGTAAGCTTCACAAAGCTAAATTTCATAATATCATTACACTCTTTTTGCAAAAAAGTTTAAGCTGCTACAAATTTTGAGGGGATTTCCTGATTGCAATGTTGGTGTTTTCTGGAGATGAGCTGTTTCAAAAGAAGCTTTTAAACTAAGTACAGAACAAAGTCCTTAAACTGACTTTAAAAAAAAAAAGACAATTACTGATCCAAGTCACTCGTACTGTAATTTACTAATGTTGATCTAAAATGACCTTTGGACCTGCAGTAATTCTAAAGTAACGCTCCTACTTCTGTGTTTCTTTCAGCGGATTTGCACTGGATAAGCAAAAGCTGTGTGAAGTATAATTTACAGACATTGGTCCACAGAAGTGTCATCAAGGCCTTGAATTTTGATAAACAATTACTATTTATTCAAATAAACTTTGAATATGGAGTTAAAAGCAACTGGTTAGACACTTTGGGGTTAGATTTCAATGACTACTCATCACATTTTGACAAGTGACGAAATTGGAAAATGGTGTATCATCCTATGTGCTTAAGTTACCATGGCAACGGTAAACTTAATCGTAAATGTAATTGGTACTTTTGTGAAAGATTTAATGTTGTGGTTTGTGTAGGATTGGTAATTTGTGGTGGAAATTTTCTTTATAAATCGGAAACGTTGGGAGTTTGCACTGGATTAAAATCACAGATGACCTCCCTGATTTTTATCTGGGGACCTTGCTACAGGTATCCAGGTAATTTTTGATCCAGTGTGAATGAGGCATAATACTTCCTGTCCTATCTTTCCGACTTGTTGCTGCAAACAACCCTACGTCTTTCTTTCACCCTATAATTGAATATTTTCCACTTAAATCTATATTTAATCGTATGAGATACCTTTAGACATTTAACAGGCATTTCTTCAAATTTGCACCAGAATTGTAGAGTTGGGCAGGATATTGGTCTAGTGGGATGCAGCAAGAAAGTTGCTGGTTTTACTCCTGTCAGGAGTCTTTCTGTGTAGAGTTTGCATGTTTTCTCCAGATACTTGAGTTTCCTCCCAGCAGTCAGAAAACATGTGCATTAGGTCAATTAGTGAGTCTGATTTGCTCATAGGGGTGAGTTTGATGTGTGCTAGTTTATATGTGGCCCTGCAGTGGACTGGCAACCTGCCCAGGGCGTACTCCTGCCTGTCGCTTGAAGCAAGGTGGGATAGGCTTCAACAGATCCCAGTGACCCTGAATTAAGTGGATATAGATGATGGATGGATGAAATTGTAGAGTTAGCAATCTTTAGTAAAAGCTGATACTTGTTGTAGATGGAGTTCTTGTTGAAATATGTTTATCCACGTTGACACTAGGGACTTTCCAACACAGGGCAGCACATTTTGCCTCAGAGTGCCTTGATAGTCTTGAGATTTTCATTGTTCCTGCACAGACTTAGGACACCCTGTACCAGATGCAGCAAAGCAGCCCCAGAACATAAACCCCTGCATGTTTCACTGTAGCTCCAGGCCTCTTTTCTCTGAAGGCCTCGTTTTTGCTTCCGTGAACATTGATCTGACTTGACTCACCGAAAAGCTCCAGTTTTGTCTCATCTGCCCAAAATACATTTTCCCAGAAGCTTTGTGGCTTGTCAGTCTGGATTTTGACAAATTCCAGTCACAATTTTTAATGATTTGCTTTTAACAGTGGAGTCCTCCTTGGTCATTGATTTTAGCTCAAACAGTGACAGATGGTGCAATCTGACACTGATGTACCTTTTAATATTCTAATTCACTTTGAATGTCTTTCAAAGTTGCCCTGGACTCTTTCGTTACTATTCTTATTATCCATCCCTTTAATTGATCAGTTTTCCTCTTGTGACCACATCCAGGGAGGTTGGCTGTTGTCCAGTGGACCCTAAACCTTGCAGCTGAGTCACAGGAGCATCAAGCTACTTGGAGATGGTCTTCTGGTCTTTACCACCATCATGATTGTTGGGAGTTTTTGTTCACATCTTCTCAGATAACTCTCTTGTTTTTTGTTTTTTTCCCTCCATGTTCAGTGTGGTGAACATCATGATACCAAAGAGCAGTTTCATTACATTTTAGATTTTCTTTAATTATTCTATTGAAAACAATTCAAAAGCAATTTCTGACTTCCATTTGTTAATTTTCAGTGTATTATTATTTATTACTGTAAGTTTCAAGTTATTTCAATGGGGTTAATGGAAGTTTACCAACAAATCAGTCCTAGTTTATATTTGCAGGGATGGCAGAGCAGACACGTAGCTCAGTAAAGAGGTATCCAGTGTATTGTTTTGTCTTCTAGGTTTAGTTGGTGAAATATTTGGGTTGACATTCGCCTCAGAGGTTGAGGTGGGACAGACTGGAGTATGTGGCTGTTTGTTCAGAGTGCAAGATAATGAAATAACAGATGTTCACATCGTGTTGCTGTTTGGATGACATAAAGAAAAGTCAACTTTGTATCCTCTTAATTGCAAGACATAATTTTTTTTATTTCCTCCATTGGAGCTGCATTTTTTATTTATTTATTTTAGTGTATTTAGTTTCGCTCCGTGTTTACTTTAATAACCTGAAGGCATCATTTAATTATGGGTCTTTCATGCTCTTGTCTTTTCTGACTCTGAAAGCTTAACAGGGTGCTGAAAACATCAATTATTGATGCCAGAAACTGCTGACCCCATCCAACTGCTGTTAACCCGTACTTCTGGCTTTCATTTTGTTTCTTTTTTTTTTTTTTCATTTATTCATAACTGAATTTGACTCCCACATTTCTTTTATTTTCAGTTAATGTTTACATGCTGAATTTAGATGGATGTAATATATGGATAAAGTTTAAAACTGAAATTATTTGTCCATTAGTACTTGATTTTTTTTTCAATTATTCAGCTCTTTATTAACTTTTTTAATCATAGATTTTGTGATTTCTTTTTTTAATCCCAGATTTTTTTAAATTTTGTTTTTCTGATTATTTTTTATTTATCATAATAATGAACTATACTTGTATAGCATTTTCTAAACAGTGTTACAAAGTTCTTAACAAAGCAGCAGAGAATCCAGTTCAGCTGTGAAGGCACCCAAAACATAGAGCTAAACCCTAAATGAGTGTAATTAATATAGGGTCAGTGAAAATAAAAATAATGATAATTCCCTTTCTAAGGAAACCAAGAGATTGCATTAAAGCTTTTCTTTGACACAATACCCCTTACCAGATGACTGCCGAATGGAAAACTCCCTATATTGCGATGTTTGTTTATTTCTGAGAATTTTTTTTGCCTAAATACTTTTTGATGCATGCATAGTTTGTCATTCAAAACAAGACATTGTTGGATGGGGCTGTGACATCTAAGAAGTTTATTTATGAATACTTTTTTGACATTTTTGTGGCAAATAAGTTAGATAAAAATAACTATTGAGTGAATTCAAATGACTCTTTAAAGCGATACTAAGAAACTTTATTTATTGCAATTTTTAGCTTAGAGGATCCCTTCATAGGCATTGTGGTTAGTTCACATTCACAACACTGTCCAAGATTTACTCTTGTTCAGTTTTTTGCTCGGTCACTCACTGGTTTTTTCCCTGATCACTCTTTCTTGAGTTTTCCACTCAGCTCTGCCATGATGTCCACTGTGAGTTAGTTCCATTGTTGATGAAGTGTGGCATCGTGCTGTAACGTGATAAACAATTGTCACGAGACACCCAGGATCTGAGTTCAAATTTACCTTAGATGGCTTTTATGGATAACAGAGATGGGCAACTGTGAGAGCTAGACAGCACTTCTTAAAAATAAACCAGTATTCTTTGAAATGAATTTGATTGAATTGATTAAAACTTTAGGAGCAGAAATATTTCTAAGTGTATAAATTCTCTTTTCTTTCCCCCTTGGGGGCAAGGTCATGGCAGTGCTGTATCTGTTTCTCCTTCCTCCACATTCATGATGTCATATGTGTGTAATGTGTGAGAAATGCACAGGTGTCCCAGGAAAAGATGGTGTCTTCAAGGGAACAGATGTTGCTCTGAAATCTCAGTTTATATTCCTACAATAATATTCCCATCACATCTGTGCAGATGTCTGTGGGGTAGTATGAATGACCATGGTACCATCACATATCCACTGTGTGATGGCCCATCCTAGATGTCTCAGAGTCCAGGAAAGTTGTCTCTGCACAAAATTGTCAAACTTTTTTATTTTTTTTGTTGTTGTTTTTTATGTGATGTAAAGTTTTTAGAAGTATCTGTTAATGTAACTCTGTACTGCACCGCTTCACAAATGTTTTGCTTTGTAATTTCTTGCCCATGTGGACATTTCAGCTATTAATGTTTGTTTGTTCTTGATGCAGTGCTGTTTGAGGTATCAGAGGGAATCCATAAGCTCAGGCTTACACCCGTGATTAATGATGCTGTACCCGGCAGGGAGAGAAATATACAAATCCCTTCTGGTCTTTCTTTGAGGAGCATTGTTCTTGAACATTATACTGATTTTTCTTGCATTTGCTGCCAAACTGGAGATCCTCTGCCCTTATGGTTGTGTGCGTGCAGTCTTTTTCTGAATTAGTCTAATGCTTATAAAATGATTTCCCCTCTTCTGCTTTCCTTTAGTACCCAGCCTCCCCAGGCCTACTCACACCCATCTACAGTCAGCTACAGTGTCCAGCAGGCTCCAGCTGTGGCTCATGCAGTGACCGCGTCCTATTCTCCAGCTCCAGTCCAGGTAGCCAGGCCTGTGGTCTCGGCCTCTTACCCTGCCTATCAGACCCACCAGGCACCTCCAGACTACACCTACAGACAGCCAGACCCCCCTCAAACTACCACCACACCACAGACGTACCAGGTATACTCAGACATGGTCAGTCTCTTTTTACTTCTATCATTTTCACTGTCATGTTGCATGTTTATTTAATGGCTTTCATTTTACCGTATAAGAGGTAATTAAGTAGTTCATCTAATAACACAAAGAAGTACGGCTTGCTACTGGTCCAACTTTCACTAGGATTGTTTTGTTTATCACTAATAATTAAGCAGTTTGTACACAAATTTGCATTAATGTGGTGTTATGTTGCTGCATGCTGTCAGATTTTGCTACAGTGGTTTATTTTTCACTGTGTGTTGATTAAATGTGGATGTTCTCATGTAAACACCAGCAGGAGAACTACAACTACGGGCGTCCTGTTGTGACGACGTACGACAACAAACAGTACTACCAGACAAGTATAGCCTCGGCTCAGAGGACACCCACAGATAATTACTACCAGACTGGTAAGTCACTTCACTTGTATTTTCATGTTGTTTCTTATATTACACCCAGTTTTTTTTTTTAAATTTCAAATTTTTAAAGGGACACCTGTTGAGGTCTAGCTTGCATTAGCGGGACTCCCTTCTGATTTGTTTAGCTTTTTCCTCTGCACCTTTTTGTGTTTAAACAGATGTGTCCCCTCTCTGAGTGTTCAGCCAAAATAACTGTACTTGTGCACTTGCTTTCAAGGTACTTGGCAAGTATGTTGTCTTCATGTTGGCAAAATTCTTATTTTTCCCGTGTTTTGTGTCTGTTCATGTAATCTCAAGGTGATGGTGACAACAGGATTTTGTCCGTCATATTTTCCGTTGAAGTAGTCCTGCAAGTTTGTTACTGTTTGTTATGACTTGTTGTCCAGCTTCTGAATAGATTTGGGACTAATGTCAGTCTTTTCTGAGGAGTTTATGTCCTGGGGACAAATGTGAAGTTTTTTTTTTTTGTTTATTTTATTTTTTTTTAAAAATTGGGATATTCTGTTTTGGTAAATGTGTCTGGTGGTCATTTGTGAGTGAAGTGAGGATCAGTCTGTCCCTTTAGAAACCTGGGAAAGGAATTGCCAGAAAATTATGTCTGTTTTATGTTGTCCTCTTTCTTTCTTTATGTCTCTGTTTTCTTGATTGTTTTCTGAATTAGTAGGAGTAAAGAGCGCTTATAGTCCAGCCCCCTCTACTGTGTACAACCAGCCTCCTCCACCTCAGCGGCAGGTCACTCCTCTGAAACCTCTGGCCATCTCCAGCCCTGTTTCTACCAGTTACAACATTTACCCAGTGTCCACCAGTGTCCAACAATCTCCAACACCCGTTTCATCATACACACTCGGCTCTTCTTTCAGTTCCACCGTCTCAGCCACCTCCTACTCCGGTGAGTTAACACATCATGTGAAACAAAACCTCATTTTGCACCCAAAATGTTCAAAATGTATGCATGTTGGCGCATAAACTTTCCCCATTTACATGGTAAATAATAATGCACAAAAATGGTATGGTTTAAAAAAATCTGTAATTAAAAGGGAATTGTATTGGACCCTTTTTTTTTGCTGTATACAAATAGAATAATGTCTCCATATTACCAATTAAAACAATGCAAAAGTCTACATGACTATAGCCTACATATAGTCTTTATGTAGTAATAATATAATATTATGTCAACAAACTGGGTAAACTAAGTCTTTGTTACAAGCCTTTCATATTACGAGCATGTTGTATGGGGAAAATGGAAGCCTTTTTAAGATATTTTATCCAACACAGCTTTAGTAAAAATGGTCATGACAGTCACCAAAAACAGAATATGGTCCCTGTAATTCAAAGTTTTTACTTTTCAAGACACGATAACATCAGTTGGTCTTTATTGGGTTTTGAGATGACCAAATAGCCGTCCAAGACAGATTACGCTGAGTAATTTATTTAATAAAATCTTTGCTAGAATGCAGAGGGAGTATGTCAGAAACATTATATTAGCTTCCATCATCAGCTGGTTTACCCACCTCCATAAAAAGAGGAGACCTGGTTAGATGCCTATGCAGCACACAGACATGGATACCTTGAAAATTAAAGGATGAGGTTAACTTTTCTAAGGAATTTTAGTCAGTGATGTTCTGGTGAATCTGGTGAAATCACATTTGATAAGAATGCTGACTATTTATATTTTACCTTAACTTTTCTTTCTTTTCTGGAATAGTCCTAATTTCAGTTTCATCTTCATACTTCTTATGACCAGGTATAAGTTACCCCAGTTATGATTCCGTTGGCTACACCTCCACATCCACCCCCTCCTATTACCAGCCGGCCCAGCAGACTCTGTCCCAACCTCAGCCTCCACCGCAGCAGTCGCAGCAGCCCCAACTAACCCAGCCCCCTATCCAATCACTACCCAAGCAGCTCACGAGTTCGTCTTGGAGTAATTCTGGCAGCAACATGGTAACAACGCCGACTGGAAACACCTATAAAAAGCCTGCTTTTCACCAGCATAAGCTCCAGAGGCCCAAAGGGCCTCCCAAACAACCTCAGCTTCATTACTGTGACATTTGCAAGATCAGCTGTGCAGGCCCTCAGGTAAGCAATTATAAATTCAATAAATCCACATTATCTTTTTATGTCTAATGTAAGGGATTTTAACAGAATGTCTCTGCTGCGTTGCAGAGTATCAAATCACAAACCAACTGAAACAAGGACATTTTAATGTGAACATTTATGACAACAGTATGAGAACATGAAATGTAATGTTATTTATGCTTAGTTTATCTCACTGGCTTGTTTGATTTACTCCATTAGACATACCGGGAACACAACGAAGGCCAAAAACATAAGAAAAAGGAGGCAGCCCTAAAGGCTGGGGGACAGTCCGGGACCAGCAATGGGCCAAGAGGAGTCCAGACTCAGTTACGCTGTGAGTTATGTGATGTGTCATGCACTGGAGCGGACGCCTATGCAGCACACATCCGTGGGGCCAAACACCAAAAAGTAAGCAAAGCTGCAATGCTTTTTTTTCTTTTTCTGAAGTCTTCTGATATTTGTCATTTCAGAAAATATAGCATGCTTTAATTACTTGATATGGCTGTGGTGTGCTCATGTGATTCTCTGTCAAAGCTGCCAAGTTCGGGGGGGGCGGGGGACTCCTTCAGGGATTTGGGATGGGATAAAGTATCAGTAACCTTAAACAGTTGGATCTCATCCTGTGTCTCTTTGTCAACCATTGAAAGGTGGTGAAACTTCACACCAAGCTTGGCAAACCTATTCCTTCAACGGAGCCAGTGTTGGTTAACTCTGCTTCAGTTACCACAACCACAACAGCTGGAAAACCTCCAGTCTCCTCCACTGCATCTGCATCAGTCTCAACCACTTTGTCTGCCGTTGTGACGCCCAAACACACGGCTGTAAACACCACAACCAAAATAAGCCTTCCAGTCAAGAAACCAACCGCCTTCAAAGTTATCTCCACTTGTAAGTTCAGTGTATGAGGTGTTTTTCCTTGACTCACTGAATGTTAGTTTCTGATCCAAGCTGATAATAGTCTGTAACTAGGTAATTCATCTTTACAGTACACTCTTATACTAATTTACTAACATTCAATTTTGATGTTTCCTTTTTCCTTTGATTGCTTGCTACTACAGTTCAGATACCTGATAGGTTTTTTTTTTTTTTTTAAAGCCTCTGAATAAAATAGAAAAAAATGAAACAAGAACAATTTAACAGGCCAAATCTTTTGTGTATATTGTGAGGTATTGAGTTTGTTCATGTGTTTATAGTAAAAAAACTAAAGATAATAGTCTGGGTGTCTGCAATTTTGTGTGTGCTGCCTCAAACTTGATTGTTAAAAGGGCACATTTGTTGCATCAGAGTAGAAGAAGTTAACAACATGGGCAGTTGTGCTTAAGCGGATTTGGTAATTGTAAACAAAGGTGGTTGTACGTACGTAGCATTTATTCCTCCCTCACCTCTCATGTAAACGTAATATCTTCTTCTCCCAGAATGCACCACAAGTGCCCTCCATGACATCAAACCTTGTAAAATCCAATTAAAAAAAGTAACATTTTTAATGTCAGATCTGTATTGAGTGAACATATCTTCTGAAAAGTTTTTGTCTTCAAAATATATAGCTTTATAGATGGAGAATCCAGTTATAGCACTTCTTGAATGAACATCTGATCTCCTTCACAGCCAATAAGCCCGCTGCTGCTCCGGCAGCACCAACTGTAGCAGCGGCGGCAGCTAAAGTAGAAGATCCAGTTCAGCCATCAGTCCCGAAGATGGAGCCACAGAGTGAGGATGAGAGAGGTGACAGAGCTGGAGGTCATGGAGACGTCCAGCCTGTGGGACATGACTATGTTGAAGAGGTATGAGGGTAAATGCCTATTACCCCCACACCCCAGGGCAGCATATTGTACCTGACTGCATATCTACTCCACTGCTGGCATTTCATAGATATATCATTGTTTTTTTCAATGAAAAGTTTAAAAAAGTAAAACAAAGAGCCATTTTATCTATGTTGAAATATTACTGTATGCTTTTAGTTCAATCGAAAATATATTTGAGGTTAAATACAAGATATTGTGACTTTAAGTTAACGATTTAACAGTGTTGAAGTATCAGTAATATTTTTGCAGGGTCAATGCACAATGCACAACTCCAAAATCCACATTAAAAGGTGCATCAAAACATGACTACTGTTGTCACATTTCTTTAATATTTTCTTAATAATGAGCATGTTTTATCTAGAACATTTATGACTGAAGAATGGCAGTTACATAATTGTGTTTGACTTTTTTTTTTTCTTTCAGGTACGTAATGATGACGGGAAAGTGATTCGATTCCACTGTAAACTGTGCGAGTGCAGCTTCAATGATCCCAATGCGAAAGACATGCACCTGAAGGGGAGGAGACACAGGCTGCAGTACAAGGTACGCAAGTTAGACCGTCACTGAGCCCGTTCCTTCCTGAGTGGTTATTCACAGACTTAAGTTTGGTAATGCAGATACAGTTAAGACATGTGTGTTCAAGGTTTTTAGTGTTTTAGAAAATTCATTAAAATGTTTCTCCAAAGTTCACCGAATTCTTATAACTAATGGAAACAGCCCAGTCTCTTCTTCCTTCTTTGGCTGGAATGAAAATTTAAAAAAGTGAAATTTCTGGCATTTGTTTCATCAGACATTTTCAATAAAATAAAATCCCTGTAATTAGCTCTGGGATGAAAATCTGGATGTAGTCCCAGCACTTTTCAATCATGTGCTTCAAAACAAATCAGGTTTCAGAACTCAAGAGGAAGAGAAAAATGTTTTTCATCCTATCTCTGAAGTATTATGGTGAATGTCAGATATATAAGAATGCATGCATACTGAATTACATTCTCCTTAAATTAATTCTGTCTGTGTGTTCATCTCCCTGCAGAAGAAAGTGAACCCTGAGCTTCCTGTGGAGATTAAGCCCAATAACCGGACCAGAAAGCTGCAGGAGAGCAAGCTAAAGAAGCAGAAGCAGAAGGCTGTGCTAAAGAGACAGAGAGAGGATGAGCAGCGCTGGCACATGGACATGAGGTCAGTCTTAGCCCTTAGTCATAAACCTATATTTACTCTTGTTTTGACGTCAAATTTAAAGATTTCCTTTGTTGGAACAAAACAGAGTTAAAAAAGTAAAAGATGAGCAACATGCATTTGTGCAAGTTTTGCCAGCGAACGGGAAGTGATGATGCTCAGAGCTCTCATGTGTGAAGCTGACAAGTAGGCGCTGGGAACATTGAGAGCGTCAGTAAACATCTGTCTCACTCGTTCATCACCTTTATTCTACCTGCCCAATATTTTTGTTTGAATTCTTTCCTGAGACTCTGCTTTTTTAAACTTTGATTTTTTTTTAAAGCTTAAATGGATGATAAAAGGCTAAATCTATAAAACAAATTATATAATGTGTTACAGTATGGACTGGTGCAGCACCAGTAACCTGAGTTACGATTGCAGCTTTAACAAATAACAGTGCCAGGGGCATAGAGAAAGACAGATGTCCCAAACAAAAAGGCACAAAAGTGGGTAGAGTGAGAAATCAAATTAGATGAAGTTTCTATGTTAACTTTTAGGATTATGGTGGTAACAGTGGCAGAGTCTTTAAACAATTGACAAGCAGGAAGAAAAAAGTATATCACACAGTGTAATGTATGACAATGGTGAGCCCAAAAAGACCACCTTAAAAAAAATAAAATTAGCTGCTTCCATGACTCTGAGCAGAGGGTGTCCATCAGTTGAATTATTATTCATTGGAAAGCCTTTAAATCACCAGAGCATTTTAACACACCTGCCAGCGAGTGAAAAGGCAACTTCAGCTCATGCAGATCAATGTTGCAGTTTAACACGCTGTATTTGCTGTGCAGAGCAAGTCTCACTCAGCACTTGCCAGATGGAGAAAATGTGATAAAAGACACAGCAGCAGTCTTTAGTTGTTGCTGACTCTTAATTTTACTCTGGTAAATAATAGCACTTCTTGTGTCTGACAGTTTGACACTGGCCTCTGACAGTTTCCCTTGTTTATTTGATTAAAGTAACACTTTATGGCAGCTGTCAGAGGACCGATTTTCTTTTCTCTGCACATGTAGAACTGAATCTGGCTCCTCTTCATTAAGTTACTTTTATGTCAAAAATGAAACATTATGGGCCTTTTTTTTTAAGGACTGGAGCTGTATTAATTAATGTTAGCAATGTCTTCTGTTTTGATAAATAGCTTTGAGGGAGTGACGTTAAAATCTCTCACCTTTTACTGTAGGCGATATGAGGAGGACATGTACTGGAGGAGGGTGGAGGAGGAGCAGATGTACTGGGGCGAGCAGAGACGCAGGATGGCACCGCCACCTTTGATGAGCCGTCCCGGGATGCCGGTGCCCCCTCTACTGGTGAGCATTACAACTGCAGTTGTTTTTCATGTATTTTATCATTATAGTCCTAAAAGTGCATATGTAAAGTAAAAGTTTTGAATGAGATTTAGTTATGCGAATCACTTTATTCCGTCAACTTTCCTTAAGAATTGTGTACGTCGACCTGACTCTTCTGACGACCGTCATATCATGGCCAAGCACTCCACCATCTACCCAGTGGAAGAGGAGCTCCAGGCTGTTCAGAGGATCGTCTCTCACACTGAGAGAGCTCTAAAGCTGGTGTCTGACTCCCTGCTCGAGAAAGAGACGAAAGATGTCATTGTTCCGGCTAATGGAGATGAAAAAAGGTAAGCAGTGACTCTGGCATATAATCTATGTTTTTATGCTAAAAAGAGGGATACTCATGGTAACAGAGGAGAATTTTGTGACACGTGGACGTACTATTGACATCATACAAACTTTATAGCATCCAAGTTGTGTATCTATAACACGTCTCCAGCTGCTCTGGAGCTCTTCATCTTGGCCTGTTGTTGCCTCTGTTAGTTCGGAGAACACCACCCGGCTGTTAAAAGGGGTGATGAGGGTGGGCATCCTGGCCAAAGGCTTGCTGCTTCGCGGGGACAGAAATGTGGAGCTCATCCTGCTGACTGCTAAGAAACCCACCATCTCATTACTGAAGAACATTGCCAAGCAGCTGCCAAAGGAGTTCTCGGTGAGTAAACTTCATAAGTAAGCTTTTGACTGAAAAGTGAAGTTTGTGAACTTTTGTGAGGGAAGGATTGTGACATACCCGATCAAAACCATTCTCATATTTTTGTTTAATTTAAAAACTGTAACATTTCCTGGTGTTTATCTGTAGGTGGACAAGCAGAAATCAGAATTCTTACATAAAAGCTGTTTAGATATTGTAAAGAGAAGAAAGTGTTCTTTGTCATTTATTGTCTTGTGTTAAAGTTTCTGGATGCTCAAAGGACTAGAAGATATTTTCCTGCTACAAAAAGAATGGGAAACAAAGGTTTCACTCTTAATGCTGTTATACAAGAGGAGAGCCATTTTTCACAACCTTTATGTATGACTTAAAAAAAAAACTGAAGAGATTTAACATTCTGGTTGGTTTTGGTCTCATACACCGGAAAAATTAACTAATGACAAGTGAACATGTAGAACTGTCCCCTATAGCCACACAGCATCACTTGAATGTCAGCTTAATCAGAACCATATCTCTACTCAAAAAACCTAGTTGACCATTAGTGTTTACTCTCACAAACAATATAAACAAAAAATTAAAGACTATATCTGCAGTTCAGTGTAAAAACCAATCTCAGCTGATGAGGATGCACCTTGCATGGAAAAAAAAATCTAACTAGCTTCATTACTAAATCATGGTGACAAAAATGACCCATGAAAAGCAGAACTTTCTCTCTTTGGACAATGTTTGGACTGATTGACTGTATATTGGTTGAACATGGACAAAATCTAAAGGAGGAATTAAAAAAGAAAAAAAAAACAAGTAACAAGACTTGAAAACAAGAACAGGATTTGAAAATCACTGACCAACTTCCAGGAAGTCCAGTCTCAGTTTAGGTTTTGGTGGTAAAAAGACCCAAAGCACCACTAATAAGAGTTGCAGTGGCTCTAGTTGTTTGATATTTTGCTAAAATACAACTGAAAGGCCTTCATTTTCTGTAGAATAAGTCTGTATGGCAATATTAGAAAAATGCTTGCTTGTTCAGCATTAATAATGTTACAATAAGAAGGTATAAACCTTAATAAATTAACATGTAAGTGATTTCCTCTTTTC
>JAOWBL010000019.1:16647999-16673110 GCA_028564865.1 Zenarchopterus dispar | reverse complement strand
TGTTTCTCCTTGAATGCATAAATGTGTAAATCTGATGCAAATAAAGCCATTAGATGTCCACACTTTTGTCACAAACGATCAACCAGAGAGGGAAGTGCTAGCAAAAGTGAGACAGAAGTCAGTAATTTTGCCAGAGAAACTGGTGAGAGAAAAAGAGAGAAAATGATATTTGTAAAACATGAAAGAGGTTGACAATCAATATGAGGAGGAAGCAAAGAACAACAAAACTGACACAAAGTAGGGCACGGCAAGACAAAAAAGAAAGGAAGGGGTGCTAAGGGAGGCAGCGAAAGAAGTTGCCAAAGGCTATGCAGTTGGAACGAGGGCAACAGATGTGTTTTTATATGATCCTGGTCTGAAGAATTCTGACCATGAAAGAGCCCAGTGCTGTGACCTGGCCTTGTAACTCGATCCACTGTGGCGTGAGCATCTCTATTGTGGTCCCCCGTCCTCTCAGTCACCTCAACCCTATGACCTATTCACAATGAGCTTCCTGGGTACTTCAGACTACTCCAATCAGACCAGAATAGCAGGAATAGTCAGCCCTTGCTTCCAGAAAGGCTCAGGCTAGATCATTCCCCCAGTGTGTTTCTCTGTTCCTCAGTTCACCCTTCATTAGCTTTGACCTGGCATTCTGTTAATGATCACCATCATCCTTTTTTTTCTTAGTATCTTGGCTCCACTCCTTTATCTCTGTGTTCTAGCTAATACTCAAAATTTACAGCTTACATACACAGTGTCTTTCTCGTTCATGCATCAAAACCTTTTGACCTTTTTGGCAGTGTATACATTTTCTAAACGTGTGTCTCACCTTTTTCGATATAGCTTCTCATAATCCACTCCACATACTTCACCCTCCATCAATTCTGCACGTCCTTATATTTTTTCTTTCTTCTTCGCCGTCTCACACAGACCACATTCTTCATTAGTTCCACTGGAGCAGCTGTTGTCTGTCCTTGAAATGTGCACCTGTTTTGTCCATGAGGTCTCCGGTGTTCCCCCATCATGATCTCATCTCCCTAAAGCACTGCAGTCAAAGTCGAGCTGTGGTTATCTGCGTGTCTAGATTTCATCTGTGGGGTTAACCAGCCATGTCCAACATGAACTAGATGGTTTTTTTTTTTCCCTAGTAAGCACGATAGATATAAACTGTGATACGATTTAAATTTCTATTATTTGAGTTGTTGTTCGTGTTGCTGAGTATTCTATTTTTGGAGTGCAGGAGCACAAAAGCACTTAAGATGAGTTTCCCTGACACTCACACACATCTCTGTGCCTTAGTTGGAGGGCAGGATGTGTTGTGTTGCACATCATTAGCATAATGGTCATTTACATAGAGCAGAACTGTTCTAAGTAATTCAATCTATATGTAAAACACAGTTGCTGCTGAGGCAGGGGCCCATTGGCAGCTCAGCTAACCAAGCTGCCTGGAGCACCTGTCTCATCATAATTATAGCCTGTGATCAGACTCGATGCAAAGCCAGGTTGTGGAACCAAAACTCAAGCTTGTTTAGCATGAAAATGTGGAGAGACCATTTTCATAACAATGCTGCAAGTACATACTGAGCTTGCCAGTGTGAGGGGGAGTGGTGCATCGTAAATCTAAGAAAATGGGTCACAGGGACCCAGGCAAAGAGGAGGACTGACCTCAGCCAGGTCCCACAAGGGTAACCGTTGCTGATACAAACAAGAGGCCCAGAGCGTGGTGGGTAATACCTGCATGCCTGAGGAAAGACTAGGCAGAAGCTCCAGATAGCTACCAAACATATTTTGAAGTTATCACAACTTACATGTAATACATATGTGTATATCTATCCATCTATCTATATATATATATATACATATATATATACATACGTGTGTGTGTGTATGTGTATGTATGAATAAAAGATTTCTCACTCATGGTCGCTGTTCATCTGGTGTCCAGAATGCAACTGCATATTTGGCAGGGTGGCTTTGTCTTGTCATCATTCAGTTTAAATTGTTTCCAAATAGCTGTGGTCTGTGGTATGTTTTCCTTTAAACACCCAAAGTGAAGTGAAACTTTAGAGGGGACATTCCTGTCTGCCAGTGGGTGAGAGTGCTGTATTTCCAATCCCCAAATGCTCAATTCTCAAAGGTCTATTGAAAAGGTTCTCAGTCGACATAGCAAAGGGCAAAATACTGAAGCCCACATTGCCCTCATTTATGTTTCCCACTTGTAAGTTATTTTGGATAAAAATGTCTGCTAAATGAATATAATGCAATGTTGTGTAATAAGCAAGCATGCAACTGTTTCCTTGTCATTTGTTGCATTTCCATTGCCCCTAGATTTTCCCAAAACCGAAATATTGGAAATCACCTGTAACGGAAACACCTATAATTTGGAAAAAAAAACCAACAAAAAACAAAAAAAAAAACTGATACTATTTCAGAAGTCTGATTGTTGACATGTATCTTTATTATCAGGAACGGCCCTGCAAAAGTGGCCTTCGGGGGAAAAACATTCCTGTAGAAGGTGAGGTACACAAATTAGCCTACGTGAACACAACTTACTGTATTTGAACCATTTGGACCAAAACCATTTTGCTGCAAGATAATTCCATGAATATGGAGATTACAAGAAAAAACAATGGATGGACCACTGAGTCATTTCAGGCCTTGTTGGGGTATTATGCCAATGTAATGGTCAAATGGGGATTTTTCTTCTATTGCTACCACCATGGTGTATGACAAAATCATACAAAACTGCAAGAAACATGTTTGTTCCTTTTTCTTCACTTGTTTCTTCTTCTCTTCCTTCTTTTGCTTAATTCTTCTTTTTTGTCTCCTTTTTTGGCATCCACCATTTGCAAACAGCAAAAAATGTACATTACAGCAGATGCAAGATATTGTCCAAAAATATAGATATTTTTTTTGATCGTCTTCGAAGATCTTCTTTTTTTTCATTGTTTTGAAGAGTAGTCTCGCAGGACGAGATGCGGAGAGCTATGGAGCTGCAGATGGAGGATTAAGAGAGTCAAGCTCATACAAAGAAAAACACTGTTCAGTAGAAACACTGACCCCCCGCAGCAGTACCTTTTGTTGCAAATTCAGTTTCACTTTTACTTTAAAAAAAGTATCATGGAAATCTTACTGCCACTGGAGTACTATGGTCTTCTAAATTAACCAATCTATTCTACTGTTCTACTTTTCTCAGGATTACTTTTAGCCAGTGTACAATTGTTCTGTATATACAAGCAAGAAATTATGATTTGATGAGTTGACAGCAGATTCCTGCCCACTGAATATCCATCTGTGACCTGGACATGCTGATGCATGCTGCTACACACCAACACCATCTCTTTCTCTCCTCTACTTGTCGTTTTCTAGTCGCACTATCATGCAGTAACGCTGCAGTGTCTGCTGATCCATCATGCGTGAAAGCCGTCACTGTAATGTTATCATCATAATAAGCCTCCATTCATCCATGAATGACAGCCGACTCTCTTTGAAATGACAGACTAGTTCTGATTTGCCAAGTTCACAAGCTTCTACCAAATATAGGCAAATCGCCTTATAGTTGGTATTTCTAGTCCTTGCTTTCTTTGTTTGCAGTCCATTGTTTTATTTTCTTTTTTCTTTTTTTCCCCATCGTCTCCTTCCTCCTCTACTTCCTCTTAATGAATAATTCATTGAGTCATACATAATTTAGGGAAGCAGCCAGAGATTTACACAGCTCTTTGTGTCACTGAGTTTTGTTTGGTGGCATATTCAATAATTGTTTAATATATCAAATTGACTGGGAGTAGAGAGCCTAAGCCCTGCGTGCTGCAGCGCCTGATATGTCTGATTATAGGAGGGGTGATTGCCACATTTTTTTCCCTGTCTGCAGCAGACTCAGCATGACTGCCAAGGGAACTTCCTGGCTACCTCTAATAAACATTCTTCATTTTCTTATTGGTTGAAATGCTGCTTTGAATACTTTGTGCACTAAGTCCACATTAATGAAGTGGAGACTCAGTTTGTTTTCGTTGTGAGTGGGATTCTGCATTGCCTTCCGATTTACTAGGAAAGAGGTTTGAGTTTTAAGATTGTTTTGTTTGATTTATTGTTGCATTCACTCACATATGGCACAGAAAAAGCAGAATTAAATCCAAAGAATAATCAAAGAAATTCTAATTGACATTTGCAAAACAGTTGTGTTGTCATTATGGAGTGGCTACAGCCTTTCATTATATGATTGAAAAGATTTGTGTATTTTACCAGATGTGCATTCATCAGGGATATTTCAGAAGCAATTTACCTGTGCAAAACAAGTGGGTGATCTGCTTTGTCAAATTACCACAGGAAAGATTCTTTTTCAAACAGTTCTTTAAACCTATGTCCAAGGGTAGACTTGTATGTTAGGTGGACATTAAGTTTTCTATCTATTCATATATATCATTACTTTGAAAATAGCCGACAACAAAACTAAGTGGTCTCTCTTCCTAGCTGTGGAGGCGATGGTAGCTTGCCGTTAACCTCAGCTATGTGGCCCACTGTAAACTGAGTGTTAGCAAGTTATAAACTCCTTCTCCATTTGTTCCTAGAAAGGAGGATTACTTTGTATTTTCCACTATTCAGTCTCACGTGCTAGTTTTGATGCTTTTGGTGTTACAGCTTTGTGCTTTGCTCCTCAGTAGTACAACAAATGCAACAAGATGTGAAGTTGGGTGGAGGTAAAGATGAGGAAGCTGGATCATTCTGTTTTGTTATGTCACAGTACCCTGAAACCTGAATGGATAATTGAATGTAATGACAATGACAATGTTGTATTATTTCAAGGTTTCTGAGTTGGTAATTATATCACATAGACATATGCTCTCAAGCATAAAGGAATTATTTGTTTTCAAAATACTTCCCTTTAAAAAAGGAGGAATATAATAAAGTTCGATCCTCCATCAGCTTCGCCAGATATCTATCGTTGCACCCCGTAGGTCTGTTTAGAGTACAGAAAAATGTCTTGGCAAAGTCCACTTTAATGAAATTGAGTCCTTTACCTAAACGGCTCTTAGACCTAGATCAGCAAAGATTCTGGCGGATTCTGGTTTTGAACAGTTTTAAACACTGCTGATGGACCGATTCAAGATCAGGGATCTATGTAAAACTGAAATTGCCTTTTGTTAAAAACAGTGAAAAACTACTTTTTCATTGTTCTGATACATTTTTAACCCTGACTGAATATGAGGTTTGAGTATTGCAGCCACTGAAAAAGAAATCTCTGGGTCAGAGCAAAGTTTGATGATATTCCTTCTTGGTTGATCAGGTTAATTTAGTTTTCTACGATATGGTATTTTTAGTTTTCTTTTTATCAGACAGTTGAGGTTTTAGGACTCCCGTACTGGTCAGCTGAAAAGTGACACATTAGCAGCACATTGGATGAGGCTTTGAAGAAGGTTGAAATTGACAGCTGAAACTCTTGCAGATATGAAACATTTCTTCTAAAACCTCAATTTTCTGATGAAAATATAAATACGAGTGGTTTTATGTAAACAATTACTGAAGGAAACACCAGAATTTCATCTAATACTGGTCTTCAAGATGAGCTATTAGACTTGATTTTAATATCACTCAACATTCATTTTTGATAACTTCTCACATTAGTGACAATTATAGCCCTCCATTAATTTAGACTTAAGTCTATATTAAGAAGCTTTTACTAATTACAGAGTAATGAAATTTGACATTTTTGTGTAGGTCTTACTCTGTAAGCTGCAACAGTCCTGTGTGTTGAATAAAATTCCTGCATCTGCCCAAAAAAAAAAAAAAAAAATCCAGGAGAAAAAGTTACACACACACACAAACAAACCAGATTTGACAGAGACTTCTGTGAAGAAAACATCACAAGTTATGTCACCAGCTGCCCTTGATGTTCCTCACTACAGCAAGATTTATTCCACCAGCTTTCATTCCAAAAGGTGACACTCAATACCTGTCACAGAGAATCAAAGCCAAAACACTCTGCTACAGGAGAATAGCACCCGTAGGCTTGTTTTAAACTGCCTTTTACACATGGCGCTGTGAACTAAAGCAGATGACAGAGCTCAGGCCACAGGCTCCACCAGGTAAATTGGGCCTGCGATGAGGGCGAAATACTTGGCATGTGGGAAACAGTTGCTCATTTTTGCAGCATCTTTGTTGTGTGCAACCGCCTCAGAAAACTTCTGAAGAGGCGGCACAGGTGTAGGGATGGAGAGCACACACGTGGATCGCTCAGATGTGCGCTTTTACAGAAGAGAAACAAGGGAAGAGAAATGTTTAGCTACATTGTTGGAGGTTTGCATTTGTGCAGGAAAATATCAAAGCCCCACAGGCTCGACATAAAGTCAAAGTTCTCGCCCCTTGCTGAGAAAAAAAAAAAACACCTCTACCTGGATGTGGTAAAGGAAAACACTGAGTAGAATGTGTCAAAATAAATGAGAGAGCAGTGGTAAAACAGAAGAAGGGAGACGGGAAGGAAGGTCTGAGGAGATAGATCAAAGCGGTGTGAGGGATGTTGGCATACAGCCCTGGAAAGAGCATGGGAGAGCGCGAAGTGATAAGTGTGAGACAGCTGCAGCATCATTAGTGTATTAGGATCAATCCTCGAGACTCTTGTTTGCAGTCTGTGCTGGTACACTTGAGCTGAGGTCATTTATATAGGCATGGTCATGCAGCTGCTGCAGATAGTCTGCCTTACTTTTCCTACATCTGTGATCTCTGATCTTTCTCATCTACCTCCACATTGCACTATCATCGCCGTGGGTATTTCTCACATGCTCTGCTCTGAAAATATTTTTTTTCTAATCTAGTCTTGACTGATCCACCTTTGAAAGATGATGTCCTGTTGTGATTAATCTGTCTGCAGGTTTTACATGCCGACAGTAGAAAAAACAGAATTCAAAGTTAGGTTTTCTCACCGGAGACAACCCTTTCCTTGCTCTTACAACTCCACCCATGTGGTTCTGCTACACTGATGATTTGGACTCCCTGTTGTTGTGGCTATTGGTTTATCAATTCCAGTTAGCAGGCAGTAATTTGTCAGGGACTGTGGGTGTGTGATTAAAAATCCCTTACCACCCTGAGCAGGCAGCTGGCACACTGTGACAGCAAACACGGTGGCAAAATAGAGGCCCACTAACAGATTTACACAAACCCTTGGAGACACAAAAGAATGTATAGCAGGTTTTCTGTTTATTTCACCATTAACGTGCTGCATATTCCAATCCTCCATGTCTTTGTGATATGGAGGATTCACATACATGCACATGCATGACTGTGCCTGCAGTTGCATATAGATGTTTTTTACACATACTGTATGAAATGAGTTTATAGTTGTGCGAACATTAGCTCCCCTTCTTTTAATCACACAGGGTTTTGTCTGCAAAAACAATAAAAATCATCTAATCCCAGTGGGTCTGAGTATAAGGGGAAAGATAATATCAGATGCACAAGAACATACAACAGTTTTCACCATGCCATTAGTTGTTTAATAAAAACAGAAATGACGTTGACCCTACTAAGTACCCCTATGACAGATTAGATTTCAGAATTCCCTTGAGTACCATTAAGTTGATGTAGCTGTGTTCTGTATGACTTTATCAGTCTTTGACATCATTGTGGAGGACTTTAGAACCATTCTTCTTTACAACTTTATTTCAGTTCATTAAAGTTTTAGGATATTTATTCATGCACAGTCTGTTAAAGTTCAACAATTAGGATATTTCAAATCTTTAATACTTTTGGTTCTTAAGAAATTCTCATGCAGATTTAGCAATGTGCTTTGGACTTTAGTCCAATTGCATGATCAGATTATCGCCAGCCTTTAGCTGTCAGACAGATGGCTTTGCGTTCACCGCGAGTATTATGGCACAAACCCAAATCATAACACCTCCACTGAGGTTCTTGATAGTAGGTGTGAGGTGTTGCTACTGAAATAATATATCTCATTATTTGGTTGGGCAGTGCCAACCAATTTTATTTTAATTTCACCTGTCCATAGGATATTGTTCCAGAAGTTGTGTGGTTTGTTCAGGTGTAATTATTTTTTTTGATGTTCAGCAACTTTGGCTTTTCTAAAACCATGCTGAACGTTTTCCCTCTTGCCACACCTGGATGCTCCAGACCAGAAAACCATGCAAATGCCTTATTTTATTGAGTTCTGCAAATGCTGATCCCTCAAGCCATGATCAGCCTTACCTGGCAGCATTTTACCCGTTTCAGTAAGTACTTAGTATTTTTATTTTTAATACCCACTATGATACCAAAAAATCAGGGTACCAACTGATTATAATGGGTTTGATAAAATGACTGGTTAACTGGTTGCTCATGTCACTGTAGAGGAATTTGCATTGCTTAGTGGTTGTGCAATGTGCCTATTCTTCACATGTAGATTTTTTTACACTGCTGAGCACTCTGACTTTCTATTTCTGGGCTCAGTAATTTCGAACAGTATTTGTGTCAAAGACACCCAGGTTAGTATCCACTCTGTTTTTAATCTACTTTGAGAGATAGTTTTGTGTGTGTGTGTGTGTGTGTGTGTGTGTGTGTGTGTGTAAAGCCCGTCAATTAATTTAAGACCCCCCTTTTTTGTTGGCATGTCCAGGCTTGAAGGTTATTGGCATTTTGGTGGTGGCAAGGTTTTGCAGGAGTACAAAAGCAGGGTCACATTAACAAGAGAAGAAAGCCATTGCATGTAATTACTTCATATTTGCTACCTTTCAAGGAAAGGAAAGGGGATGAACTGATGATGGGAGATGACAATAGCTGAGTTTGCTGGCTCATTTACCAATTGAGGCCTTTGGCTGTCTTATTTAGCTGGAAGAATGGTGCTATGTGGCATAAAGGATCTTTCAGGAGTTGATTAGTTAACCTGCTGAACCTAATTATGATCCATTAGGCTGGCATTATTTCACATGACAGTGTGTTTCATGAGTTCTGCGTGGGTACACTTATTTTTGCCACAATTATATTTTCATTGGATCATCAGTTACGCTAATATTGCCCCAGAAAACCTTGTTATTTCTCTGTTGTGCCCATTGATTGCATATAAAAGATTGATGTAGGGGGGCTATTGTGGGGAAAAAAAAACCTAAAAATCACTTTTCTTCTGTGCTTGAGCAGATAAACTGCAGTATCCAAAATCACTACCAACTCAAAAACTCCAACCCTGTCATTTGATTTAGGCAAGGTGCATCTTTTCAGTGAGGCCTTTTATAACTGAATCCATTTCAGACATCGTAGAAGCTGAGATTAAAATTCTCCAATGTTCCCGTCTTTGAGTTTTGAGAAAGTCTTGAAATTCTAAAAACTCAGGAAATTAGATTTCTCTAAGATTGTAGAATGGTGTTGGAGCAATTATTTTCTTTAAACAATATTTAATGCTTGCTTGTACCTTGACTGTAGAGAATGAGGAATGCTTTCTCCAGTAAACCCAACATGTATCACAGTATAAGACATGGGAATAAATCAAGACAAGCATAAATACCATGGCTGCACCAAGACATCCGCCTTGTCTAAAATTTACCAAATTGCACAAATTTTTGGTCATTGTCTTGGTAAGTTTCTTGAAATTGAAATTTCAAGTTGAGTATGACCTCAGAAGAGGAAAATAGCAACCAAAATGAAAAAACTTGAAATGCAAGAAGTTCGCAAGTGACACTCTGATACATTATCACTATAAACATGTACTTTATAGAGTTGTTCCTGTGTAGAAAAATGTAAAAAAGAAAAACGTTCTCTTTGATATGATTAAAACATTAGGTTTTCATAAAAACATAACACAATACTTTAAACATATCAGGAAAAAAAAAAGTCTACCCTGTCAATGCATTTCTTGAAAGCAGTAACACAGGTTTTTTGACTTAGACAAACAGAAATTCTACTTGCAGGTGATTCATCCATGTTGCCCCTGAGAAACATGGATGAGTCACTTGCGAGTAGCTTTTCTGTTTGTAATTGCTTTACCAGAAGCTGTTTCTGTATCTGGTGTGTGTGCCTGTGCATTAGTCTGTACTGGCAAGACTGGCATGCATGCAATCAGAAAAAAAAAAAAAAAAAAAAAATTCTTTCTACTCTCCTCATCTTACTGGCAGACATGTACGGCCCACCATCCAAATCTAATTGCCTCTACCTGGCCTATCGTTTCTTTTTCTGTTGTAAAAAGAAACCTGTGAAATGTAACCACCAAGGATCCATAACTATTTTCCGGCCTATATGTGTTTTATTGCTGTATTTAAGGCCTTCATAAATATAGAGCAAATCATTGGGGAAAAGAGACATGCGAAGGAATCACATCCAAGGATTTGGTTGCTATTTTTGTTGATGATCAGACAGACAAAGCAATAGAACCATGGGCTGAGTCAAAATGGATGAACAGATGTGTGCATGAAAAGAAAGCGGCGAAACAAATAAAACAAAGCAGAAACTAATAAGGAAAAAAAATGATGTGAACTGCAGTGAATCTATCCCCTTGGTGACATTACTGAGAACAGGTAAAAATCAAATGTAATATTGTATATTAAAATTTTTAAAAAATTGAGAAATTTGTGAGTGCTGCCAACATGCAGCATTAGAAATAGACTCCCATCCGCTGCTGATTTACACACCCTGTTCGGATTAGTCTTCTTTCTCACACTCAACTCTGACCCATGTTGATTATGCACCTCCAGGTCTGTATACAAACACACACACACACTCATGGGCAGGCATATGCCTGCAGATTGTTTAGCATACAGCAGGCATTCACTCATTGTTCTTCGGGAGTCGCAAGGTCAACAAGTTCCCTCCCTGATAGACTCAACACGGAGCAGGAGGAGAATGAACAAAGCCGACATATGCAGAGACAACACCCCGACGTTTGTACAAACACTCAAATACACTTCACACATGCAAAGGCGGACTTCTTTCACTCTTTTTTAGAAATTTCTTTTAACTATGTAACATAAATTCATCACAGCAAAGCAGACATTTACTGCTGATGTGCTGTGATCCATATGACAAAGTATCCAAATAAAACTTTTACATGTCCTCTTTCCTAATATGATATTTCCTGCACAAACCAAACTCCACACTTCCATCCACGCAGCTGAATATTCCAAAGCTTCATCATGATACTGCTGGAAAGTAGTTTGTCATATTTTACAAGTTAAGTTAGTGAAACATATTTTAATTTATTTGATAAAAAACTTTTCTTTTTAAATTTTTGGTTCAACTTGCCCTCTGATGGGCCCAGAACTGAAATCACTTATATTTTCCAAATTTTCTGTTGTTTGGTCTATTACTCAGCCACTCTTATTTTCTCTTCCAATATTATTTTCCCAAACCGTCTTCATCTCCTCTGCCATGATGGCCACTGGAGCTTTGTTAACTAAATTTATTGTTGTTGATGTTTTATAAAGTAGTGGAAATAGTAAGCAGTTGTTGAAGAGAGAACTGGGACAGTGGTCAAAACTTACTTTGGGTGACAGTCTGAGGACTGCGACAATTAGACAATGCTATTTTAAATATCACTATTTTAACATAAATGAAAGTCTTTTGTGCCGCTTTAGTTATTCTTTTTCTTGTTGCTGTTCAGCACCAATGTAAACAAGTGTAGTACACAAATATATTTTTAAGAAAAGAAAAGGTAATTATAGATTAAAAGTGCTAAAAATGAACTTGCATGAATGAGTTAGCTGAAAATATGCAAGATTTAACATGAAGGTCATAATCAGTTGAGTATTAAATGTTGATCTGCATAGCTATGGCTGGACTCAGACATTCAGATGTTGGTTTTCCATGTAGAAGTCTTGATTTGTTGCTTGGTGTTGTGCTATTAAAATGTAGAGATAATACAGACTCAATTCCAAAAATATTGTAACACTGTGTGAAATGTAAATAAAAATGGAATACAGTGATTTGCAAATATTAAGCCCATATTTTGGTTGCAATAGTAAAATCAAATTTACTGGTATCTGTTGTTTTGAACAACAAATGTAGACCAAATTAGTTGACATTTAAAATAAATTAAAATGTATAAAGCAGTAACTTAGACATAGAAATGTTTTGAAAATATGAAACTGATAAAATCAATACATTAACAAAAGAACAACAACAAAACATCATAGCAGAAGTTTGTGATATATGAAGGTACCTAAATGAGCCAAGTCAAAGAAAAAAGGTGATGCTTTGGTAGCTATTTGATTATGAGAATATGTTGAAGATATATGGCGGTAAACTTGCACAACTCTGAGCTATTCCTTCATCACCTTTTGTTTTACTTTGCATTGTGAAACATCTAGAATTAGCTGATTGACAGGAGTGGTCTTATTGGGATGTGAGTATGTACCAAATCTTATTAATTCATATTTTATTCCCGATATGTTGTAGGCAGCTTCCACATCTAGAAAGGCACCAGCAGTGCTGAAAACTACAGGTATCAGACTAATACATACTCCTACGGAGACAACGTCTCATTCAGGGAAGGTCTTGCATATTTCAGCAAGACATTGCCAAGTATGGCTTCAGGGGAGAGTTTGGATACTGAAATGGCCTGCCTGGTATCCAACAACATCCATCATAGAAAATAGTCTCCTTACTTCCCAGATGTTGACAGACAATTGTTAAAAGAAGGGGGATGTTACAACTGCCACAAATTTTTTGAGATGGATTGCTTCCCTCATCTTCAAAATTGGTTAATATTTTCCAATAAATGGCAATTTTAACATATATGTTCTTTCTGTTCTACTGGAAATAAATTATGTTTTTATTTACTTTTTACACTCTCAGCATTTTTGGATTAAGGGTCATACAATATCTGTGAAATAACACACAGCCACTCCATTTAAAACTTTAAATGTGAGCAATAAGCTCTTACAGTCAATTCATAAACAAACAGAAGGGAGGATCTCATCAAACCAAGCCATGGAATGGATGGCACGATTGGAGTCATGTGATCATGCTTTTTTGGGCCAGTTAAAAGGCAACAAGCTGCATTTTAGACTAACTGAAGGCTGTGCAGGGAAGACTGATCTAATTTAATTTAAAGAGCATTACAATAATCTTAGCAAGAGGTACTGGAGATAATACCTCACCTTAGCATGCACACTTATCTGGAAAAGCTGACAATTGTAGAGAAAAAGACCTCTCTGTCAGTTATAACTTGAACCAATCCAGAACTGTTCCTTTGATCCTAACAAGTTGTTTAAGTCTTCAGTACAGTATTTTATGAGCCACAGTATGAAATGCTGCAAATAGGTATACAAGCACTAAAACAGAAGCATTTCCTGGCTCAAAAGGTAAAAGCAGATTGTTAAAAATTCTTATAAACAGAAGTTTCTGTGCTGTGCTGTGTTTTAAAACCAGAGGTGAGTTTTGATTATATCATAAGTGTTCAAAGATGTCTGGAGTTGGTTTAAAAGCAACTTTCTCTGTTTCTTTGGACTCAAAAGGTAATTTAGATATCAGGTTATAGTTGGTGAAGTTGGGTCAACGTCAAATATTGTGGGTAAGATTTTTTACCATTTTATGACAAATATCGGATATGGAACTTCATGATGGCGACATGTCACAAGAACAGCTTGAAAAATAAAGTAACACAAAGAATACTTAGATGCACATCAGGATATTGGCAACAGGTCTGTGACATGATTGATTATAAATATAGCATCTTAGGGAGGATGATGACAGCAGTATCTCAAAAACTGCATCTACAAATGATGAAAAAAAATTCAGAATAATGTTCAGAATAAAAATGAAGACTGAATAACTCATCATCAATATAATATAAAACAGAGTCTGCATAAACCCATCTGGGCAGGGAACAACCCCACTTGCCCCTGAGTATTAGAAACCTCTGATCTGCATGGGTCCAGTCTAAGAACACAGCTTTATACTGTATGTTCTAATGTGATTTAAAATATGAAATTTAATATTTACATTTTACTGTGTCCTAATTCTTTTGGAACTGGGGTTTTATAATACAACTCAATGAGTTGATGAAAAATTCCTAAACTGTAACTGTACCAAATTTATTGGAAACAAATGCTTCATCCATCTTAGGCCACATGTCCCCTATATAGGTGATTTCATGAGCCGTTGCATCTCTCCGCCCATTTGGTCCTGTGGATGTGTGTACTTGAATACTTCAACTGCATCCGGGTTTCAGCTTTGCTATCTTGATGTAATGGATCAGTATATATATATGTAAAAAAAAATCTAATTCAAGCAGAAAGCAGGAGGGAAAAAAAAGTCAGTTTATTGAATTATGTGACCCAGGATAAATCAAGCAAATACTTAAAGGATGAAATAGTTTGAAATCGATAGCTTACGTATACCATAGCTGTGACCAACCATGAATTTTCTTGCTTGGATTTATAGTTTTGAAGGGTCAAAAACACCTATCTCTAAGCTGCTTTTATCTGCTCAATGTTCCGGCAGGCAGGCAGTGAAGGAGCACAGAATAGAGGGAAACCTGATACGGACACAACTAACTTTTCTTCCACAGTGTTTTCTGAGTGGTCACACTGGGAATCAACCACTAGAGTGCTGAACCTGAACCTTTATGAATGCAATGACGAAGAGAGTGATGTCAATTTTTATTGGAAAACTACCTTTTATTAGATGCTGTCATTTGTGCTTTTGACGCACTGCCCAGACTGACCCCAGAATCACTACATTCCCACAATGCCTTGCATAGGCGATAAACACGCCTTGTTGCTTTCCATCAACAGTCATAACAGCTTCATTAGACTTATTGGGCAGTGCTTGGAAATCTTTGAAAAATGCCGGATTTTTAAAATTATTCAATAAAGAAATGCTCCATTTGCTTCATATGCTCCATTTCTTGTTAGCAAGACACAGGGCATATAGTTGGGACTCCAGGGAGAAAGAATTGATTTGTATTATTTCCTGTCTCAGACAAACTCTTTCCTGTACTCTGACCAAGCAGTTTAAATCAGTGTAGTTACTCGACCCAGATATTCTGCAGATGATGTGCCAGTGAATCCATTTGAGGTTGTATTCCATGGTATCATATTGTAGCGAGGTTCTGTCTAGCAGTTTGGGTAAAACAGAGAGGAGAATATTGATCTCTCAGCATTCAATCATTTTTCTACAATTTAGTAACAGATTTCCAACCCTAAATTTAAATTATTTAAACATACTTCACATTCGAGCTGAGAATGTCAGGGAAATAAAGAAATCACTCAGGAAGGATGTAGAGTCTTGGGCTAAGTTGCAGTTTCAGAAACTGACATTTACGAAGTAATCAACATTGTGTTGTCATTGGATTTAATGAGGAGATGACCTTGCCAACTGGTGCAAAGTTGCATAAGACTTTAGCTATTTAAGTAATAATGACTATCTGTCACTTCAGCTTCAGTGAGATAGTGGCGTATCTTACATTCACTTAACCAGACAGTGGACTGATCTATGGCGGCAGATGGAGGGGAAGGGGAAGGAAGCTGGAACAAATGGCTTTTATCATGACTCAATAAGAAATTTTGAATCCTTTATGGGAAAAACAGAAAAAAATGGATTATGTCTGACAGTTAGAACATTAACAGGAAGAAAATTCCTTGTCTCATCTCTTGTCTTTTCCAAAAGTGGTCAAACATAATTACAGCTTGCACAAAATATATTCCACACAGCAATGTGCTCTTTTGCTTTTTGTTATGGCAACAAATTCCCATATAGTTTTAGCTTTAATATTTGAAATTCAGTTTGAGTCATGAGACTGTTTTTACATGACAAGCAAGAATTTGTTTTGTTAAAAAAAATTCGAGATTGAGGAGCTGATCAACTGGTTAGTCTTACAATACTCAGTACTGGTCTTCAGTCCCAGTCTTAGAGCTTGGAACAAGTAACCTTCTTGATTTTTGTTCTTTTGTAATGAATCACAGTGGGAATATACCTTGAATATCATCCAGTCAGTATTTTTATTGTTACTATTATTTTTGTTATATTCTGGTTCAATTTCTTAATTATTTGGCATTTAAACTGTACTGCTCTTCTGTGATATGCACCCATGTAACTGTGATGTTAAGATGACACTCAACTGCTGTTTTGTTATGAAGCTTTGGCTAATTATATATACAGACTGAGCACATCTGAAAAGCCTGGAGTACACTGCTCCTGCTTTACACATTTGCACTTGGCTTGGTAAATTTGAAACATCAGGAAAGGTCCTTATTTTTATCCAAAGAAGACATCCTTGATTTTTCACAATTAACAAGAGTCTCTATGCTCAGCTGGCTGTGAAACAAGTGCACAGGGAGTATCTAAAAACTGCAAAATGGGAAAAAAGTATTACCTCTGCTGCATTTAAATCTTAAATGGGACATATAAAAGAAAAAAAATCATTTTTTTTTTATTTGTAAGATTTGGTTTTCAGAGATGACTTCCACTTTGAAAACTGAGACATACTTTAACTTTGGCTGGACCAGTATATTCAGATATTCAGATGCTCAGTTGTTAGGTGAACATCCAATTTTCAATTAGGACATTTTGAGTTTTTTATATATTTTTATCTAGTCAATTGCAAAACAGAGAACAAAATAAAATGTAATTTTTGCTGATGCCATCCAGCTCCAGGGGCAAAGACAGTACAAGGTTTTCAGACCAGATCTAAATGCATCCTTATCACTTTTTTAGGCCACCTGAGCTGAAAATTAAGCAATTTGGTAAACCATCCAGCTTCATAAAGTCAAAGCAGATTTATACAATATCCTGTTCTTTAAACATCCCAAAACTTAACATTATGCTGCATTTGTTATACCTGTGAGAAGGAATGGTATTACAGGAATGGTTGGAATGGTTGGTATTACAAAGCTGTAATACCAACTGCAAAAAGACATAGCCCATTAAAATCATCTGTAGGAAACAGTGCTGAGAAGGCAGCTTTTGTACTTTATCTTTGCAGTAATCAGATTAAAGCATATCAGTCATTTAATCATAATGTTCCTGAAAAGTGACCATTTTTGAAGTGAGGACATGACAATATTTAACTTGTAAGAAAAGTTACAAAAATGTAAGAAAAAAGCTAGTCATATTTTAAAAATTAGAACATTCCAGACATAAAAATAAATAAAACTGGAATTCAGGTGTTTAGAGATGCAGTTAGCTTAACCTAAAACCTTCTAGGGCCATGACTTTTTGGCCTTTGTTGTGTCTTTAATTTACCATACTTTCTCTGTGTCATTTGCTTATCTATATTCTATTCTTCATCCACAATTATCCTTTGTCCTCTGCTTTTTCCTCCCTTTCTCTTTCACTTTCAGTCAGTCCCTTCTAATTCTAATTAAAAGCAAGAAATGTCATCTTTTATTAATGATGCCGTTAATGAAACAGGGGCCGCTTTTGTCTGACAAAAGTTTCCTGCAATTAATTTCCTGCAATTAAAGTTGAGGGAAAACATTTGTTCAGTCTGAGTGTGTGCGTGCGTGTGTGTGTGTCTGTGTGTTTCTTTTAAGGGTTTATGCCTGGAGGTGATAATCATGAAAAGTGTGGAACATATAATGAAATTAGGCCTGCTGTTATCTCTGTAGTAGTATCAGTATCTTCCTAAGCTAAGCCAATTAAAATAAGCAGTTTTTCTTTCACAATGGTGAACGTGTGTAAGTAAGTTCCAATTTAAACATAAATGTAAGTGGTATGAAGTCATTTCACCTCAAAGAACTGATTTTCTTTCTTTTTGTGATGCCCATTAAAAAGTAAAAAAAGCCCATAACATCTTCAGTTTGTTTAGACTATAAAGAAAACTTAATATACTGGAGTATGACATTTGGTAGAGACACAGACAATGACGATGAACATTTTCATTTTTTTTATGTGCATTTTTGGAGAAATTGTTGAAGTTGAAGCTACAGCT
Source organism: Zenarchopterus dispar (assembly GCA_028564865.1). Lineage (NCBI taxonomy): Eukaryota > Metazoa > Chordata > Actinopteri > Beloniformes > Zenarchopteridae > Zenarchopterus > Zenarchopterus dispar. Next base: position 16,655,283 of record JAOWBL010000019.1, on the reverse strand, counting down.
TGAGACACACAAGCCATTTTCATCATGATGTTCCGATATTTGTCTTTTATTATTGTCTTAATGGGATTTATATCAGCACAGACTGCCAAGCATTGGACAGAACAGAAATTTTCCAATTACCAATCTGCATTACAGTCTGTTTGACAAGCTCGGTAATTTCAGCCTACTGCAGACAGAAACCACGTTGCCATTGACATGATATAGAGAAGTCCATAAAATGAAATAAAATCCTCCTCCAGTTTTTGGCTTTTCTCACATTTGGTTGTTATAAATACTGGCTCAGATAAACTGAAAAAAAAATCCCAGTAGCTGATGTATAACTTCATAGAAGACAAACAAATGGACAAACAAAGGAATGAAACACAAATGTTTCACAAAGAACCACTTGTTAGGGAAGCCATCAATCAGTCATGCAAACTGTATTTTAGTTTTTCTCAAAAGATCTGTACTGAACAGTTGGCCACCAATGAAAAACTAGTATGGCTAAGGCAAACAATTTCCCTCACTTTGTTTCATTGTCGAAGCAAGACAAATGATGCTCTTAGAACTTCATAGGTATTTACAAATGTCACAGGAGCCACCACTGATGTCCCAATTAGCTGGATAGGTGCTGAGCTTTAAAGCCATTTGTGTCTCCCTTGAGTGGTGTATCATTGACAAAACTGCATTGTGGAAATTTGTGGATAACTGTGCTCTTTGTAGTTTTGAGTGTATATGTGTGTGTGGATTCTCAAAAGCTGCTGTATGAAGGGAGAAAAGCCATTAAAGAGAGCACACACACCACTCACATGGCATAAACAAAAGTGTGGATTCAAATGTCCTCCCTGCTCCGCTCAGTATGTTATAGGTTTTTTTTTTTAATTTTATTTTTCCCAGCAGTGTGCTATTTTTCTGAGTGACTCCTCAACCACCTCCGATGGAGACAGAGAAGAATGGACAAATCCCCTGAGAGCCTGATCAACCCTAAAATTAAAGACAGAAAATGATCACAGGAAAGTGACTTGCTGTGTCAAGATGACAAAAATTACATGGCTGTGCTTCTTTCTTTGTGTCTTTCTTGTTGATAGCTTTCTCAAAGGTGCAGTTGAGATGCTCATTTCCATTGGAGTCAACACAGAGCTGTAAAAGGAAAAAAAGAGAGAGCATGTATGTAAATAAAGTTTTTGGTTAATCTCTGGTTAAGCCCAGTAATTAAGCTCATCATGAGTTCCCTAGAGCATAAACACCCTTTTTAAAAAAAAAAAAAGCAGTGAAAGTTTCAGGAAAAATTCTTTAAATTTGTCAATTTAGTAATTACACAAAATTTTTGATCTTGTAGTATTGTTTTAATTGAGTTTAATTTGCATAAAGAGATCTGATACACTGTTGGTCTGCAAAGGAGTCATCTGTTTAGAGCATTCAGGCAATTCCCAGCCTCTCAAACCTGCATTTTCTTAATTTTTCAAAATAAAAAATAATAACAATCAAAAAATATGGGTATTGGCAAAGTTTTAGTCTTACATTGGTTTAATCTGTAAAAGTGACCTTTTAAAAGTGACCTTTTAAAAGTGGCAAATGAAAAGAAAATTCCAATTTTAGCATATTTACAAAAATAAAATGTTATAATTATGGTACATTGTCTGAATTTTGAGTTCTGCTACATTAATTATTATAATTATGGCTGTTACAAAAGCAAGATTCCACATGAACATACTCTGATATTCACATTTCACAATTAACAATCTTGAATCTGTAATTACTGTTGTTCACAAGCTGTGTAAGATACAGTTTTCATTTCAATTCAAATTAGGTATGTTTGATACAGTTCAGTAAACTTTATCTGTATAAACACACACAAACACAACAAAAGTCTCATCAAGGCACTTTACACAGAAAATACACAAGTTCAGTGAAGCCATATTTAATTCAGTCCAATTATTTTCCTTCTCAATCAAATTTGGAGTCCATTGGAACACATTGCACGATAACCAAATTACAACAAATTGAATTAAAATGAATAAATATATCAAAAAATACAATGGCACGAAAACACGTGATTGCTTTTGGTATTTTCCTCATTCATTTTTCTAAAAATGTGATGTGATGTTCATCTGAACCACTATAATTAAGCTAATAAAAACTCTATTGTAATATCTTGTTTTGTGCTTTAAGACTTTAAGCCAAATTATTCAGTGCAGCTATTCAACCAAATTTGGCCCAGTATCTGGTTTTAATTACAGAGTAGTGCATGCACTTATGGAAATAAGATAACTTAAAATCTTACCATACAAACATATCGTTTTGCAAATAAATACCTTTGCCTGTAAAGTCTGGCCTTAAAGTATAAACACTGTTGTTAGTTGAATTTAATTAGTTTTCTCTTAGGTATTATTAAAGTATTTTGAATCGAACTGAACTGAATTAAACAGGGAAGAGAGCTGTAACATTAGCACATTGGCGTAAATCTAATTTTCAGCACTCTTTCTTTTAGTATGCCACTCGTCCTGTTATATTCAAGTACTGATAGAGTGTATTTGTGTGTATGTGTGTGTGTGTGTTTGTTTGTTCCTCTCTCTTGTACATCTTATCAGTTGTATTCTGTGATGCAGTCAACAACCATGCTGTAGAAGATTTGCCAGCCTCATTATTCAGGAGCATTATAGGCCTTGATAAAGTTCCTTGTTTGGGGGCCGGTACGATAGAAAGCTGAGGCATGATAGTGTCTGTGCATGTGATTCATCGAGCCTGTTCTCTGTCTTGCTCTTCATCCCATCCTCCATGTAGGTGGCAGATTATAGGGCAGACTAATGAATGTCACTCTAAATGAATGACCGGAGCTGCCAATTGTGCTGCAGCCACCACCGCAGGCCTATCACCTCTCACTAATGATTAAATACCATACACTTACTCCTCCTTTCCCTCTTCTCATTTCCTTGTGGCTGCACTCCTACATCACCTTTTCCATTCTTTTTAAAGGAGCTCGTTATGGTCCCCAGATGAGAGGAAAAATTGGATATGGTATCCTATCCTCTGTTTAGATGGATGGGTGCTTTTCTGATTGTTTTCTTTAGCAGGCCCAATGCCCATAAAATGTGCTCTCAGAGATTTGACAAGGTAGCTCTACCTGCTGCATGGTGCTTATTGCAGATTGGGATGACAGGGTAATGTGATTTCTGACTGAAGCGTGGTGAGGGTAGAATGAAAATGTGCTGTCTACAACCCACATTTCTTAGTGTGTAAACGGGAGACGAAAAAGACCCTTGTCCCTGCATCAGTTCCTCACCACTGCATTGTGAGTGTGTATGGAGGCCTGACTAAGTGTGCCTTTTGTTTTCCAAAAGTCACTCCTTGCTTGTTTCAGCCCCCATGGCTCGTTTTGATGTGCTGGTATCTGATTTGGCACCGCTTCTCACTACTTCATAACCTCATGGCCCTGCAGGAACATTTTACAGCCTCTATTTTCTGTCAGTACATTGCTTTTTCCTTTGGGGTCTTGATCTGGCGGGTGTCTGTCCATCAGAAAGTCCGAATGAATGTCCAAAGATACTTTGTTTCAGCCCTGCAGGCACCAATACTTATCTGATGAGATTGGAAACAGCTGCAGCACATCTATGTCCCATTCTTAAGTTATTTTAGGCAATTGCTGCAGTGTTGCTATCTTCCTCTTTTGTTGCAGAGGAAAAGAAAGTCGTATTGTTTTGATCTATGATTGCTTGATATGATTTGCCATGATCTGATATGATAGTGTGTCACTTCTGCTATCTTATATCTGTGTTTGCCTTATTCTTGATCTTTGCTATAATAGACAGTTTTCATTCCCCATCTCTGCACTGGAATACCTCTGCTCTGTTCTAATCCTGTTAATGCTGAAATCTGATTACAGCCTGTGTACCACAAAGGCAACTGTCCTGCACAACTGTCTAAACACGTATGAGGTGTAACATAAATTAGAAAGTAAGGAAAAAGAGACAATTCAGATGGTACGGTCTACCAATCAATAACAATGTCGGAACTGGAGCTGCATGAAATTGAGAAAACATGAAATCTAAGTGTTGACTACTGTGATGGCATGGGTTGCAATGTATGAAGAAAATCTTCAAGATATGGTGTTAATGTCTGTCTGATTTGCTGTTATATAGATCCTAGAAAGGGATTAGCCTATATGGACAATGGGGAAAAAAGGAATGCACTATTTTCAATTCACTTATAGTAATTTATTGGAATTAAAGCATGTATATAACCTCAATTCTAGGCTGGGAATGAACCAACTTAGTCACATGGCACGACAGTCTCTTGACAATCTTTGCAAAACATCTTAATATCGCATATAAATGATCTTCCATTCTGAAGAAATTCCTTGCTCCTATATTTTTGAAAGAAATAAATCAAAATATAAAATGAACAAAATCATGACATAGTTAAAGGGATATTTTAGAGTCAAATCAACCTCATGTCTATTACTAGATGGTAATGAGTGTAAGATCCTCGTTAGGGAAGAAAAGGATGTAAATCAAAGCAGTTTTATGGTGGAATGGGATATACGCTTGCAGCATGATAGCTGTTAATATTAACACTGAAGGCAAGTAGCAATGTCAGGGTAATGTGATTTCTGACTGAATCGTGGTGAGGGTAGTACGCTTGTCAGAATAAATTACCATGTAAAACTCAAATATACCATTGCAATTAAGAAAAACATTTTGATTCATTTTGATGTGGGAGACCACAGCTTTCTTCAACCTTTCATGGATTGGTGCAGTTCTGTTTGTAGTTATTGTTTTGTCCATTGAACTAACAATTATTTATTCTTCACACATTGCAGTGCAACAGTAGGCAGATCCATGCCACCTAATGGCCCTGAAACCACCTGCCTTTCAGGAATGCCTCACAGCAATGTGTTGTTCTTTGTTTCTTCACATCACAAAAAGAGTGGCATAAACAAACGCAGCGATTATGACGAAACAACAGAGAAACATTGTTCGGATTCTCGACTTTGTTCTCTTAGAAGAAGACACATGAAAGGGCTCTACTGACCTGGGTATCTCGCATGTATGCAATCTTGCAAGTGTGTATGCGTTTTTGACAAAGCTAATTGGGCAGCACACAACTGCTCCAGGAGCTTTTATCCAAGGAGGAGGCAGGCTATGGTATGATTCACAAAGCACCTAAATCTTCTTCTTAATGGTGCTAAAACCTTAGTTTTCTCTTAATATGTTGCATGCAAAGTTTGCAGTGTTGCTGTGGATGACAGAATACCATATGACAGGTTTGTGCTGGAGAATCTATCAGATCGGTAAAAGCAGCAGCTGGTGCTAATAATGTCGCTGCAACCTCAATGGCTGTATGCTGAGTGCCAACACACTGTGAGCCTACATAATAAGTTTTCTGCAGGGACAGATCATGTTCCTGCTCTGAGACACCCAGCCGTGCACCTAGTGAAACATATATTGTTTTTTAAATCCAAAAGCCACATCATCCTTTGTTGGCACTGGTATTTTCAAAAGGCACCTCACCTGCGACGTGAAAGCAGCCGTTGCAGAAAAATTTGCACAACCCACACACACAGTCCTATATGAAAGGGCAAAAGTCCTGGCTCTCAGATCCAGACCAAGAAACTGGTGATAGCTACCAATTGGACAAAAACCAATTGGACATAGTGGTGGTTGACAAACTCCAGAAGAGAACAGTGGTGATTGATGTGGCAGTCCCAAGTGATGGCAATATCAAGAAGGAACACAAGAAACTGGAGAAGTAGTAGGAGCACTTGGACCTGTGTGTCCTTCAGACTAAGTGAGTAATGTTGTCCCTGGGATCGGGACAGTGTAGAACCCTGAAGCTCCCAGGCCTCTGATACAGAACCCAACTTTGGAGACTGATGTATCATATTTGATAATATTTGTGTTTTTAATTTGAATACTAAATGAGCACATTATATGAAAAATACATTTAGGATATGCTTAATTCTCCATGTATTATAACAGACATTAAAGGTGTTTAATATATGTTTTGTCAGAGAGTTTGATTTTTACGCAAATCAAATTGAATCAAATAAAAATGAGAGTGATCCACAAACACGGGCTTGAAAAGTTTGTAGAAAATACCACAAGTTTGCTGAGTTGCCTCAGAAAGTAATGAAGCAGAGACATTCAGAGTAGAGCAGACAAAGCAGAAACTGAAGAAAATGACATTTACTCTAAATTATAGGAATGTAATTTTCTTAAACATGAAACAGGTAAGTTACACCAACATCAGATCATGCAGGGTGTCTCATACTTTCAATTACAGGCGCAAATTTTATCGTCTCTCTCAATTTTATTTTATTTATGTGGTGTTATTTGGGTACTTTTAAGCCTCATAGCTCAAAGTAAAGTGTATATTGAAGCCTTTATAATCTCTAGAGTTGTTTCAACTGCTACACATAACTTGCAACCAGACAGAAGCAATAGGCCCATAGAGGTGTATTGTGCCATAGAGGGTTAGTTCTGTTCTTTGTTGTTCCCACAATTATATATTAACAATCTGTATATGTACATTTCAAAGCCTGTTCATTTCATCTCTTCACTTCAATAAGCATTTCACCCATTTTGATTTTCAAAATATCAATAAATAAACAAAGAGGAAGACATATGCACAGTAATTCTCTGGAAAGACTGAGGTGCTTCCTTGTTTTAATGAGAAATTCATTGCCTCTGGTTTCTTTATGAGTGTCTTGGTATTAATCATCAGGGCTCCCTCCATGCTTGCTCTGACAATCCTTCTGTGACAATCTGTTCTTTTAGTTTTTAATTCAGTCACAGCATCACAAGTGGATAAAGACCTAAAACTTTTAGAAGTTACAAAAACTGCTCCTCTGGATTATTTGAAGAAGCCTGTTTTTTTTTCTTTTTGTTGAGACCCTTTCTTGCCTAAAAAATAAATAAATAAAAACAAAAACTTGTTTGGAAATCTGCTTTTTTTCCCCTTCTCCCTTTACTTGAGGAGAGACAGTGAAGGCATAAATAACCAGAGTTAGACTGTCTTAATTAGCTGTTAGATTGTTTTAAACTGTTCCAGTAGATCTTCATGTGGTCAGAAATGATCACTTGTAGCTACCTCAGTGCATCAAAAGTTGTTCCCCAGGAACAAGCTTCATATAAAGATGGATATACATATACAGATGCTTTTGCTGTTCAGCTCAGCTTGTTTGATCTGAGACTTGTGAATATCCATCCTCTATGTACCGTATTTCTCTTATTTAACGCTCCCGCTCTAATAGACGCGCCCCCACCCACAACGCTAGGGTGCAGCTATTATTTTTATGCCAGTTTC
>JAOWBL010000019.1:16594131-16647619 GCA_028564865.1 Zenarchopterus dispar | reverse complement strand
TGTATGTATGTATATATATATATATATACATACATACATACATACAAAGAGATGTATATAAGCAGTATTTCTACTGCCTCATGGTGTGTTATAACTTCATGACTTTCTTTCTTCATTAATGTCCATATATTGATGAATTTTTCTCTCTAAAACATTACATTTCTGACCAAAAGCATTGCTTGGGCTTCATTTGTCCAGTCTTCATGTAGGGTTAAATGAAAATTATATTTAAAAAACTTATTTAAGCAGAAAACTGGTGCCAATCACTCTTAAAGGAGAAGGATTGCAATTAACAGCCCTCACTTAATCCCCTTGTTTTACCTCCTATACGCCGCCTCAGCTTTGTCCACCTCTCCCTCGCAGTCTCACTCCTCTCCCACTCTCCTCCCCAATCTGGAGTGGATGCTGCCGCACTCACATGCTGAATGCGCTTTACTCCAACTGGTTTTATTTAGTTGCACTTTATTGGGGAGTTTCTTTCTGGACTGTTTACTAGACACAGAGTGGATACAGGACAAGTAAAGTTGAGGAGCGAGCTGCTGAGAGGAGGAGGTGGATCACCGGCATCACTAATTTTGTTATTTTAGCATATTTGCTCCTGAGAGGTAAGCGCTGCCGCTCTTTCATTCAGTACATCCGTTTTAAGGAACTTAAGTAATAAGTTCCTGAAACTGGGGCGATTTATTATATTCTACACTTTAAACCAAACGTACAAAATCTTTTTGCGCTCCAGGCTCAACTCACTCATTTAGCATCATAGAGTCTCAAAGCCAGGAGACTCTTTTTCTGGCTTTTCAAACTCTGTTTTTCAGAAAGTTGTTTTCCAACGTAACTGCCTCGTTCATTCTTAGTCAATCATTATATTTTGTGATTTAATACTCTTTGTCAGAACTGTGTTCATAGATACATAATGAAAGACATTATGTGTGTATTTACCGAAGTATGACGTTCTCATTTTGATGTTTATGTTGTGGAATGTGTTTTGTTTTGAGTTTGGAGAGCACAAGTCAAATCTGGGTCTTTGGTTTGATGAAAAGATATATTTGGAATTATTTATGAAGTGGTTTCATATTTATATTCAGTGCTGAGCGGGTGTAATATCTGATCAGTCAGAACAAAAAATATATTTCAATTGAGTACTATGAAGCTTTATGATTCAAGGCATTAACCTGTGAACTCCTGGATGTCTGACGATGATAATCTGGTTAAGATGAGCAGAAGGACTGAGCAGAGAAGCATCAAGTGTAGCCAGGTGATCTCTAACCTTCTGTAGTCCATCACCCACACCTTTTCCCTCTGCCCTCAGGCCCGGTTGGTTGCCAAGACGCTCGAATGCATTTATCACTGGATACCATGAACATGGTGGACGACAGCTGTCTCTCTCCCAGCAACTTCCACGAAATGGGCAAAGGTGGGGGTGCTGCAGTGGGGGCCCACGTCCACAGCATTGATGTCATCCTTGGTTTCAGTAAAGACCAGGACCCCTTGCTAAGTCCTGCCGGGGCCCCGGGGCCCCACAAAGCGAACATAGATGATCTGGCAGAGCATGGGAAGCAGCGGGAGGCCTCGGCCCACCCGTCCTACAGCGGACATCTTTCTTCTGTGAGAAACAGTAGCACAGAGCAGCAGCAGTTCCACAGTGAGTGAAGCTGGACATGGTGACCTCCATCCGTTAAAAGGCTTTCCCTTCACACCACGGGTGTTATACATTTTGAATGAGGGCTTTGGTCTCTATAGCTCAATTGCTTCGTCACTGAAGTCCATTTTTGATGTTAAAGTTTGTGAATTATCAGGACTTTTTTTTCCCCCTCAAAACACTTGAGATGTTTTGTTTAATTATTATTTTGATTTTGAAGCAGATCCATGAGTCTGTGAGGGTTGGAGTTTTGTGGAGATTTTGAAGCTTGGATTGATTTTCTGTCGCAGGTCTTAAGCTATTCAACAAGCAGCATGAACAACCATAACAAAACAGTCACTTCTCAGTGGACAAATATGGGACATGTTGGCTAGATAAGAGACAAAGTTTACCTGTAAAAATAAATTCAAACCTTATTGCTTCACCAAGAGCTGGAGCGAATCACTTCACAGGACACTGGGACATGTTTTAAATGCAATAACATAACTGAATTTCAGGGCAAAGTAACACGTTGAAATAAGTAACATTTGTTATTTTTCTGTACGAGAATAAGACATTAGTGTGGTCAACGTGGACATGAAGTTGAACTTTATCAATATTGATAGAGTTACTATTCGAATTGTTATTTAATATGCACATAGACAACTCTTAACAAAGTATCTGATTTCTTTAAATTAGGCTGTTCCACAAACTTCAATTTGACCGTTTTCAGCATTTAAAACAAAACAAACAAACAAACAAGCAGCTCACATGCAGAGCCAGCGTTGGTGTGTTGCTCATAGTTACCAGATCCTGTTGCATTAACTGAGCTCTGTGGACTGAGCGATAAATCACAGGACAAGATGGTGTAGGGGGTTTATGTCCCCAAGACCAATCCCATCCCCTTGTGGAATTCCCCCTAATCTTCTCTTCTGCGTAGATTACATTGTAGAGTCGCTCATTCGGGTGTTATTGTTATCGTTCAGTCTCAGAATCAAATTTGCTACGTTTAATCTGAAGCTATTTTCGGGATCAGGCAGGTGGTTGGAGATTTTGTGGGGAGAAAAAAAAAAAGATATCTACATGGACTGGAGGTGGGTCTATCCACTGCAGATAAATTATCAATCCAAGCGATCCCAATTCACTTTAATTTTGTTAAACGAAGACACATCAACACAAGTGACATCACTCTCTTTATATCCGTCTTTCCTGTGAAGTCGGTCCAGTTCTTACTGAATGAGCCGCCTTTCAGCATTCGGTGTCAGTCGGCCCCTCCTCTCGGAGCCGAGATGTTGTCCTGGCTGGTGAACAGTAGGGAGGCTTCAGACCAGTGGCTGTGATGGGCTGACAAGCCAAGAGCTGGTCACTGAACCAGACCTGACCTCTGCCTTTGTCAGTGCCCGGCCTTTGTCATAGCTGCTTAATGAGTGGTGGATAAATGAACTTCCCCAAATCCTGCTTTGCGTTTGCCACCGCTCCTGTTTGCCAGTGGAGAGACCACAATGACCTCTCTTTTATCTCCATCAGCATATCCCATTAACAAATACAAGCTGCCATTAGGATTTGAACTCAGTCATTTCTTCTCCTGGGGAGCTGGCAAGATGGGGATGTTTCTGAGATCTTGCCAGCATGTAGTGAGTGGGGACTTTCAAGTCAAAGTACAAGTTTCACTTTCAGACTTTTTGTAGCCAAGTCGTAACATTCATTCTTGACTTAAATAACTATCAAATGACATAAAATTAAATTAATTTCAGTACACCTGGAGCTAGTTCAACAAGCTACCAATAGTGTGGTTCCTGAACATAAATAATAATAAAATAAACTGCTGCAGTCCACGTTTCATTGCTCTCAACAAAGAGTTAAAAGGCTAACTATTTCTTCCTGGAGTCGGGAAAAACTGTTGTGCTGATCTGCATTTCTCCAAAAGGTTTCAAATGCAGCTTGCTACTCTTTTTTTTAAATCTCCATGGTTTGAATTCAAGGCTCTTAACTTCAGGGAGGAATAAAGTGTAGATTGGACATCACATTTGTCATGCCATACCTTAAAAATGTGTCTCACTTCCTGTTTCTGCAGCTCCAAGTATCAAACGTAATCACTGAAGGTCCAAAACCCAGTTTACTCATTATTTTCCAAAATTTGAGCAAACTCCATCCACTGACTGAGAATGAGAGCTTTAATGACCATTATCTGTATTCAGACTACTTGGATCCCTCATTACTTTTCCCCCCTTTATTCTCACATTACAAATCCCGAATTTTAGGACAACAATTTGTGAAGCAGAGGCTGCCAAATTTTACAACTGTTTACTCAGATCCTAAATTTGGACCTCTTATGCAAGCGACCCAAATTAACCTTTGCGCTGTGATTGACATCTTATCCAACTCAAGCTGAATGATGTATAGCCTTTGAATCAGGTCCAGTTTTAGCAGGCATCAACTCCTCTTCAGTTGTTGCTTCACAAGAGCAACTGATCTAATTTGGGGATCACCATTCTGGTACTTAATTTAATTCAATTACTTGCTGGTTAGGCTAATTCTAATTCAGTAAACAATCTGGTCTTCCCTCTGCTACAGACTGCTTTGGGTTTTTAATGTTAGAGATATGTACAATTAGGGTCAGGAATGTGAGAAGGAAGACGGATGCTGGGTGAAGGCCTCGTCGTAAGAAATGCAGAGATTTATAGTTTGTGGTTTCTGCCTTGACTGTAATTAAATACGCTATAAAAAGTAAGTAACAGTGGCTGTTACATTTACTTCAGCAATACAAGTGATAATAACAACGTACAATATACATACAGCTCAATTTATAAAATGAGGCACAAATACCTCACATTATTTTAAGGATGGTTTACCTTTAAAGAAAATAAAAACAATTGGGAACAACTTTTCGAAATCCAATTAGGGATGGTTCTGAACGTCACTGAGAGCCAGGAAATTGCTAGCTTCACTGGTCAACAGCAGCCTGACTGATGTCTGCTCTGCTGGAAAGTGGTCAACACAATCTTCACTTGAAGATGTCTTTTATCCCTCTCTGTCTAAATCATAGCCCAGTTTCCGTGATGTAAAAAATTAATATTGAAAGAAACCGAGTTCCCTTCTCAAACGTCTCATGTTCTTTGCAGACTCTGGCTTGTTCACAAACAAGACCGATGAGGAGCTGGGCGAGCTTAGGAAGAGCATAGAGAGTGATGAAGGCAAGTCTCCGGAGCCATGCAAGGACGACCAGCCCAAAAAGAAGCACAGGCGAAACCGCACCACCTTCACCACCTACCAGCTGCACGAGTTGGAGCGTGCCTTTGAGAAGTCCCACTACCCAGATGTGTACAGCCGAGAGGAGCTGGCCATGAAGGTGAACCTTCCAGAGGTCCGAGTTCAGGTAAGATGAGGCGCAACCACAGCACCTCTACAGCTATGACAGACATCACGACAAAGATCAAGATGGAATAAAGTTCCTTTTCTTTCATTTTATCTTATCTCGTGCCTGTACCGAGCATGATAACAGTTTTGGCTTTCAGCTTTTGTTAAAGTGAACATCTCCTCTTTGGAAGCACCATCTTGACCTTATTAGCTTAGATGGCCTGACTGGTTTGCTCCCAAAATCAAGCCAAACCCTTTGGCCCTTAGCCTCTGCTTGTATGTGTTTAGGTAAGCAGATTAAACCAAATAATTAGGCAAACATGTTAAGTAGTTTCAAATGTTAAGACTTTCTGGAGGAGTAATGACCTGACATGTGCTGGTGTAGATTCTCATCCAGGTCATGGCAGCGCTCAAGGCTTGAAGCAAGGCAATTGGACTTCCTCTTAAAGATGTTTCGCCTTCCATCCCGAAATGGCTTCAACAACAACAACAAAAGAAAAATGGAAGTCCAGTTGCCTTGTTTCAAGCCTCGAGAGAAGCAGGACAAAAATAAGAGAGGAAAAAGGGAGCAAGCTTGAAACAAACTGACTTCTGTTGCAAGAAGTAACAGCAAGGGTTCTTGTGCAGGTCATGTTTACATACAATACTTCAAAAAATGTTGCTTATAAATGTTGAATACCTATTGTTTTACTCACTGGGACAGATGTGCACCTGGTCTACACAGCTCTGTTCAGTTTAATCATTTTCATCACCATTTTTGTCAGTTATGGCCATCCAACTTCACAGCTAACCTTTGTTGCCCCACATAATTTAATTTGATGTAATTTGGTGAGTAAAGACGTGTCCTGAAATGTTTGCATTTCAGAGATTTTGTTCTTCAAAATTAAACCTGCTTAGAAAATAATAATAATAATAATAATAATAATAATAATAGTCTGCCTGATGTGTTTTGCCTTAGGTCAACTGTGCATAAATCATGAGGTTTATGCATTTACTACCATCGTCAGATGTACTTCACATTCACTTGATTTCTTTTCCAGGTCTGGTTTCAGAACCGCAGAGCTAAATGGCGCCGGCAGGAAAAAATGGACGCAAGCACCATGAAGCTCCACGACTCCCCCATGCTCTCCTTTAACCGTCCGGCACCAGTTCACAGCAGCATGGGTTCGATGACCAACTCCCTCTCACTGGACCCCTGGCTGACCTCTCCCTTGTCCAGCGCAACACCGGTTCACAGCATCCCGGGCTTCATGGGTCCAGCTCAAGGCCTCCAGCCCAGCTACTCTAGCCATGGCTTCCTCAACTCCCCTCCGCATGCTCCTCATCCTCATTCTCACGCCCATCCTCATCCGCCCATGGGACAGGGCATGCAAAGCATGGCTCCCCCTCCTTACCAGTGTCCAGCACCATACCCTGATAAGTACCCTCTGGAGGACGTAGACCAGCGCAGCTCCAGTATCGCTGCGCTGAGAATGAAAGCCAAGGAGCACATCCAGTCGATGGACAAGACCTGGCAACCCATGTGACCAACAAACCTGACAGTCCACGTGGGAAACGCTGGGAAAGGGAGACACTAAAATAACATTTTAGCATTTGTAAAAAAAAAACAAAACAAAACAAAAATAAAAAAGCAGTTGCATCTACTGCACAAGGAGAAAAAGGTGGATTTGAAACTGTGAACAGTGAAGATGTTTTTGAGGGCTTTCTTTGAATTATTTTTACTTTTTTCCATCTCAAGACCATAAAAGTGTGGTAACATGCACCAGATTTCCATTCTCCCTCCAGTTTGTTGATATTACGTGTTGCCTTGGGTTGATTTAAAAGCAAAAGTTCTCTCAGTGATTGTTGCTCCCAAGAAGACATTACATTTAAATTAATATCTTTGCAGACATTTTTCTGCCCGACTGATCCATAGTTCTGATCCATGTCCATAGTTTGCACGTTTAGTAGGTCTCTAGTCGTACTTACTGACACGTTTATACAGTTGAGCCGCTAGTTTAGTTGGTTACTACCGAACATACCAAAATAATCCTGCACAAATAAAATCATTCTCAAAGTTGTGCTGTGATGCTTCAAAGAACAAGGGCAGGGAGAAAACAGACGCTAGCAAAGCAGATTAACTATGTTTTGCCTGAGTAGTCGTTAGAGGAGAAAACCTGCTGGCAACTCAGTGTTGTGTGGCTGAGTATATGTGAGGGGCAGCAGAAAGAGTCCTGTGTGATGCATCACCCCACATAGTTTAGTCTTTGTTCGGCACAATTGATCCAAGTGTATCCTCTTTGTCTAAAACTAAAGGGGGAGAAACGGTCCCAGGCTGTACTAAATAGGTCCATTTTGTGCTGAAGATTTTTTTTTCTCCTTGATCAAACAATAAGGAACATGGATGTAACTGCAGATTCAAACTGCGGTCAGTGTTGGTTCAAACTTATCCCATCTGACACAGAGATAAGAAATTAAGTTTCTTAAAGATAGAGACAAATGGGTTTAAACTTACTATGCAAGAAGGGCAGTAACACCTCATGAAACTGAATACATGCAGGTCAGTGTCATGAGGACAACTTTAATCGAACATGAGAGAGAACAGGCCCAACTCTTCAAAGTGCAATTTCAAAATCCATTTTATTCTTTTTTTTAATGTTTGTCTTTGAAAAGAGAAAGAGTAATTTTCTTTAAAACTTCATGCTGCGGTGTTGGGATATTTCACTTTTAATGTGACGTCAAACAAAAGTAAGAACAGCTACTGCGGGCCATGTGGATAATTTCAGTCATTTCTGGTTCTGGTTCATTTTAAAAATTCAGCTACTACCACTGCTCATCCTCAGTCCTCATGTAGTTTTTCAGTGTTGTTGGTTAGTGATGTTTATTTTTTTTTTTTTTAGACGCCATAAAGGAACTGAGTTTTACCTTGCACAGTAACCACTTCTTTAGGATGCAAAATAAATGTGATTTTGAACCATGACAAGCCAAAGGTTAGACAATGGACAAAACTGCACTAGAACAGTTTTAGATTTGATTTTCAAAAATGTGAAAATATACAGGATATTGTCTTACAAGTCCTAGCCATCTCCATTTTAGTGATATTGTTTTATTTGTTTTTTTGTTTGTTTGTTTTTTGTCTGGATCATTGATGTTCACATTCTGGAAAGAACTAAGATCCACTGAAAATAAATATAGTTTCATAGAAATTTTCATCGCCTCTGCCTAACTGGAGAGCTTTCATGTTGACCCCTGCACTCATTCCCACACTGTTTTTTTTTAATTTTTTTAACCTCGCTAAGACTAAAGAGCAATCCAAGATTACTACAGTATAATCGTTATCATCTGACATACATGAGCAGAGACATTCTTTCTTTTCAGCTAACACTTGTGCTCCTGCTCTCCCTCTGTCATGTAAGAGCCCTTTCTTTCTGTTACCCCTCCCGATGATCTCCGCCGTTCCACGGTTTGGTGGCAGGGTGCCAGCCTGTTAGGAAGATGAGACTCCAATCAATCAGAGCTTCCTAGGGGGGCCTCCGAGCGCAGACCCCGGCTCCCTAATTGCCCCCACGCAGGCAGGCCTGTCGGCGGGGTGAGCCGCTGCAACACATGCTCTCAGAAGGGCCGGTGCCGCCGTGCTCGCTGGCCTCCTCAGTGTGTGAATCACTTTCCTGGACAGATGGAAGTTTGAAAAGACTTGGCTTCCAGGGCCATATGGATGAGCTGGCGGATGCAAAAAGGCAATGTTTGCATGATTTTTGACATGCGGTAAAGTGACTAGGTGCCTCTTTTTAATGATGTTTGTGTGCGGGTGGCTTGTGACTCTCAACCGGGTCACGTAGCTCAGCATCTGATGTTCTAAGAATTATTTACCCAAAGATTTTAATTTAATTAGTGCGTAGTTTTTCTGGGTTTTTGGAAAATTTTATAACTCTGAGCACAGAAATAGTGTAATTAATTGTGGTGTGATTTGAAAAAAGTCTAAAACATTGGACCCAAAAAACATACAACAGTTTAATTAGCATAAAATAACTAATCTATCCTTCCAGTGTTGCATATTTCATTATACACACACAATATAGAAAGACTAACTTGGTGTTTGTTATTTTATTTAACAAGCAGATAAGTCAAAATATAATGTTTACTGATTTTTAAGGGAATTAATTTCAAAAGGAATTTAGAAAAGTCAAGCCTATAATTTGAAACATGAGATTCACAACAGTTTTATTTATGTTTCTGTGCTGGGAACAAAAATCATTTTAAAAATATTTTGGATGATGGGAACAGAATTTATTTTACAGGACAACTCCACGCCGCAAAGATAAAAGTGAGGATTTGAGGAAGACGGTGGAAGAAAGGACAAAGTGAAAACATTAACAAAGAGATTAAGTTGGAGAAAAGTGTGGGAGTGTAAGAGAAACACACAGACAGGAGGAGAGTGGAGAGGAAGAGAGATGAGGGGAGGGTGGGTGGCTGCTCATCGGGCTTAATGATGTAGAAAATCCCCCAATTAGAGCGTTTTCCTGTGTTGCAGGATGAGTTCAGAGTGGGGTCCTCTGACAGCCCAAGGATTAGTACCCGAGCTGGGCCGGGCCAGGCTGGGTCTGCTCGGACACTAACTAACTGCTGGACAGCTTGGCACCGCTCAGCTGGGGCCGGGTCGGGGCTATAGTCACAGTCGGGGGCCGGGGTAGGCATGCGTTGAGCTGGGGTGAGTGGCACAAAGGAAAGCATGGGAAAGAGAGAAGAAGAGCAACATGAAAAACGGTCCTGATGGAAAGTCTCCACTGTAAAGTTCATAATCCATAACACCGAAATGTCAGTCAAAGGAGATTTCTGTGCTCCGAGGCTGCAGAAAAATATACTTTTTCTTCTAAAAATGTTGATAACTTTAACAGCATTTACGTTGTACATTGCAAAAGAATATTTACACTCCCTAAAACACAACTAAAATCAGAAAATGTATTTAGATTTTAAAGGAAACAAAATCTTGATATCTGAAGCCACGCCTGGTGAGATAATTATAAATCTGGCTGTGTGGTGGCCGTAACATGCAAGAGCGCTGCCTCCAACCTTCCTTCTCCCTGAAACTGAGGAAATGAACAGCATAAGTCTGTTTAAACTCACAAAAATCAATTATTCACTGATCAAACATGGTCAGTTAAAACCTTTTAGCTTCCACCTACAAGTACGCAAAGAGCAGCTGAGCACATGTGCAGGGATGTGCATTAAGAGCCGTTATTGATCTTGATCACATGCTGAGGACCACATGCAATTTAAGTTCAACTCAATTCATGTCATGGGTTTGGTTTTTGATTAGTTCCTGTTTTATTTTGAAAGTCTGGGTCCCTGTGTTTAGTTATAGTTAGACTTCCCTTGGACCTGTACGCCCTGATTGTTTGCACCTGTGTCTTCTTAGTCCTGTTTGTATGTTTTGCCTTGTCTTTCTGTCTCCTGGGATGTTTTTGCTTGTGAAGCCATTTTGAGGGTTTTTTTTTTTTTTGTTGGATTTCTGTTTGTGTTGCTCTTTTGTTTCATTAAAGAGTTTTTTTTGTTTGTTTGTTTTGCACTCCTGCCATCCTCATCTCCTGCACTTGGGTCCTGTTGCAATGTCTTCTCTATCATATCAATTCTGTTCAATTAACAACAATATTTTATTAATCCCCGAAGGGAGATATAGCACATTTTCACTAATTTGAAGTATATATATATATATATATATATATATATATATATATATATATATATAAAATGAGGGTTACACTCTTGCCCATTTCTCTGTGGATGGTTGCCCTCTTCAAGCTCAGGTCCTTCTACCAGAGGCCTGGGGCCTTGAGGGTTTGCTTGAGGGTGTGCTCTTCTGGACCAAGATCTCTGATCTTGTTCCTGGGATCTGCTGCCAATCCCCCAGCTTGGAGGTCACAGCTCCAAGTGCTCCAACTACCACTGGCACCACTGCAGTCTTCACCATCCAGATCTTCTCCATCTCCTTCAATCCCTGGTACTCCTCCAGTGTTTCCTGTTCCTTCTTCTTGATGTTGCTGCCACTTGGTTTGCCAGATCAATCACCACTGTTCTTTTCTGGAGTTTATTGGCTATGTCTGGTTGGTTAGCCATCACCAGTTCATCAGTCTGGATCTGGGAGTCCAACAGGATCTTTGCCCTTTAATTCCCCACCTCTCGTGGAAGTATCTCTCACCTTGACTTTGGGACGTCCAACCCATATTCACTGCAGATGTTTCTGTACACTATAACCGCCACCTGGTTGTGCCGCTCCATATCTGTTTTACTTGCCAGCATGTTGCATCCCGCTATTATGTGCAGGATTGCTTCTCAGGCATTTTTTTCACGGCCTACAGCTGAGGTCTCGTCTGGTTTTATAGAACTTGGTCTTTATTGTTCTTGTGCTCAAGGTCTGTTCTTCTGCTGCCATGATTGATGCCTCCATGCTGTCCTTCAGTCCAGCCTTTTCCAGCCACCGGTAGGATATCTTTGATCAACAGATGGTACATGCTATGCAAGGGCTTCTCTGCCCATGATGTTTCCTCCTTCACATCTTCTTCCTCATTGGATTTCTGGTGCCTGAGAGATGCACTTAGCAGCTTATCCTTAGGGGCCATCTTCTTGATGTATTTCTAGATCTTTGTTGTTTCAACCTGGATTGTGGCTTTGATGCTCACTTATCCGCGGCCTCCCTCTTTCTTCCACATCAGGTGCGTTCAAGAGCGTGAGATTTTATGATGACCGACATTTAAAAGAGAAGCATATATCTTGATGGATTCAAAACTTCTGACCTTATAACTTCTTTGTAACAGACCTCAGACTTCTGTAATCAGATGCACTTCCCTGACCAGGTGTTCTTCCCTACAGATAAAGACATCTGTCCTGTTACAGATAGTTAACATATTCAGTGTACTTGGCTCATGACAGATGGACAAGTGTGGGCCACGTCTCAGTGACAACAACTTTCACAAAAGCTGAGAATAAGTGACGTAGAAGTGTGGCGATCAGAAAGAACTGCAAATTCTTCTGAACGTGGCTGTTCATAAATCCTTGCAGTCACTTTTTTATTGTATTTTTAAAAAGAAAAATAAAACACTCTAACTGGTTTTGCTCAAGAGGATTAAGTTATGCTACAGGCTGGTTGCTTGAATATAAGTGAAGCAATTATTCAAAATCAAGACTCCAAAACTGATAGTAACTGAGTTTTCTGATACTGTGAAAGATTTTTTTAAAAAAATGTCTGTTTATAAAATTTTGTGGTTTGACTCAGCTCATAAACATGAGAGAAAATTACAGACTTGTCAGTGTACCTAGTGGCATAATTTTAAAGAACAATAAAGTCCAAAATCAAGAAATTCCTACATGTTACTTCTCTGTCATCTAACTGTGAAAATCACATAAATTAAAATACCACCGGACACAGGTTGTTGACTGAACTGCAAGCAGAAAGCATTTCCGACGAAGCCCTGGATGGCCTCTGCTACACATTAACTGTGTTTATCAGGAACAACTGAGTCCCTAATGACTAATTGATTAATTGTGCACTCTATTATTTTGCTCCTGCACTCCAGTAGATCTGAAAGGGCCACGGCTGGAGTTAACAGTCTTATTGGAAGGACGCGCTCCTTGCTAAGGATAATAAGGGAAAAGAGCGGAATTAATTGGGTTTGATTAAGAGAGCTTTTCAATGGGACACAGCTTTTTCGCATGACATAATTAGAGGTCAGTTAAGGGGTGGTGTGGGGGGGTGGAGGAGGAGGAGGAGAGAGGGGAGATTTGGTTGTTGGCGCCAGTGCTACATGGGTGTGTCTGTAAAGGAAAGACAGATAGGGAGGGAGAGAGAGAGAGAGGGAGAGAGAGAGAGAGAGAAAGTGTGTGTGTGTGTGTGTGTGTGTGTGTGTGTGTGTGTGTGTGTGTGTGTGTGTGTGTGTGTGTGTGTGTGTGTGGTGGGGTGATGCTTCCTTCACACTTGCAGAGCTGTGTTGTGAGTCTGATGTGATGCATTTCTATAGGCTCCCTCACCAGTAAACACACAGTGAAGTTCACAGGGCCCTGGGCGCGCTCAGCATGTGATTATTATAACTACAATTATCACCAATAAAAGCCACCACGCTCAGTCTTTTGTTAATAGTATGTGGTCATCAGCTGTATGATTCAGAGATTATGTTATCATAAAGAATAGATTTAAAAAAAAAACATACAGCAGTGTTTCTGCTGAATGTGAACAAACTCAAAATAGTCATCACTGGCATCACTCACACACACTGTGAAGTCCAACAACAAAGCCTTATCTAGAGCAGGAAAGGGGATCTAAAAATACATCACAACTGTGATAAACCACAACCGGGATTTTTAAACTTGAGTAGATTGTCAAACATTTCATTACACATCTGCAGGGTTTTTGTCAGAGCAACAATGGTGTTACTACTTTTTATTTTTTATTTTTTTTCAGGAGGATTTGTATCCAGTAATGAGCCCAGACCATTCAATGTAGTGAATCCTTAATCCCACTGACAGCAGCATCCTTATTTAGTATCACATTACATTAAAACTCACAACTCAGTGATAGAAATCCCTTAACTATGGACTCAGTATAAATTTCTTTACATTTTATGAAGGCATACTCCATTCAAGTCAAAGTGCATTTTTTAAATCAGCCATGAACCAATCATTTAAAAAGAAAATAAAATTTAAAAAATCTGATAGTAATTGTGCTGGACACAACTGTATTGATTTTGATCCAAACTGTCTGGATTTAATTTTCTTTTTGTTATTTTTCTTTTTTTGTCTCATGCTTTTGAAAATAAATATTTTTTGTATTTTCTAACGTGTGAATGTGTTTACTTAAATGCTTTTCTTTTTTTTTTCTGGAGGAGAGGTTGGGTGTAGGGACTGTGCAACTAAGATGTTGCTTTTTTTTTCTTCTACTTTGTTTTGTGCCTTAGGATCCCTGTACTTTTCAACTGTATATCCCTGTAAAATCATCTGTTTGTGAGGGATTAAAGCCCTTTTAATGTAATAAATTCTATTGATTTCATTAAATAATGAAAAGAAATTTATTGCTTTATTATGTTGAAACAGAGTAACAGTTACATTTCAAAAGTAACCCTAATCCACTTCAGGCTCTAACCATCTCTTCAGCTATGCAGGTTTAAAAGTGGGTCTAGTGCGCCCTCTATGTTTTAAATCTTGACACTACAACAAACTCAAAATACAACTCGTTATTGAAATTTTTAATAAAGTTTGCATCAGATTTCCAATATTATTCATATGACTGAATCACACGCAGTTTCTTTTTTAACCAGAAATAAAACTTCATACGGAGGGCTAGAGTATCATTAACAGTATTGGGTATTTTATAAGAAAGAGTTTGATAATTGTTGTTTTTAAAAAAGATGATTATTATTATTGTTTCTTTTTTTTACATTTATTTATTTTATGGTTTAAGATTTTGTGCACCTTAATCCTGGCTGAAAACTTTTGCATTACTCATAAGTATTTCCATTTTTCTCTTATAACATTACAGACTTTTTGCAGTTAAAATAAAAGGCCTTTTGCATATTTGTCATACAGTTTCTCAAATTACTTAGCAATGCAACTGCTGATGTGTACTTTGTGTATGATACAGGATTCTGTTTGTTTTGTTGAAAAAAATAAAATAAAATTGATAATTATTTAAAAAACAATGAGTCAAGATGAAACAAGGTATTAACAGGAAATATAAGAATTTATC
Source organism: Zenarchopterus dispar (assembly GCA_028564865.1). NCBI lineage: Eukaryota > Metazoa > Chordata > Actinopteri > Beloniformes > Zenarchopteridae > Zenarchopterus > Zenarchopterus dispar. The sequence continues at coordinate 16,632,935 of JAOWBL010000019.1, read as the reverse complement.
AAGTCAGAATAATCTCACAAAACCATGTGTGTTTAAACAAATGTACTATAATGTTTTTCTTATGCTTTTCTAAATATATTTAAAAGGTAATTGAATAATACTTAGCAGAGTTTTTTGGCATCATTATTTTTTAAACACTGTATTCTACAGTGTCCTCAAAAATGCTGACACAAAAACTAATAATAATTCAAACAGCTTTGCAGTTGAAATGTTGAATATGTTGGTATTTTTGTGAAGTTTCTCCTCCCAGGGTGCTGCGGTGGGATCAGGAGTGAGGATGGATCCCGACTACAAACAAAGGTTACTCCTGATGTTGATAATTGTGCTATCAGAAGCATCATTTTTTGTCAAATTCATATTAAAACTGGGAAGTTTGTCTTAACTCCTTTGCATGTGCTGAGTGTGCAGTCACCTGTCTCAGGAAGCTTTTGCTTATTTTCATTCCAATTTTAAAAAATCTAATTTTTGAGAAACATTATTACTTTTATGGAGGCTTTTTGAACATCTTGACCTCAAGTTTCCTGCCTTGCTTGATTTCTCTTTTCTTTGAATCCCTGCAGAGGCGGTAAAGCTGACAGAGCCACATTCAGAGGAGGGTCCATGAGGTTGAAGCATGAAGAAATGATCTTCAGTATAAATTTAAACAAAATGCCCCCAAGGGTGGCATATACTACTTGAAGGAGTTTATCTTTAAGAAAACAACAACACATTTTTTTTCATAGGAAAATAAAACACACACACACATTTTGTTCACTACAAAATCCCACTTGTGTTATTTCACAGTTTCAATCTGTATAATTTTGGCCTAAAGTTTTATAAATACTAAATAAGATGAGTACACTTGACTGAGCTGATCTGGTACTGTGTGCATATTTGTTGAAATTACCATGTGATCAAATAAAATCTCTGTGAGAAACACTGGTCTCAGAAAAAAAGTAGCGTGTGGAGAGTTGGGCTGCCCTACTCTGATTTGCTGAAGAATGAGCTGCTGGGAGCAGGAATAAAAAAGATCCAGGACCCAAAGACAGAAGAGAGACATCTGAGGCCCCCATCACCTGAGAAAATACCTTTTTTTTTTTTTTACTGTATAAGGATTTAATCCCTTACTCCTCAATTATGGAGCAAATTTTGAGAAAGCAGATATGGATAAAATATACACATGAGGACCAAAATAAAATCACATCATCTCTCCTCAGACTATTAACAGTTTTTTTTTCCTTTTTTATAGTTGTGTTTTATACGGAATATCTTTTCTGCTTCCTTGCAGTATTCGTTCAACACCAAACGGTCATCACCTGAGGATAGCGCCGATATCTCTCCCTGCTCCCTTTTACCATGTCAGCAACAAAAGGTAGAAGACCTTTTTTGTTTGAATATTATTTATTATCAATCTTTTTGCAATCAATGAAATCACACACTTGGCCATAGCGGAGTTTTGTAAATGTTTAAAATTCCTGTGTTTTAGTCAGAAATTGCTACGTACACCAATAAAGCCAAAACATTCAAGATCCCTTTTAAAGTCCCCAGCGCACCAGCGCTGCAGGATGACTTTTACCTCAACCTGGTGGACTGGTCATCCCTCAGCGTGCTAAGTGTGCTTTTACCTGTGGAGTGCCTGCACCAGCCAGGAGTTGAAAAATGACTCTGCAGCATGAAACGGATGTGCAACTCGGCAGTATTAATGACCGTGTTTTGCTTCACTGACTAAAAAGGTAACTGTTCTCAAGGCTGTGTGGTTTGTCAGCGGTGGGAGAGTGTCACATCAGTCACACCTTTTATAGAGTTAGAAGTAGAGAAGTATTTGGACTGGGATAGATTTTTTTACGAGTTGTTTCCTCCCCAGAGATGCTTTGGGCCTTTGCATGTTTGGCAAGTTTGTGGATCTTTCTGTTCTCAGTTTTGTCTTTGGTAACCTAAAATAATGCTTTGTTTGTATGAGATCAGGCGAATGACTTGAACATTGTAGATCATACCAGTTATTTGCCTTAAAAAAGTCTCGAGTTGGATTCAATGGCAACTCTTCATCTGTACTGCAAAGTGGTGTCAACAAAATCTTGTTCTACTGACCCCAACCCACCCACACACACACAAACCCAGCTCTACTTAGAGTTTTCTCTCTTATGGTATGACCTCGCTGTTGGGCAGGTTTATTATATTTGCAGGTACATCTGATTCATAATTTAGTATTTTCTTATATCTTTTTTTCAATCCCTAGGCCATGTCCCCAGATGGTGAGCCAATAGTCAGAGGAGCTGGAGACGAGGCGCTGTGTTTCTGGAGTCTGTTCAGTAACACAAAGGTGAAAAGGTTTGGGAACATCATTCCATAGTGATGTATTGTTTCAAAACTGGAAAAATAATTAACTTTTTTAAAAAAACATATATTTTCTTGCAGGAATATGTATTGATTTTTGGTTTTAAATCTCAGTACTAGTAAAGAACAGCTAGCTAATGACCAAATTTTTTAAAAAAAGACATTAGTGTGAGTGGAGTTTAGTGCATCATTAGATAGGGCATCAAAAAACAGACAAACAAACAAAAAAAAAGGTGCAACACAATCAGAAGCAGTTTTTGAGACTGTTTTTTCACAGTGAAAACAGTGACATGAACCAAGGTTTTAGTTTTCACAATATTTTTGTGTACTTTATTTTCATTTTTTACTTTTTAAAAAATGTATAGAGGCTAAATTTGTTTTCTTATGTGTTAACAACACATCCCTATGTCAAAATATTGTGAAAAAAAATTATCATAAATAAATTAATATATTGTTTTTGATCCAAACTAAGGGACATATTTGTACATGTTTTTTGGTTTTTAGAATATGGTATAGGTTATATTTCTAGGGGTTTTTTAAAGGTTGTTTGTGGGTGTTCATATAAAAAATTCAAAGTAAACTAAAATCAGATAATTTCTTATCCTTAACGAACGAGTCATTATTAAGACAACGTCCTTCCTGTTTCCATGACAACAAACCATTTCAACACTGGAGGCGCTGTCTCCATGGTCTCAGGCCTCAACGGAAAAGGTTTACCGGAAGTACTGTGAACAGGCGGGAACTTGAAAATATGAGTATTTCCTTTCGATAGGTGTGATGCAGTTTGTTTATCAGGGTAAATACGCGTCTTTGGCAAGAACCGAGATAAGTTCAATGAAGCCTGTCCACTAAATCTGACATAGGACTCGGTCAGAAGTCGCGTGTTGACAGCCGTATCTTCCCGGTGTTGTCACTAGCTTTTGCTAGCTTCATTATCGGGATGGCGGATAGAAATCTTGTCAAGGAATTAAAACGATGGGCGACAGAGGAGTTCAGTCTGTCCCCGCATAGCCTGCCTAATGACAACTACTTTAAAACGTGGGTAAACATTGAATTACTTTCCCCATAAGTAAAATTGGGTATCTCCATATTGTAACGTTATACTACAGCATTGAGTTTTGTTGTTGTTGATGTTTTCCAGGCTGTGTGTTGGGACTGGGAAATCCATCTGGAAATATGTAATCCAGCACGTTTTCCAACAGAGGTTAGTTTCGCTGTTTTTATAACTTGTCGATTTCTTATTTTTGGTCACAGTACAACTGATTTCTTCCATACAATCAAAGTACATGTAAAAAAAAAGGGCATGTAATCATATGAAAGGGGAGGTTTATTTTTTAAACTCTTTTCTTTCTTTTTTCAGGAATGTGAGGATCATGCGTGGCAATCTACAATGGTATCCTTTTTTGTACTGACTGTTTTAAAGATAGCATTGCCTTTTCAAAGGAAATACAATGTTTTATATATATCAACTTACTTTAGCAGGAAAATCAGAATCTGTTTATTAGATATTGTGATTACCAAATCTTAGAATAATAGCAGCCTTACCATTACATACATAGTATACGTTTCTGGGCTGTCAGCAATGTCCTCTGATAACAAGCATGAAGATCTTTGTTTTTTCTGTCCTATTCATGTGCATTTTAATCATGTTTTTATCTACTAATTTTCTTTACATTATGACCTCCAAGGTATAAAGTACTTCAAGACAAAGAGGTAGGGAAAAAAACACCCCCGCGTTTTTGTTTTTCATTAAATCCACAGTAGAATTTCAGGATGTTTGCTGTGTTTGCTTGCTAAGATGAAGCAGGTTGAAAATCTGAGTGAGGCTGCGAAGCGTAAAGAGATTCAGATGAAGATAGAGCAGCTGAGAGCCGAGATCGGTCATCTGGACTCTCAGATTAGTGGCACAGAGGAACAGCTGGCTGCAGAAGGTTAGTCCATCTCATATTGTGTAGGCCTGGCATTTTAAATTTTTATAAACTTTGCCAAGTTGTAGTTAAGTGATTATTTAGGAAAAAACATATGTTCTTGTGTGACATACAATTCTCCATATAGTTAAATGCAGAAATTCACAAATATTGAAAGTTACAAAAAAAAAAAGAAGCCTGCACTTTAATTTTGGTATTAAAATAGACTACTGTTGCACTCTTTCAGGTGTTTGGCAAATTCTTTCAGCCCCCAAAATATTGTACAGGATCCTGATGTTTTGTTTTTTTTTTTTTTTTTAATTGGTAAATTGGTCCTTCTGTTGCTGAGTCAAGAGTGGAAATACAGAACATTATTGTTTCAAATGAGTCTCCCATGCTAATCCACTGCCAATATTACACAGAGCGATCTGTCAGTCATACCTGGGCCCAAATGGAGGATAACCGGCGCCGAGAGCTGCTGCTGCAGGCCTTCAAACACCGTTGCATCTTGGACCGTAAGGTTCTTTCTGATGACATGCAGAAAATCAATGGCCATGGCCAGGCCCTGGAACAGATGGCAAGGTAATAAAAAAAGCTGAAATGAACATCAAATTGAGATATTTTGTATATGTGCCATGCGTTGGTCATTGTTCATGTTTTGTGTGTGTGTGTTTGTTTTTGTTGTTTTTCCTCCTTTTAATCACATTTTTGTGGGTGTATTGCAGGAAAGCAGAGGTCGAAGTGCTTTTCGATGACGAGCCCTCCAGTAGCAAAAGTAATGACAATATCAACTCCAAGGCGGCAGCAGAGGCACAGGTTCTGGTAAGAACTGCCCAAATTTTGCTCCCCATATTGAGAGTACTCTAAATCAGAAAGATACTGTAACATTAAATATTACTGCCATCATTTGTTACACATCTAAGTTAACATTTAAAAGAAACTTGGACGAAAATAAAGAATTGTAAATATTAACATATACATGAAATGAAATTCAGTTCAAGTTGCAGAAATTGCTGAAAGAAGTCATTTAATCTTTCAATATATATTTTTGTCCCTTCTGGCAGCGCGAGTTGAGGGAGCTATGTGAAGACAGGATTCACTTCTATCAGTCTTTACAAGAGAGTGAACTGAAAACGCAGCATTCTGCAACCAAACAGTGAGGGCTACAAAAGATACATTATTTGACAGATTTACTGTCTGTTTTTCTTTTTCTTTCTGCTCTTAGTTTTTGAATGTGTTATTCATTGCATTTTTTTTCCCCTCCAAGTATGACCCATGAACAGAGGACTGCTGTCTTTCAGTACTGGCTGAGTACTGCTGAGGTTGGCTTATTTTCATGAAGTCTTTCTAAAAGTTGTTGCATTTGTACACAGATAATCTTTAATTGAAACTTGTACTTGTCATTTCATCAGAAAGTACTGGGCAGTTACCCTCCAAGCCATATCCTCTCAGCATTGCAATATTTAGCTTCAGGAGAGCAAAGCGAATTAGAGGAGAAAGTAGCCTCTCTGGATGTGACACACGATGTGACAGCTCTGCGGTAGGGCAACCTCCCCATCAATATGATGTGTTCTTTCCATGTTTTGTTAGACTGTTTAATAAGAGATCTCACTAGCATGCTCTTTGCAGGTACCGATATGAAAGCAATCATCTACTGGATATCTCAGCAGAGGAAGCTAATGACTTGCCACCTATTAAAACCCTCATGGAGGTGCTAAGCATTCATTCATGTTCAGTGTACTGTTTATTAAGTTCATAGTAGATTAAAATATCTTCTTTTTTTGTCATTTATGGAATAATATTGTGCTATTGTACCAGGCTGCTTGGGAGGAGGTGCAGCAGAGTTTGGTAGAGTTGGCCCAGACTCGCTCTAGAGTCCAGCAGCTCAAAAAACAACTGGAGGCTCGTAAGAAGGAGACTGAGGAGGAGGTGTCTGGCAGTGCAGATGAGCTGCACAATGATACTTCAGCACTGTAAGTCCACTTACATTGTCATTTTTTTTTCATTTGAGCATATTTCTATTTGGATTCAGGAAATAAATACTTAAAGCCTTGTTTAATAGTGTCTTATTAAACAAAGCTGATGTTAATTCTGCAAGAGGAGGAAATAATCATTCAGATTTTCCATAAATATAACTTTCTTTGACAATTTTTTTGTTTTTTTAACTTTTCAAGCTGACTGTTATTAATGTTTTATTTACCTTTTGTTTTTTTTAAAAACTATTTTAAGGTCAGCAATTGAGGTGGAACTGCAGTGTGTGATGCAGGCAGCAGTCCGGGATCATGTCAGAGACCGCTGCATCCAACTCGACCAACATGCCAGAAGCCGTCAGGAGGCGATAAGAAGCCTTCGCAGCCAGTGGCAGAGCATTCAGGACTTCAGAGCGCTAGTGGTAAGATGGAATGGGTAATATATTACTTTTTATCACTGCAAAAGATAAAACCTACTTACTTACCTTACCCCCTGGATTACAACAGTATTGTTCCAAAGTCTTAAGAAGGTGTTAAGTAACCTCCACCATGCTTCACTGTAGCCTGCAGGCACTTTTTGTTGTATCACTCTCAAGCCCTTCAACAAACAAACCATCTTCTGCTACAACCAAATATTTCAAATTTAGACTCATCAGTCCAGAGTGCCTATTGGCTTTTTTTTCTTCACCACAGTTCCTGCAGTTTCTTACAAGGTTGAGTCACTTGGCCTTGTTTCCACATTAGACATTTGGCTGTTTGGGACAAGTTCGCCTATGAAGGCCACTGCTGGCCCAACCTCCCCAGACAGTAGATGGGTGTAACTGGATCCCACTGTTTTCTGTTGGCTCTGAGTTGATAAAACTGTTGTTTCTTTGGCTAACCAATTCACCTATGGTCCTCAGTGCTGACCATTTCTTTGAACTACTTTGAAAGCTCTTGCATGGTACATCTTGACACTCTCATCTGCTTTGAAATCACTGCATGGAAGAAACCTTGCTGAGTGAGTAGTGTTACAGCCATGGGCTTGTTGCTGTGTTCAGTCTCCTCACGATGAAAAATCAGTGACTTGAAACTGTCCTTCCCAACTTCATCGTTGTTGCAGAGACTGACTCTTCCTCACCCAGTTTTAAGTGTACTACACACTTATTACTCTTTCAGTGAATGACTGTTTCAACCTACATATAAAATTGATCATTAGCAGCTTTTTGGTGTAACTGGTTAATCATACATCTGACTATGATCCTATAAAACCCCTGCCTTTGTGCAAGTGTACTTACGATAATTTAGATTAACGTATGTTACAGCATTTCTACGCAAAGACTTTTGCACAATACATTGAATAAGTCTGGTTCTGAGGACTTACTTGTATGTATGTCCTTAATTATTGTTTAATAAGCATCTTTATTAACTTAAGCGGCTGCATATGAACATGTTGTACTTGTTTGTCGCTGCAGGTTCTTCGGCAGGAGCAGATAAGAGGTCTTATTAAAGGAAACTCAACAGGGAAGACTCAGCTGGTTCGTCTTCATAGAGAGGTTTGGAAGTTATGCTTTATCTAGTTGTGGAGATTTTCAATGCAACTGAAATCTCCATTCAATGCAATTTCAATCTTTTCCTTTTAATTCAGTTGCAGGAATTCATCGAAGGCAAGGTTGTACCACAGTTTGGAGGTGTCACTTCATCCGCCACGGGTCTGCGCAACTCCATTTCTAAAGAAACCAAACAGTTTGGAGCAATTTCTCTTCTCTCTCTGGACCGCAGGACCATTGACGGGTAAGAACATGTTTCTTAAGAGCAGAGCATTGAATCTTTGTTAAGACGCTTTTATGCCTGTAGAAAAATAAAGAAACACACCCTCAAGATTTATTGACTCTTTTAAAGATTATTACAGTTTAACAATGGAAACTATAGTAATTCAGTACGACAAGATATGGGATGCCTTAACGCTTAAAGCAGCAACACAATTTTTTTTTTTTAACACGTTAAAGCATTAGCTTAAATTTGATTTAGGATGTGTTGTCTCGCTCTTGTGGTACTAACTATCAGCAAAATACACCAACTCTCCCATCTTTGCTGTCTCTTGCTACAACTGTTGTTTTACTCCCCATTCACACATTAACAATGATCAAACTAGCTCCCAGAGCCACAGATGTGCTACATGACATACCACACGTCATGGCAGAGGCAACTAAGAGACTCAAGAAAGTAAAGGTTGAAGAGAAAACAGTAGAAGTCTGACTAAGAGACCAAAAAAGAAAAAGTAAATCTTAAAGAGTGTGGTTAAAAAATGATTTAAATTCCCTGACTACAGGTAGACCTTTTGAGCTAAAAACTGCACGTTTCTTTGTTCTGCTTTAATTTGTAGTACATCTTTAGCCTCTGCTACTCTTGAGCAAAAGAGAGAGAATATCCAATCAATGCCTTTTTCAAAGGATAACTGTTTAAAACATTTTGAAAAATTATTTTTTTCCTGTGGTGTTTAGAGTTCAAAGAGTTCCTGCGTCATGGCTGTCTATCCATCGATTGCAGTCCCCAAACTTCAGCAGCTTGTGTCAGAGTCTGGCATTTCCTTTGTACAAGGTGAGCATTGGCAGGTAGTGTTGTGCAGTCTGTAAGATTGTCTTTTATTACTGCGGCATCTGTGGCACTTTGCTGATTAAACAGTAAGGTTGTCTATAAGTTCTACCATTCTTGATGTTCAGAGTTTAAAAATCCTTGACTGATTGGAGCTGAACTTTCTTCTCTAAATGCAAATAAATATGCATACCATTTCTGCTTGCAAAAACAAAGCTTGTTATTTTTAAACTGGACATAATTAGGGATAGCTCTCAGAAAAAGAGAAGGTGAGGGGGGTAGGGGTGGGAGAGACTGACAAGACTAAGAAGATCTGTTACAGGCTTCTTTTTTTTTTTCTATCAGACTTTATTTACCAAGGAATTTGTATTGTACGTAGATACAATACAAATTGGGGTGTATACAAGGAAAGATATGCCACAAATATGACGAAATCAAAAGACAAAGAACCTTTGCAAAATCAAATGAGTCATTGCAGATGGTTTTAGTTTTAGTAGATGCTCCCTGAATCTGTCCCAGGTCACTTTTGTATTCAGATTACAAAGATACTAAGGACACAAGTGTCGCAGACCACTTTCAAAAGTGTCCTGAGTGATCGAATCTGAATCCTTCCTGGAAACTGAGAAACTTGCATTAGTGTCAGCCACTAGGATGTATTTTAACAACCTGGTCTTAATGGAGTCTTAAACATGCCCAAGCAGGTTTTGATTATCATCGCTCGATCACGGTTTCATCATTAAGAGTAGATAAAATAATATCTAAAGGGCCAGCAGCCTCTTTTATGAGGACATGATTGTCTTCTCTTGCTTTTCTTTCATTGCTTTAACACCAACTCTCTTTTTTCATTCTTACATTTTAGGCTCCAGAGGAGTTGTGTTCACACTTGCGGTCCCAACAGCTGGAGTTACGTTTTCTCTGTCAATTACTGCAACTTTACTCAGCCACTCGGCAAAAAGTTGAGAAGGAAGCAGAACAACTGCATGCATCAGATCAAAAGGGTATATAAGGGAACTCAACCAAATTAGCATTTTTCTTGTGCTTAAAGCAGAAAGCAGGAAATGCATTATTCAGCAGTGGTTATAATGACAGGTTTCATGCTTGGGTGAGTAAAAATGTTTGTTGGATTAAAAACTTAAAACATTAAAGCTTCTGTTGGTCTACACTGTACTTCCTAGCTCTGCTGTCCAGAGTCAGAAAGGAAGATCAGAAGCTTCTGAAGTCTTTGCTGCCAAGAGCCAGATCCCTCACCCACCGCTGTGCGCAGGGACTTTCTTACGGAGACCAAGTCAAGACTGCCATCTCTCTCTGGTGAGAAACAATGGGGGTGTACTGTCATGTTATTACAACAAGTTAACACTGTAACACAACATTACTGCACAATAGAGGGGTAACAATCCATTGATCGGCATAGAGATTGAATGATTAAAAAAAAAAAAAAATCCAAAACCACAGATATAAAATGAAAACATCAGATATCAGTGCGTCATCCTCGTCCATACGTGTTATCATGAGGCCATTTATAGTCTATTTTTATTAAATGTTGTTCAGACTTTCTGGTTAACCTTTTTTTTTTGTTTGTTTTGCATGTGTTCACACATGTAGGTGGGAAAAACCAGCCCAGCATGTCATGCCTGAGCTCAGGAAAGGAGGACTGACTTTCCAGCAGTGGCTTCAGAGGTGGAAACTTGCTGCCAAAGCCTCATAGTTTCAAAACATAATCGAATCTTTCAGTAACAACATGACTACACTGAATTAATTAGAACATTTCCTAACAATAGCTACATTAATATTCTTCTTTTGTCTTATTTCATGATTGTTATTTGTCATGTTTCATAATGTAAATGCAAAACATGAATAAATATTTTTAATGAATATATCTGTTCCTAGCTTCCTTAAAAAGCGTAACTAATTATAAGCTGAGACTGTACAGGAATACAACCTACTTGTATAAAACTGTCCTTCCTTACTGAAAACAGGCTGAATATCCATACACAACCTGGTTGTATGCTTCTTGAACCAGGTGTCTATCAATAGCCCAGTACTGGTCTGTCTTACAGTCGGATCTCCGTCCTTTTGTTGAAATGTGGGCACAGTGTTTAAATACGTCTGTGGTTCAGCACTAAGCAATATTGTCTCTTTGTAGCAGTGAAGTGGGAGTGGAGCAATCTGATTCTTGTGAACGCAGCTCCTCCCATCTCTGCGGCTGCGCACTTCAATTTTTCATTCTTTTTTTTTTTTTTTTTTTTCCTCCTATTTTTTCGCTCTACTCTGGCTTCCGGACGCCAAGATAGACCGCTGCCGCCGAATTTAAAGAGACAGTAGATAGTTATTTTAAATACGTTAAACGGCAACCATTGTCTCCGAGCTTATTTTCCGACGCCCGTGTGCCTCCGTGGGTTTAATTTGATAGCGATGTTTTGTCAAAGTCACGTCGGGTAGCAGCTTGTCTGTCATCACCCTCCACTCTGCTGGATTTCCCGTCCCTTTGCCTCTTGTGCCGAGACTGCCCAGCCAGGCAAAGTAGGGTTGCTTGGTGGCAGGCTGGCTTTTCCGATCCGAGAGCAAGGGTTTTTTTTTTTTTTTTTCTTTTTTGGTCGGATAGCCAACAACTGGAGGAAACATCGAAGCTCCGTTTCTTAAGTTGTGGTAGCGGCTCTCGAGCCTCCCGTCGCCGGGATAATGGCGAAGATTCAGGCGCACAGCACCGCGAAGCAAATAAACCAAATTCAAGACAAGCCTTACGTTATATCTCAAAAGCAAGTGCAGCAGCAGCACTTCCAGAAGCTGAAGGTAAGAAAACGACAGCGGACGCGACAGGGGAAAAGTCTTCAGTCACAACCATTTTGTTCATCGGATTTATCGTTGAGAGTAGTGGGAGAAACGGCTGGCTAACCCTCGTTAGCCCGCTGCTTCTGATAAAAAAGTGATTCTCGGCGGATTTACGGACGTGTAACGTGAAAAAATATGTACACCGTTGTTCATAAATGGACGTACGAGGGGCTCAGTTTGTGATACTTTAGTATTTACGCCATCGGTAGCAGCTGCTGTGAGCAAACGTTAAGTCGGAGCTCCGTTGTGGGAAGTTCCTCCTTGTAGGTTTTTTTTTTTTTCTTCTTCTTCTTCTCTCAGTGAGCTCGAACAAAGTGGAGGACGTCAGCCAGGCCAGCCAAGAACGGCTACTTCAGTTCACTAGCAGCTTCTATTCACATTTCTTTGTTGTCGCAGTGTTTTCATATACTGTACTGTTTTTTTTTTTTTTCTTTTTGTCCCCCCCCCGACCCCACACCCTCCGCGACACGACACGATTGGCTCGGAACCAACAGCGACTAAACGCATAGTATAAATGTGCACGGGGGTTAGTTGAATGGCTGTCGGCTAGCGTTAGCTACAACAACCCTCTGGAGGTGTAGACTGCTGCTGACAGTGCTTTGTGTGAACATTTTTTTTCCCCCTTTGTCGCTACCTAAATTAGCTCAGTTGTCGTACGAAGTGGTCCGGTATACGCTACAAGCCAAAGCTGTTTTGAGTGTTTCATGTATTTGCACCTTTTTTAAAAAATATATATAAATAAATAAATAAAAATACGTAGCAGTTACTTGTACAGCTTGTTCAGCTTACTGATGGGGTTTGTTGACGTAGCACTTCTGCCTATGATAAAGAAAGGTATTCGTCTGTAAATGAAACATTTTTCTATGGCAGTTTGCGGGAAATAACTGCGCATGACTTTAAGAAAACTGAAAAAAAAAAAAAACCCTCTATATAAATGAAGTCCTTTACGTTACATCACTTGCATTGTAGTGTAGGGAAGTGTTAAACATGTACAAGGTCTGTTACAATAGCAAAAACAATATTGTGAAAACCATTTATCCATACATTTAATACTAACTGTATTTTTTAAACATCCTCCTCCTTTCCTCCCCAGGTTGAAGATGCCTTGTCATACCTGGACCAAGTCAAAATCCGCTTTGCAAATGATCCTGGTATATATAACAAGTTTCTGGACATCATGAAGGAGTTCAAGTCACAAAGGTATCAGTGAAAATATATTTATCAATCAAATTATGAAGTTATTGCAATACATCCCAAAGGAACAGTGACTGTGGAAAGTTTTGTTCAGAGCCAGTGCTTAAACCCAAACTCTTTGATTTTCTTAGTAAGCACATGAGGTTTGCAATATCATTATCAGCTAAAACTTTGACTATTGTTGTATTTAAAAACAACAGAAAAAAAGTTTCTTTAGTCTGCTTGTCAGAAGACATCTAAAATAAATGCAGTTTGTCTTCAGTGATTAACAAAAATATTATTGAGAACAAAACTTCAGTCCAGAAATAACTTTGAAGTTCTGGTATAAAGTTTGTGAGCTAATTACTTGTATAACTTTTCCTTTTTCCCCCCCATTATATGTTTATAAAATTAGCCTCAGGCCTTGCATTGATTCTTCAAACAGCTGTTTGCAACATTGTCTATGAATGCTGTTAGTTGTTTCCATATTGACAGACGCCATTTATAACTGTCAGTCGGCACTGTAAATAATGTTTAGAAATACTGACTTCTGTTTCCCACGTCATTAATGGTGATTTATGAAAGTACTGAATATCAGAACGAGGAAAGAAAATGAGAAAACCACCATGGTTCATGACAGTGATAAACAATCATCTTGGTCTATGCTCCTCAACATATATTCAGAAAACCAGTCCTCAGACATGGCCAGTGATGCAAGTACATGTATGTGTTTGGTTCTTGGGTTTGCAAGATAATTCGAGTCCGTTGCTGCAGAACAACAGCCCAAAACGTGCACAGACTCTTGAGACCTATTAAGAGGCACATTAGTTTCCATTCATTCAACACCTGAATGTGCTGGATCCCATGTCTGAACAAGAATGTGCTTTTCTATAACAGTTTGTAATAGCAGTCTATTACAAACTCCTACTTATTAATATTTGCACATAATTTTGCACACATTCTGTTATTCCCTTAACAAGTTTGATAAGGATCTGAGATTGCACAGTTTATGTTGCTATTAATGTTACATATCTTGCATTAATGTAGAACGGTGGAGTTTGATTTCACCACCCATTTGTCAACTGTACTTTTGAGCTTGCCACTTAATTGATATTGCATCCCACTCTATACAACAGATATTAATATTTTGAACTTAAATGTTGATTGACAAGATTTATGAGTAACTCATCTGCACTTGTTTTTTTTTTTTTTTTTTTGCTGTGTATGGGAGAAGTGAGACATACTTTGTCTCCATTAGCCCCACCCCAACAATGTCTCTCTGCTTTCTTGAATAGCATTGACACACCAGGTGTTATAAACCGTGTGTCACAACTGTTTCATGGACACCCAGACCTTGTTTTGGGCTTCAATGCCTTCCTGCCACCAGGCTATCGGATAGAGGTCCCTAAAAATGGGATGGCCTTCCTCCAGTCTCCGTTCTCCGCGCAGGTAAGACATTGCATTTCTCCTTTTTATATCTTTTGACACTAAATGCTAGTGAGTTATCTTAGTCTTTTGAAGTTTTCATTAGTAAATTGTTGTAAACTCAAGGTGTGCTGAAAAATTATCCATGTTTAAGCCGACAGAAATTTCAGACTGTTTAGAGGAAACAGATGTGCTTAAAACTCCCATCACAACCTCTGTTATAAATCTTGCTGGGATGATGTATGAAAGGTGTATTTAGGAACTGTGATGATTTCATGCAGTATTATTGAAAATAGATTTGAAGTTATTTGTATCAGCTCAGACTGGGTTTTAGTACATTTCAAATTTGGTGTGTTTTGACATGTTTTGACTTTTGATTTGTAGTTCTCTGAGAATACAGAGATGAGTTTCACTCCTGTGTTTCATCTACTGCATGATTTTTTTTGTCAAGCAAGAGCTTGAAGCACAGGCGGTTCTGTTTGAGAAGTCAATGACTAGAAAAGGAACTTTTTTTTTTCTATCAAGAAAACTGAGGAACAGAGACATGTACATGTCGACTGTTACCTGAAATTTGAATCAGTTTAATTTCACTTCTGTTGTATTTACATAGCACCAGTTCAGAGCAAAAAGGCTTTTCAAAAGTAGGCTACACCCTTGCTAGTTCTTATTTTTTTCCAAAACACCCTTTTAGAAACTGAAGTGAAGCATATTACTCTAAAAATACTTGTTTTCTTCAAGTGATTGTTAAATGACAAAAGTGTGGTGAATCACTGAAGACTGTGTACAGCCTAGAAAAGCTAATTTTGTAGAGCCAAATGATACAGCAATGTCATCGTTTATAGACTTTAGCATATTCACAGCTGACAGTTGCATTTACAAACTGAAACAGGATTTGCAGTGGTTCAAGATTTTTCAATTTCTGTGTGGTGAATTTGCCTAAGTAGTGTTGATGCCTTATGTAACCACTACAAATGTTTTATTTTTAAGAATGAAAATTAAATTATTAATGTGGAGCCATAGTTGCATCTTTTAAATCTGTATGCATTTGATATTATGATGTAGATATTGAAGATGACTAGTTGGATATTCACTCCCTACATGTACATATGATGTAAAGAAAGCAGTATAGTATATCTTACATATGTTTACCCCTTCATAAAAACTGAGTTTTATTTTTAAACAACTTAAAGTAAGTCTGTTGTAGTGTTTTTTTTTTCCAGTTAATAAATAGCTTGCACCGCTCACCTGCTCTCAGTCCATTTTCAAAAAAAAAAAAAATTGTGTTGCATATGGTTATGGCTCATTTCCTGTTTGGGTCGTTCTTTTTTTAAACATTTTTTCAGATCAGTTGAGTGACAGTTGCTGTCAGAGCACGTAGTGTTACACTTTGTCACTGATCAGTCAGATGGTGTGGACACCACAGTAACTTCAATACTCCTGATTACAAGACGGCAACCAATGTAGTCTGAACAGCACCCAGACAGTGGTTCCATTTTAATGTGCCTCATTTGTTCATTACACACCATCATTAAAACAAATTCTACAATTGTTCCTCTATGAAGGTATCTCCAGGTCATCAGGGGAAGAGTATGATCACTCCAACAGTTGCTGTGACCTCGGGCAGTGCTTCTATTGTTCATACTGAAGCTGGACCAGCCCAGACCAGTGAACTCAAGGCAGTCTCATCGGAGTCCCTGTCCTCATCTTCAACAGGACTTCCAGAGCCTCCCAGCAGACTTTCTCTTCCTCTAGCTAGCAGAGAGAACCAGAGTCAGGCCACCACCTCATCCGTTTCCCCGCCGGCTTCAGAGACGAGCCCTGTAGAGTTTGACAGTGCCATCAGCTATGTAAACAAGATTAAAAACCGTTTCTTGGACCACCCAGAGATTTATAGAGCTTTCCTAGAAATTCTTCATACCTATCAGGTATTACAGAAATCACATGGTGGTTTCGGGTTCAGTTGCATATTAGGATGTAATGTTAATATATAATATTGTGTTGTAGTTTTTCTTATTGTAGTCAATTTAAAAAAAATAAGTTTTAGAGGTGCAGATGTTCCAGGAACAAATTAGTACTTTATTGCTGTTTGTTGTTATAAATTGCTGCAGGAAAAAAAGATTTTTTTCAAAGTAAGTTTGATTCCTGACCCCTGAACACCATTGTCCTCTGTAACTTTTCAGAAGGAGCAGCTGGAGGTGAAGGAAAGTCGAGGCAACAAAGGCAGCACAGGGATGACTGAAGATGAGGTGTTTTCCAAAGTTGCCAGTCTATTCAAGGGACAAGAGGACCTGCTAGCAGAGTTTGGACAGTTTTTACCTGATGCTAAAAGATCACTGGTAAGTCAAGCACCAATATGCAGATATTGATGGCACCCAACTCTGAGAAAAGATACTTTCTTTTTCTAAAAAAGGTTTAGAAGTTGAAGAGTTTTTAATTTTAGCATAAAAGCCACATCTCTCTAAGCTTTTGTTTTTTCAAATAAAGCTTAATAATGAAAGGCTATTGGATAATTTTCTCATTAAATAAACCGTGCAGAAAAACAATGTTCTTTTTTTCCTTTGGAGGCAGTAATTAAAAAGCTTGAGGAGACCAAATTACAGAAAAATCAAAAATAGAGCAGAAATAACGAAATGTTGCATCTGTAACTTCTGTTCCCTGAAGAAGAGAAGCGAGGTACATCACATGTAGTATGGGATATCACTCCCTCGCGTGTCCTGGCAGAAGACACCTCTAATCACGCCTTCAGGCAGATGACAAGTGATGACAAGTGGGAGGCTCCACCCGCACCTAAATACAACTGTCATCACAGTCATCCTCCAGTTCAACAGCCGCTGTTCAGAGCCCAGCTGTACTGTGGAGCAGTCAAGTGTTGTATCTCGCTCCTCTCCTTCAGGGAAAAGAACTTATAGACATAACATTTCATTCCCTTTCAGTCGATTCACTCGGTACAACACATGTAGTATGGAGCATGTATAAACACCCTGCAGAACAGCTACCGAACAGAGGTCAACAGCAGTACTTCGGTGCTGAATAGATCCAGCAGAATAAAACAGTGAGCCACAGAAGGGGCTGTCACATCCAATTGGTAGAACCAGACAAACGTGTGTGATGATGACCAGTTGGCCACAGCACATATCTCGCCCACAGAAACTCTCCTAGACAGAGCCTGTGATGTCCTCCCTCCTCCGGTTCAGTGGGCTCTCACACCACTAGGTAAAGGGAGACCCCTGCTTCTATAAGCCATAGAAATTGGTTCCACAATCCAGTGACAGAGCCTCTGCGTAGACAGGGCTTTACCTCTGACTGGGTTGGCAAAACAGATGAACAGCTGATCACACAGATGCATGCTCTGAGTACGATCAATGTAAATGCGCAGAGCATGGACTGGGCACAGGGAATGCAACCTCCTCTGCTCTTCAGATGCAAAAGGAGGAGGGTAAAATCTTGTGAGCTTAACTGCAATTGAGCTGTAATCAGCATAAATTATTTTAGGTAAATGTGATGTGTTTGGGCACAGAATGACATTAGATCCATCTGATGCAAACATGAGGGATTAAACTGACAGTGCAGGAAGATCACTGACCCTCTTATCAGAAGACAGAGCGAGAAGTTGAGCAGTTTTGTATGAAAGAAATGTCATATCCACCAACTCAATTGCTCAAACAGAGAACTAGAGAGAGGATTCAACATTAAGATCAGGTCCCAAGAGGGGACACTGGGTCTAATTGCAGGTCTCAATCTGCGTACACCTTTTAAGAATCGAACAAGAGGGTGAGAGCCCCCATCAAAGCCAACATGATAGGCAGATATTGCAGCCACATAGATTTTAATTGTAGAAAACAAGAGACCCCTGTCCAATAACTCTTGAAATGTTAAAACATCCACAACAGAACACTGAAATGGAACATTTTGGTTCTGGCACCAATATTCAAAAGCCATCATTTATAAGAAAACAAGTCTCTTGTGGAAGGTGCCCTTGCTCTCTGGATTGTTGCCACCACAGCTGGGGGAAGGGCCCTAGCTATCAAGTTGGACCTTTCAACAGGTAAGCATGAAGCTGCCACAGTTCTGGGTGAAATATCTGCCCTCCTGTCTGAGAGAGGAGAGCTGGCTATAGGCGAAGCTGCCAGGGCCTTGCCACTAGCAGACTGATTATTTTGGTATACCATGACTTTACTGGCTACCAAACTCAAGCATAGGCCCTGTTGATGCACTCTCTCCAGAACTGGTAGCAGCATCTCTACAGGGGGAAAAGCATACAGGAGTACCTTGGGCCACAGGTGAGCTAGGGCATCCATTCCCAAAGTAGCATCCCAATCCCTTGTGGAGAAAAGGGGGGAAAAAAAAAAATCGCTTGGAATAATTTCAAATCTCAAAGATTTACTGCATTGAATATCCCCAAGAAAAAGTCAAACTAACTCTTTAAAAAAAAATTGCTTTTCAAAAAAAAGAGATTTACTTGAATAAACAATATAAAGAAAACCCATATTATTTTAAGCTTTTTTTCCAGTTTCTCTCATTCCTCTCATAACTCCTTTTCAATGGGGAGAAATTTGCTTTTCCTCCAAATGTTTCAAACCTGGAGAGGAGCAGGGTCTGTGCAGAAATGCAAGTGCGCTGGACATTTTCTGTGGTTTTATTAATTCATAGTAGCTTCACAGAAAATGACACTTTGAAATGCCTTAACTCTTTGACCGTTTACACCATCGACACAATTCTAACGAATTCTGAAAGGTAAGAAGCGCAACTTTGTGCTGATGTACCGGACGTTGCGGTAGTGGAGGCGGTGCCTGCACACACCTGGTTTAACCCCTAGAGAACCTGGTTTAACCCTTTGTGTTCATCTAGATTAACAACACGCTGACACAACGCTTATTTTTATTTTATTTTTGTAAAAGGTGGAGTCAACACTACTGGGAGGGACAATTTAATAATCGCTGGATATTGATGGGAGCACGGCCCACTGTCCACGCTAATTCTACGCCCTTGCCAGCCACAAAACATCCATCTGTGACTCTGTCACACATTCAGCCATTGGGGTTCTCCGTGAATTTTGAGGAAAGCTCACTAAATCCCAGTCGACAGTTTACCTTCCTCGGGCTGAACATATGCTTCGTAACTTCCAGAGCATGTCTTTTGGAGCACAGAGTAGTTGTTTGTTCTCTACTTGACTCTGTGTCAGTTGGGAGGCAAATTGTGTTATCGGACAATTTTACAAGTGATAGCCTTGATGACCACCGTTGTTCTACTCGGGTTGTTAAAGATGCAAACTTTTCAGCGTTGGACTTGATTTCAGCAGCTGTGCCCTTCATGCCACCTCCACCAAAAGCTGACAATAACTGCTTCCTGCATGTTACCTCTCCAACCTTGGCGAGAATCGGGTTCATTACGCCAAGGTTCTCCAATAAGAAGGGTGTCTTTCACAAGATGTCCACAGGTGCCTCCTTGTTGGGAAGGGAGGCTGTATGCTAGGGCGTGACTGTGAGAGGGGTGTGGACAGCAGTGCAGTCAGAGCATCATATCAACTACCTGGAATTGTTAGCCACTTTTCTGGCTTTAAACCATTTTTGTCATGTTCTGGTGGGTCAGCATGTTCTGGTCAGAACAGACAACACAAAAGTGGTTTCCTATATAAACTGACGGGGAGGAACCTGGTCGCTCCCACTCTCAAAATTGGCTCACTCTCTGTTGGTGCAGTGCTCATTTCCTGTCAATCAGATCCACCCATATTACAGGTCATCTGAACCTGGGGGCGGACCTGCTGCCCAGAGGGGTCCTCTTATGAGAGAATGGAGGCTTCACCCAACAGTGGTAGCTCAGATGTGGATCTTTTTGCCACTTCAGTCAACACTCACTGCCCTCTGTTCTTCTCTTAGGGGTAGCGAGTTGAGGAATTGGACCCCCTGAAATGTAATTCAATGACACTGCCCTGCAGCATGGTAAAGGATATTCCTTCATGTTACAGGCCAGTGGTCTTCAATCCTGGTTCTCAAGATCTACAGTCCTGCATGTTTTAGATGTTTCCCTACATCAACACACCAGATTCTAATTAATGATCGTTATCTGATCATCATCAAAGTTTGTTAATGACAGTGATTTTGTATCAGGTGTGTTGAAACATCTAAAACATTTAGAACAGTAGATTATGAGGACGAGGGTTGAAGTCCATGGCTATAGAGGATTCACAGATGTCCCCACCAATGACAAAAGCAAATATAAGCCCTTGGCGGCTTGCTCTCTGGAGCTTGCTATTAGAGCCCAGTCGTCCATATAAGCTAAAATTCGGATGTCCATATCTCTGAGAGGTGCCAACTTTGCCTCCACACATTTGGTTAAGGTGCCGGGAGCGAGCGACAGCCCCAACGGCAAAACCAGATATTCGTAGGCTCGGTCTTTTAATGCAAACCGGATAAGCTGCCGATGATTTGGGTGTATCATCATATGAACACAAGATTCTGTAAGATCGATTGTGACAAATTTCCCAGGTCGACTTCGTTAAACAGTTTCGGCGTTAGCGTTTTGAACTAGTCCCATCTTGATATGGGACCTCCCCCTTTCTTCGGAACAACGAAATAATGGTTGTACCGACCTTTGTTCGTTTCCGAAGTGGGAACCACTCTTCTTGCTCACTTGTTCAACAATGCATTTATTCGTCTCTTAGGCCGTTTGCTGCCTCTTCTCTGACAACTGTGTTGTCAATCGAGAGAAAAGGGGTGGTCTGAGTGGGAACTCCAACCAGTATATCATAGCAAGCGCGTGTGTGCGTGGGGTCGTGCTTGGGAGACTGTTAGAGGAACACAACGCAACTTTGGACCGGGTCCCTGAACGAGCAATGATGGTGGTTCCTGTGCGGGGCGGCCATGTCTCCCTGTTGCAGGAGGCCCTCCTCGGTGAACCCCACAGCTAGGAGGACTGAGCTTTCTTCCTCCTTGTCATTGGGTTTCTGCAGAGGCTGGAGTCGTCGGACTCGGACCCAGGCGGGTCCTTGATTCGGAGAGTGAGGGGCCAGAACGGGCCACGAGGTTTTTTCCCTTTTTGTACCTTCTCCATAAACTTGACCTGGAGCGCGAAGCCGCATCCCCGAGGATAGGGACCAACGGACGACTTTTGCTACTTTAGCTTGGCGCTCACGACGAAACACCAACTACGCGAATAAAATCCAACTGTAGCGCTCCGCGGTTAGACACGCTAACAATGTAGCAGTGACCAGCAAAAGCAGTTAATCTAAAATTGAATTTCTGTGATGTTTCGGGAAATCAGAGCTAGCTCGCAGCACCGAGTTAGCCTGGCTCGGTGAGGTCTTAGCGAGGTGAAGAACGTCAGAACCGGAGGTTGAGCGTGACGACCGTTGTATTTAAATGGGGGCGGGGCCTCCCAGTTGCCATTACCTGTCATTTGCCTAAAGGCCTGATTAGAGGTGTCTTCTGCCATCTCTTTCTCGTATAACGTGTTGTACCGACTGAATCGACAAAAAGTGAACAGAGTATTTAGTTTGATATTTTTCCCCCAGCTTGTGTCAAAAGTCTACTCGTTAGTATTTTTCCCCTCTAAGTAAATGTCTTTGTACTGTGTTAACAGTTTCAACATTCTTTACTATTTGCTGTCACTTTGACAAAATATTAAACAATATGTTTGGTCAGTTTTTGCAGCTATTAAACAAGTATAATTCAGTCTTTCTTGGCTGTCCTTTCTGTTTTCTCCAATGTAGTTTACAGGGAGCTCACTAACAGGGGGAAAAGAGCAGCCAAAAAGGTCAGAGGAAGAGGACACAGTAACCAAACAGAACAAAAAGAGGCCCAGGCCTATACTCCTACAGCACATGTCCCCGCTGCTCAAGGTAATTGTTCTGTATAATACTGGCCTTAGGCTATGCACAGATGTATTTATGTGTTCTTGATCTGTAAAAGTTTTAAAAATTGTCTTCCCCAAAAACAATGCAAATGTTCAATTTTAATGATAGATTTCTAAGCTAAGAAATTTTGTCATTCTTTACATGTAAGAAACATGGTTGTAAAATGTTAAGACTGCGGTATCTTTTCTACTATGTTGCATTTCCTCATTTAATGACCCTGTGCTTGAAAACACAGGGACCAAACATTACAGTTCTTCTTTTTTGTGCTGTTAAAAAATAGCAGTTTGTTTTGACAACACTGCAAACAATAACTGTGAATATAAACACCCAAGTAGAATGCAAAAGATGGCCAAGATCTTTTTCAAAATGAAACATTGAACTCAAAGTTATAACACCACTTTATTTTTTTTCTTTGCTATTTTAAAGTTTAAACAGTGACCTCTGACTAACTAATGTATGCAAAGGAGAAAGTTCTCCTCAAAACAGTCATTCATTGATGATACATCCTACAGCTTAACTCTAAATTCATCCAGTTCTGAAAAAGTATGCATAACAGATGCCATTTCATACTTTTAAGCCAGAGATGTGTCCTGTTACCACAGTAGAGATTATACTATATAAACTATACTGGTGTATGGTTTGGACAAGTGTTATTCCCTCACATCTCTGCAACAATGGGGTCGTTCTGTTTGCTTTGTTTGAAAAATACTGCAAAAAAGTTGCTAGGGGTCATATAAGTATATGTAGAGTAATTGATGGGTGTTTGTGTTTGAAGTCAATCATGTGAGCTAGCTTGGTATTTCTTGCTCAAAATCTTTTAAGGGAGTTATTTGATGGGGCCTGGCAGCCTTTGCTATGCTGACCTGAATCATCTTTAATTTGTGTGAAGTTTGTTTCTTATTTTTGTTAGTTCTGGTCCATGGTAGTCGGCCAGTCCTTAATATTCTTTGAATTAGTTACCACAACTGTATTGAAAACATATTTAGGACCCTTCAGTAACCGGGATGTAGCAGTGCACTAAAACACAAAAGGAAAAAATGTTGCTCTGGTATAATTTATTTATTTTAATTTTTATTTGTATTTTTTATTGCTGGTTTTAATGAAATTGTCAAATAGCTCTCCATCATTCTTTTTTGTTGTTATTTTACACTGTTTTTATAGCTCATAAGTTCCTTGGTAAATGTACCAAACTGAAAGAGTTCTTTTTTTTTTCATGTAATGAATAATTATTTTAAATGATCACAATTTAAATGTTAACCAAAGTAATTGTGATTAGGTTTTTTTTTTCTTTTCAGAATCGAGCAGCCCTTTTTCTTTTTGTACACAGAAAGTACAAAAACAGATTCATAAAACAACAGTGGACCTTGACTTTCTTTTTTCCTTCTGAATAATAAAACTTAAGGCTCACCTAGTGACGCAGCCTACTGTTAGATAGCACGGGAATCAGTGCAAAATAGTTAATCAGTGTTCTTGACAAAATCTTCAAATTACCGATACTATTGTATCTGCGGCTGATGCATCCGTTCCCTTATTCGTTCAGGATTAATTCTACAGTTGAATTTTTATATGAATTTGATAAACTCAGTTCTGCTGCCTTTGAGGTTCTTACAGGGTTTCCTTGTGAAAACTAAAACATGTTATTATGAATAGAAAAGTGTATGCATCCAAATTGGTCTGTTCTTTTATTTTAATTTAGCACCGTTTGGGTCACGTGTGCCAGTTCTTTCCATTTGTGGACATGCAGTCAGTCTCAGTACACTGAACAGGTCTGGATAACTGATGATTCTCAGGCTAGTATTTTCAGATATTTGGGCAGCACATGGTTGGGTGCAGAGAGACCTGGTGGAAACTCTGAGACTGTTACACATGACAACATTTACATCAAATAGTAATCTAGGAAAGTTGTGAACACCTTGAATTAGGTTTTAGCACAAGTCCTCCCCCTCTTGCGGGTTTTCCTCTGCCACCACCTCTGGGTTTTATTTGACATCCTTTCTTCTTCTCTGGTCTCCTATTCACGTTAAGACTTCCTCTCTTCTCATTCTTTACATTTTTGTTGAAAACAGGTTAACTCTCTTGCTCTTTCTTTAAAAAAAAACCCAAAAAAAAAACCAACCTGATTTGGCTATTTCTACAGTGAAGCCTCTATTTATTTGCATACCTGGTGATTTTGTTTATCTACTTGATTCATAGATTTTATTTGAAAGCTTGTGTTTTGAAATGGCAAACAACCGTGAAATACTTTTGTTTTTGGTGTTGATGCAATTGTAAAAACAAGCTGTTTCCTTGTCCTTGATTTCAGCATCTCAGCGCTTCCTTTGGTGTATTTGTCTTTTGTGTAGTTCACAAAATGTTTTCAGTGAGTCAGCAATCTGGTCTGCAAACGAGCCAATTTAGCACACGTTCTCTTTTTATTTCATAATACCACGAAGTCAGTGTGCATGTCCACTGATACTGTTTTAGAGACCTTAAGTTAAAGCAAAGATGCCCATGAAAGAAATATCAATTCATTTTTTAATGAAGTTTCTCCACTTAATGGTGCAAACAGTAATTTGAAAAACAAAACCAGAGGTTTTGTTTTTAAGATCAATAAATACTTGTTTCTCTTGCTGATTTTTTTTTTTTTTCCCAGAAAAAAATGAAATATTCCTGTACCAAAGATCAATCATTTGCTTCAGTTGGCAAACATGGTGTCTTAAGAGAATTCTCGTTTTTTGATAAGGTAAGGAATCAGTGATGGCCTTAGATTTGTTTGTTTGGCTTTTTTAAACAGCTTCCACTATACTCCTTCTGTTTCTCAACTTCCTTTATTGCTGTACTTAGAGCGTGTTATGAAGTTATCGGCCTGACTTTTTGACTTTTTTTTTTTTTCCTTTTTGTCAACCTGCCCATCATTCAGGTTCGTCGCCTGTTTAAAAGCCAGGAAGTGTACGAGAACTTCCTGCGCTGTATTGCCTTGTTTAACCAGGAAGTAGTTTCTGGAGCGGAGCTGCTTCAACTTGTTACTCCTTTTCTGGGGTGAGTAGATGGAAAGATTAATGAATGCTTGAAATGGCTACATAAATATATTTATCCTTTTTTTTTTTGCAGGAAAGGGCAAGAAGTGTGTGTTTGTTTTTTTCATCTAAAGGCTCTGTTTAATGATTGGATGAAATGAATAGATATATGGTCATTAGTATGACAACATATTTGAATCTATACCACTTTCAGATTATTTTGCTGAATACGTAAACTCAGCTGGCCCTCTCTTGACCTGTCACTTGTGATTTCATCATGATCTCATTTTCTTACAGGAAATTTCCTGAGCTGTACACACAGTTCAAGTCATTTTTGGGGGACAAAGAGCTCTCTCATGCTGTGTCAGGGCTTTCAGATCGTTACATGGAGGGGGGAGGAGGCAGGGAGGTGGATTATGCCTCCTGCAAGCGCCTGGGGTCCAGCTATAGAGCGCTGCCCAAGACTTATCAGCAGCCTAAGTGCAGTGGGCGCACCGCCCTATGTAAAGAGGTATTTATCTAACAACCTTGATGAGTTGGATTTTAATTCTCTAAAGTCATCTGTAGAAGTTCTTGTTTGAAATTTGTAAAAAGTTTGTATTCCTCTTTCTTGTCACTGCTGTTACAGTACTGAATCTTCTTGTGTATTATTCCCATCTATATATAAATGGTAATGTAAACAACAGGAAGATGTCACACATACTCTTGTGTACATGCAGACTCATGCCTGGGCACAAGTATAAACCACATATGCCTATCAGAATCAGCTGAATTGTATTAAACAATTAAAAAGAGTGTCACTGGAAATTGTTCTTGCAGAAAACCCTTCACATTATTATTATTTTTTTCATCTGTTCATATGAAGGTTTTGAATGACACTTGGGTGTCATTTCCCTCCTGGTCTGAGGATTCCACCTTTGTTAGTTCAAAGAAAACCCCTTATGAGGAACAGCTCCATCGTTGCGAGGATGAAAGATTTGAGGTATGTGCATTACATACATTTCGCAGATGTTTTTGTCATAAGTGACTCAAGAGTAGATACGTTTGAGGGGATATGATGTTCTGTATCTTAGCCAAGGACAATACAACATCGACTGGGGAAGCTGGAGTCCAAACCAGCAACCAACTTACTTATGCGTTTCATCTATTACTGACCCAGCTCTTTTTAGTTGAGAAGATTATGGCACCTACAATATTTCCACTTAGACGGGAAACCCATCAAGAACAACAGAAGTCCAAATATATCTGGCAGCATACTTTCATATTTTTCTTATCCAACATATGATACTTTTATAAAGAGCTTCAGTTCAGTCCTCGGCTGCACTCTTTTTCTGATGTGTATACAAGTTATATTGCCCCCTCCCTTTTTAATAGAAACACACTGGATCAATACATGCTTGCGCATGGGAGAAATGCTTGCTGGGTTACTGTCACCAACTAGATCAAGTGACTTTTTCTTTTAAGCAATTTTTCCCTTTAAAAAAAAAAAAAAAAAAACCACATCAAATAATGGCAACCTTTGGCGCAAACCTTTAGTACTGACTGTTCTGACCAGTGCTGATCTTTTCTGCTTCAAGCACAGAGAGGAAGACTTCATATCAGTACATAACTTTAATGGCCAAGTAAATCTAGTACCAAATATACTGCATCAAACTGTTCAGTGAGAGGCAGAATGATAAAGGAGAAAAAGTAGTTGCTGAGGATGTATTATTATTTTATTTATGAAATTGAGACCCAGCTATGCCATTTATTATGACAAGACCTGTGTATTACTCTTAATCTTATGTTTTTACTGTCAGACTAACAACAATGAATCCTTGAATGTGTGTGTAGTTCATAGACTTTAATCCTCCTTTTCAGAGCTACATGCTGACCTTGAACTGTACTGATGCCTGCTTTCTAAAAGCTCTTTCTGTCACACTTACAGCTGGATGTTGTTCTGGAGACAAACTTGGCCACCATAAGGGTGTTGGAGAGTGTACAGAAGAAGCTGTCTCGTCTGTCACCAGAGGACCAAGACAGATTCAGACTAGATGACTGCCTGGGCGGCACCTCGGAGGTCATTCAGCGTCGTGCAGTGTATCGCATCTATGGCGACAAGGCCCCTGAGATCATCGAGGGACTAAAGAGGAGTCCTGCCACGGCTGTGCCTGTGGTTCTTAAGAGGTCAGGATTTTCATTGTCTGGAAGAACTTTTAACTTCCTCTGTTGCTGCTGTTTTTATCTGAGACCTGAACATCCTCTACAGTGACAATACTTTATGCCTTAATATCCACACAGATGAACATTATCCTAACTGAACACATTAGTTACATGCTTCAGATTTTGATTGTTACATCATTAAGGTTATTTATTTATTTATTTTTGTTTTTTTGCTCTTGAAGAGGTTTGTCTGCATGCTTCGTTTAACATAATCAGCAGAGATTTAATCAAGTGAATCAACTGATTGCTGACAGTGTAAGATTTGTATCAGTCGGCAATGATCACAGTGCACCAGAAAACAGACAATCTCCAACAGATATTTATGAAAAACTCATACAAGCGAGTGCTCCAGCAAGCATGGTGATGCTGCATGTTTGATGGCATGGCTGTGTTTTGGAGTCTGTCAACATTAAAGCTATGTTTTCTGCCTCCAGGTTGAAGGCCAAGGAGGAAGAGTGGAGAGAGGCTCAGCAGGGTTTCAATAAGATATGGAGGGAGCAGTATGAGAAGGCCTACCTGAAGTCGCTCGACCACCAAGGAGTCAACTTCAAACAGAATGACATGAAGGCCCTGCGGTCAAAGAGTCTTCTCAATGAGATTGAAAGCATCTATGATGAGGTGAGACTTCTTTAAATCTGGATCATTATGAAGAGAGAAAAGAGTGTGAAGCATCAGGTGACATTCTTGTTTACCATTTTCCCTGCAAAGCGCCTGTACTGTGGAATTTTATTTACAGTTGAACGTCTGTAAAATGATCAATTTTAATGAAATTGTATTATGATTCCTTCTGATTCTCAAATAATGAATTGGAGTTGGGGAAAAGTACTTGGGCAACTGTCATAAATTATGTATTAGCAGATTTATATTATAAAGCATTTAACAGATTTTTGCCTTTAAAATCACACGGTGCTCTGTTCATGATTTTGAGCATGTTTGATTTTTAATCCACATTGACAATTGAACTTGACAGCTTGGTTTTCATCTTTGTAACAGATGTTGACATCGCAATCACAATTGTATGCTTGATCATTTGTCAACATTTATAAATGATTAAAATATCCATCTTTAATGGAAAATAATTGTTCTCAGGCTTGACATGAGGATGATTCAGTTTAGGTGAAATCTTCATCACAAACAGGAAAATGAATCTCAGTTGTAGGTGTTTTTGTCCTTTGCATGGTTTTTGTGTGGAGATGCTACCTGATGTTAAAATGTTAAGAAATGTAAACATGAAGTTTCTCCTTTTTATTGATTTTCACATCTTTAAAAATTGTATGAGGGACTAAATGTTTACACATTTCTTTAATTTTTTAAAATTATATTTTTTTATTTATGGCAGCGACAGGAGCAGAGCACAGAAGAGGGTGGAGTTGGCCAACAGGCCCGCAACGGCTCTGGTTCGGCCTCATCCAGTGAACCTCACATGGTATTCACATATGAAGATAAGCAGATCTTGGAGGATGCCGCCTCTCTCATCATCTACCACGTCAAACGTCAGCCCACCATCCACAAAGATGACAAAGACCACATCAAGCGTATCATTCAGCACTTTGTCCCCGACCTGTTCTTCTCACGGCGTGGAGAGCTTAGTGATACAGAAGAATGGACTGATGAAGAGGCAGAACCTGAGGAAGGAGGAGAAAGAGGAGAAGGTGTAACCACAACAGCGGCAGGTGGAGGAGGAAATGGGAATTCTAGTAATTCTTCAGGAGCAGCAGCCACAGGTCAGTCTCAAGCCCAGCCTGCCCAGTCACAATCCCAGACTCAGTCTCAGCAGCAACTCAATGGTGAGTCCAGGAGGAGGCGCTGCAGCCCACCCCAACCTGCAGATGCAGAGGCCTCAACTACATCCACTAGCACCAGCCAACTTGCAGGCACTGCTGCATCCATCCCTGGCTCGACACCGATGGAGACGAGTTCTGGTACGGCTGGGGAGAAAGTGGACCTCCGTGACCCTGAAGCAGAGCACCAGAAGGAGCTGGATGGTGTCTACAATCTTTTCTTTGTCAACAACAATTGGTATTTCTTTCTGCGGCTGCATCAAACTTTATGTTCGCGGTTACTTCGGGTATATCGACAAGCTGAGCGGCAGCTACTTGAGCACCGAGCGGAGCAAAGCAGAGAGAGGCTGCTGATGGCAGAGGGAAGGAGGGAAAAGGCATGCGACCTGGCCATGGAGCTCCGCCTCAAACAGCCTAGTAAGTTCAGCATCTAGTCACGTTTTTGGCAAATCTTCAGTGATATGGAAATAATTGATGGTTTAGGTACGTCATGTAATGCCAAATTTCATGATCACAACTGACTCTAGTGTTTCTTACATAGCTTCTTCATAGCATAAACAACCAATCAAATTTCCTCCTGCTCACAACACGAGAAAGCTGCACGCTTAGAAACAGTCCCACGTGTATGATTTCATTGGCTAGAACTAGCTCTGTAACCACAATTTGATTGGGTGACTCTCAAGTTGAAGCATGGAAAATCAAAAATTCCCCAACTTTTGACAGAAACAAGTTACCACCATTACACATGAAACCCACAGTTCAGCATGGTAACACTTGATGTCACCCCATTCAAGGTAAATGGACAGCAACACTGAAGTTGGGGGTTCTGTCATTTTATTAAACATGTTTTATGTTGATATAAACTACGTTTGAGCTACGTCCACACTAGTCTGTATTTGTTTGAATCCCCATCCCCACTGGTGCTTCATTTAATTGTTGGAAAAGATCTCCATTCACATTACACCATGGTAAATGCATCTCACAGTTGCCTAAGCTCATTGTGCACGAGTGGAAACTGTTAAAGCTACTGGAAATAACATTTGCTGCAGATGGTTTTTATGTCATGTTGTTTTCCCTCTTATGCTTCTAGACTATTACTTTGTTATGAAATACAGAGTTTGGCTGCATAGCAACAGATGCTAAACAGCATAGTTGGTGGTCTTCAATCTGAGTATTGTTGCTTAATATGAATGTTTGTGTGAGATTTGTGATGTTTTGGTCTCTTATGAGGGTTGATGAGAGATGCATTACTGCCACCTAGTGGGCTGTACATGTCTTACACACCCCACATAGCACTTTCAAGGCATGACATTTTAGCTGATGTTGTGCCCTGTTTTTCCTCTGTGTTGGTGTTTATGTACAACTGCAAAGCGGAGTAGGCAGGAAGCTTTTTTTTTTTAAATTATTAAAACATTTTTGTGGGGGACTTGTAGGGGTTAGATGATGATGAATCCTCAAAACACAGTGAAAACGAATATTGACGTGCACAGCATTATGTCCAACAGAGACGACATCAGATAACAGTTTTCCAGGACTCTGATCTTGTTTTTAATTTGGGACAGAAATTATTTAAATCTCTTGCAAATTGCAAGAGATTTGACAGTACAAGTCTCAGTAAAGATGAATGGATTCACAGCAGTGGTTAAAAACTGGACCTGGCCCCACTCTGACACCTGCATCATTACAAAGGTGCATATCTTATAAAGGGAGGGTCCCACCACATCTCTTAAACTGCTGGACGGTCAAACGTGGCGAATTTACATTTACACAGACCTTTACACTGTATTCTGGAAAATGTTTACATCTACAACATACTATTGACACACATTTAAAGACTAAATTATAGATTCTAATGAGAAATGTAATTAAACTAGCTCCCCACTTCTACCCCTCCCATCTTTGTGATTATCAGGCAGTTTGCCACAGTTGTAGTTGGTAGGTTGCCTTCATCTGTGCGCTCCATGAAAAAAAAACACCTCCCAGAAGTAAATCTCAAAGAGAACGATGTTATTGGCCTTTCACAGTAAAAGTACAGGGAAAAAATATAACAAACTTTGCATGTATACTGAAAGTATTTTTTTACAATGTCACAGTGTATGTGTGTGTTACTCTTCACCTTTTGTGAGAGCGACGCTGTCTCTGTTCAGACTCGGTAAGAACGGAGGTGAAACGGATCGGAGACGAGCTCTGTGTGCAAACTCAAGCTAGCGTCACAGAGCATCCTGGTCTTACCAACGCCGCTTCTGACGCTCCTCACCCTGTGTGTTATCACAAGCTGATGCGGTGCTGAACTGTCTGATTTGTGTGAGCTGAATCGTAGCCGTTTATTGAGCATCTTTTTTGCATTGATATGACGACAACAGCTGTCTGACCAGGGTATATACACAACACCTGTTTACAAACTGAAGTGAGGTTTGTAGCAGGTCCGATTTTTTTTTTTTTTTTTTTTCTATTTTCGAGGGCTGAATTCGCCGCCAGAGTAGTGTGTCCGTCACGTTTAATGTTTAAAACATTTGAAAATGAAGCTTTATTAATGTGGACATTTGAATTTTATCATGTTTGATGTGCAGATGGGATGTTTGCTTCAGAGCCGTAGCGATGTTTACTTTGTTAGATGACTCAACTAAGCTTTAGCAAAAAACAAACAAACAAAAAAACATCTTTATATGCCAACAGGTGAGGTTGAGTTGGAAGAGTACTACCCAGCCTTCCTGGACATGGTGCGTAGTCTTCTGGATGGAAACTTGGACTCGACACAGTATGAAGACACACTTAGAGAGATGTTCACCATCCATGCTTACATCGGCTTCACCATTGACAAGGTCATCCACAATATCATCCGGCAGGTAAGAAAAGTTTACTTTGGCAAGGCCGTGAAGGTATTTTCTGTTTTGAAACTCAACTCTGTAATCTCCCCCTCCTCTGACATCAGTTGCAGCACCTGGTGAGCGATGAGGTGTGTCTACAGGTGGTTGATCTTTACTTGGCTGAGAGAAAGCGGGGAGCAGCAGGTGGGAACTTGTCCTCGCAGTGTGTCAGAGCAGCTTGGGAGACCAGTTACCAGTGGAAAGCTGAGAGAGTCATGGCTGAGGAGAACTGCTTCAAGGTGAGCACAAAGTCAGATAAAAGATGGGGCCCAGCACTTGTTGAAGTGAAACTACTTCACATTTACAGCTTCTAGTGTGAATAAGAGTTTTTATGATTTCTCATTTATATACCATCCTAATGGGTTTGAAATGAAACAACTAAGATGCGATATAAGTGTTACCCTTGACCGTTTAATTGAACAGTTTTTATAATAATACAGAATTACAGCCATTTTAGGCAGAGTACTTACATTTCTAGGAGCATTCATTTTCATATCAACACTGTTTACCTAGCTGTGTGGTGATTTACCTTCTGTTTGAATAGTCTGAGAGCACTGATTTTGGTTTTTAAACTGTTTTAACATGTCTTTTTAAATTAAATTTAAAATTAAAATTGGCTCCCAAAACTGTTGTAACTGTATGAACCTGCTCTTACTCAGATCCATATGTGTGGTCTCCATCTATTTCTTGCCATTCTCTCTTTTTTTAAATTTAATTTTTTTTTTTTTTTAATTTATTTATTAGGTGATGTTCATTCAAAACAAAGGTCAGGTGACGATGACCATCGAGCTGCTGGACACCGAGGAGGCTCAGGCTGATGACCCACTAGATGTTCAGGTATCTCCATGTTTCAGATTTTTTTTTTCTTTTCTTGCAGAAAATTTATAAATAACAGACTTGAAGTAATAGTTGAAACTTGATGTTTCTGTCAGTGCCTGTCGAGCTACATGGAGCAGTTTGTAGGAACGGAGTCCAGTCTGTGCTCTCAGGCAGAGGGATACTTCTTCAAACCTGTATTTCTGCCCAGGTATGATTTATTTATGATGTTTTATATATACTGTTATGTTGATTATTTGTATCCTTCTCGGTAAATTGTAACTTGGTTTTATTTTATTGGACATTTGTGGGATTTGCTCAGCTTGATTAGGATAAGATTAGTTTGTAATTCAGAGAACTGTTTTGATTGAAGTTAACGTTAAAGGCTATATTCTGTCTCATCAACCAGGAACCTGCGTCGTTTCCGTCGCTGGCAAGTACGACAGGTGGAGGCCATGCGCTGCAGGAGAGAGTGGCACCGCCAGCTGGGTGTAGAAAACGCTGGCAGTCTGGACTGTCGCTTTAAACTCAACACTCACAAGATGGTGTTTGTCATGAATTCTGAGGACTACATGTATCGCCGGGGGGCACTGGTCAAGGCCAGGAAGGTAGGCTTGAGTTTCACTTTCCAAATGTTAAAATCCAAGTTAATGTTTTTTTTTTTTTTTTATTAATTTGAACTAAAAATTGGGCTCTTCCTTTGCAGCTCCTTTTTTGTGCCTAAAAGCCTGTTTTTTTGTCTTCATAAAGATGGCACAACAATCAAAGAAGTTTTGTCGTAGAAAGTTAACTCATGTTTGATGTCTTCTTTAGACCAAAACTCAGCAGTCCTGGCTCACGTCAAGCTTCGACTGAATCATTTAGGTGTGAAAGAAGCATCATCTGGCGTGTCTGAATCTGATTTCCAGCGCTGCCTTGTTCATCTTCTGCTTTTGAACTCTTGTTTGTTGTCTCAGAGATGAACCTCTGATCGGTTTCCTTTTCCTCCACAGTCGCAGCACAGGGTGGCAGCGAGCCAGCACGAACGCTTTGACAAGTGGCACCGGGGCTGGCTGGCCAATCATGTCACAGCTGCTGCCGAACGGTCGGTGCAGAACTGGCTAATGGGTGAGGAGGAGGAGGACTTTATCCCCTGCAAGACTACCTGCTTGTCCACGGAGGTGAAAGGACATATGGTCAACAGATACCAGGTTCATTACAGCAGTAGCAAAGCCCCCTCCTCGCCATAAAGGTCCGCATGGTGATGGACACGCAGTACACAGTTACGCAGATAAATGCATGGACTTACAGGACATCTATCTGTACACTAAACCCAGACATTAACAACTACAGTCCCATTGCTTCGCCTTCCTCCACAACACTCGCTCCCTGGCCCACGTGGATGAAGAAACTCGGTGAGTCAGTGAGTGTGCAGTTGTGGGGAGTGATGATGTGGAAGTGAGGACCAACAGCCAGTGAAGTGATGAACGAGAGTGAACTCGGTCCTGACTGATGGGACTAGTTGGACATAACGGCACAAATGGAGCTCATCAATCCGCAGCATCTTCATTTTATCTTCTCTCATGGCACTAAAGTTAATAAGACTAATGGACCGAGAGCGTGGATGAGGTGAGAGGTCATGAGACATCATGGAATTCTTTTCTGAAATGTGAATGTCTTTTTTTTTTTTTTCTTTTTCTTCTTTTTTTCCCCTTTATTTTCATGTTCAGTGTAGTTTTTAGCTTATAAAGCCAGGGAGCCTTCTGCCTGTTGGTTGATTTGTGTGTTTATATGGAGAGATAATGGTAAATGTGTGTATGTATGTGTATCCTGCTCTCTTCATTTTGACTGTTTATTGGCCTAGAAGAGGCTCTACAAATACGGTAACTTCATTTTTGCTGTTATGTGCATATATATATATATATATATATATATATATATATATATATATATATATATATACATACAGGGATCCTGTAATTTTGTATATGCAGCTACACAGCTGATAAATCAAATGATCATGTGGTTCCTTACAGTGTTTGCTGTCAACCAACTGTTGTTTGTGGGTTTTTTCTTTTGTTTTTAATTTTCTTATTTTTTTTGTGTTCTAGGTAAACAGGTTATCAGGGCAACAAAGAGTCCTTAAAATTGATTAGTTTAATATTGATAAAGCAGTCAAATTATGTATCATATTCATGATTTCACCAAACATTTTTTTGTGTTGTCCATTTTTGCATACTGACGTTGAAAATAAAAACAGATTATCATCAGTGTTAAAGAATGTATAACGTTTATCCTGTATCAGTTATTAGAAAATAAACAACCTAGTTGTGACCTTCTTAGATGATTACTGGCAGATTGATTGTCATTAACTATTTGGTTGCTTTTTTTTTTTTTTTTTTTTAAATTTGAGAAACATTAGCCTGAACAGAAACTTAGTAAAAGATAACTCATACAGTTGAATATTGACACTGAAAACTTCAAGTGACAACTGAATAATAATTTCATGTACTTTTCAGACTCTTTCTACATATTTAAATTTAAACTGCTTGTGAAACAAGTCACTTTGTGCCCTCAGCTAAAATTAGGTGTAAAGATTATTTTACAGATTGAACCATACAAGCTGCATTTTTGTATAATTTATTTTAAAATTCATCCCACAATAAGCCACATGAGGGACTTTAATTCGTATCACAGGATTGTTTTCTGGACATTGTGGCCACAGATGTTTTCTTTTCTTATTCCAGGTGTCGGCTTTTTATGAACTAATGGGTATAATTATTTATTTGATCCATAGCTGGTTGTTTTAAAATTATTTCATTGTTATTTATTCAAACAAAAGTGGAAATGGAGAAGCTGTATGTGAAGACCTGTGTACATCCTTGACTAGCTCGTAGGAAAACTGCAGCTTTGTGTATTTGTGCATGCTCAGCTCTTCAAACGGCCAGAAGTCTTGAATCTTTTCCTTTTTCAGCCGCTCTGTTGCATCACCCAACATCAACCAAGCTTCAGAAAGATGATCTCACATTTCTGAATTTGTTGGTGCACAGAGGAGTTTATGGTCGACTGACTGAAAGGTACCAGGGACTGCACTACAAGTCCACATCATTACCCTCCCGCCACCATGCCAGACAGTTTGTGTAACTTGCACTGATGTGCTTTGGTCCTCACCAAGCATGGTGCCATCGGTTATGGATAAGCCTCTCTTTGGTCTCTTCAGTCCAAACGACAATATTCCATAAGTCTTTGCTCAGATGCAGCTTTGCAAACCCAAATCATGCTGCCGCGGTCCTTTAGAGGGACGTCTTCTCCCATCAGCTCTTCCAGACAAGTTCCTCCTTTTCTCTCATCGTTGTCTTGAACTGTGAGCTTCAACATAATTTGTGACCTGAGTCTGAGCTGTAGATTTGGGATTTTTTTTCTTTTTTTTTTTTTTCCAGTTTTCTCATCATTGCAAGGTCTTAAGATGAGCCAGCTGTGTGCAGGTTTTCTGAATAATTGTCCTCAGTGCAGAAAGATGGGCTCTGTATGATTTCATAACCCTCCCTGGATACAGGCGGCAACAGCTGCTTCTCTAATAATACTGCTGATGTCATTCCTCGTGTCAACACACGGGTGAATCCTCCAAACCAGCAAACTGTCAAAACTCCTAAAGAAGAGGTGATTACATCTGCTGACATCTTTCATCAAAGTTGTTTCAGGAGCAGCACCTTGATACCTCAGCAAGCAGGAAGGATGAAATTAGTTTTCCACACATTGCTTCTATATATTTTAGATACGTTTTTCTTAAGTGACACATTTTAAATAAGTCATACTTGTTCACCTGAGGTTGTGTTTACCTACCTTGAAGACCTGGTAAGGATGAGATACTTTTATTTACTGGTATTAAGAATCTTAGAACTGAAAAAGGTTTTCTGTGTTTTTTACTGAATGTGGCTGCGAATACGTTGTGGAGAAATGATGGATTAACTGAACTTAAGTTTATATCTGCTGAAGGACATCGGGAAACATCTGAATACCTTTTGAAGAAGTCAAAAAAAAAAAAAAGGATTGGGCAACATTTTTTCTTTTAACTTGAAATGATTGTAGTGTTTGTATCAGGAAGGTAACTAGGATGGTGACTAACCTCAGTAATGACAAACATGTCCATGTTTTTCAGGATGAGTAATTTCTTCTTTTTTGCATGCTGTAACTGTGCCGCAGTCAGCCTGCCCACCACAACTGAGGGTGGGAAAAAAAATGCAGTCAAATCCCTAAATGCTGTGAAGGCTTTAAGATGAGTCTGGTACATCTGCTTGAAGGTAAGAAGGGGTGATGAATCATCTTTGAAGTCAACTGAAATACTGCACAGACCTTATAAAACCAAACCAAAACAAACAAAAACCTTTAGTATGGCAGACCAGAATCAGCATTTGTCTTAAATGGTGCATTTATATTTACAGACTTGCATCAGGTCCCCCAACTGCAGAGGAAGAGGTTTATTTTTTTAATTTTTAAAAATTTTTTTTAAAGCAATGTGGAGAATTGAATATGAAACGGTTCAAAATGAGAGTCGAGAGACGGAGTGAGTTTTAAAAATAATCATGGTTTATAAAACCCAGATATGACAGGATCACCAAAGTGTATACAGAAATACAAATACCATCAGAAAAACCATCATAGAACATTGTTTTACACTCGACATGTACAAACTACTCTGTAAAAGGGACTCGGAGGATGGTTCACACTTTAAGACATTTTTCCTTATCTCTTAAAATCACATTTAGCCACAGTGTATTTAGTGTTTTCCTCTTTAAAATCTTATCAAAGATGAACATCTACCTACTAAACTACGACCACAATCACATTCAGCTAGTTTAGAGAGAGGCTACAAACAACATCAAGAGATGGAGGGAAGGATGCACACATAACACCATCAAGGCTTCAGCAAGCAGTGGGGGGGAAAAAATCATCAGTGGTCTTTACCTGTGGGAAAAACAGGAAGTCGGGGTTTGTCACCATTCTGAAGCACAAACTTTAGAAAACACAGCCCTGTTTTTGTTTTCAGCGGTCACAGGTCACTATAATCTTCTTCCACAGAGAAGCAACACAAACTTCTAGTGATCAGATACAGATCTGAAATCGATTCAGTCCAGTTTTATTTTATTTTATTATTATTTTTGGACCAGAGTCTGCTGCAGTGCCCCACTGTCAAAGTGCTTCCGCTTACAGGACGAGTCAGAAATAGCAGATGTCACCAATGTTTTCATGCACATTCACAAACGAACAAAAAAAGCCTCCGGACACAGGAATCTGCTCCTGCGTCCGCTACTCCTCCAGAAACCTCGGAGGTGAACCCGGTGGCCGGGCTTTGAAATACGAAGGAATCACGAGATGCAACAAAACACATCCTCCAGTTTTTTTTCTCTCTCTCTCTCCGTCTTTATACAAACTATTTCAACAGCTTTACACGTAAAAAAGAATACAGGATTGTGAACAAATAACAAAGAGCTCCTCATCACCTACAAAATACTGCTTGTCCCGGAGCAAAAATGGCAAAAAAAAAAAAAATTCAAAGTCCATCATCGTCGGTGAATACAACAATTACTAATATACACAATATGTCGAATAAATTAAAATCTATGTACAGTGTGAAACAAACTCCGCATGCAGGCAAAACAACAGCCTTTTTACAAAACTATCTGCTGTGGTGTTGTGCGCTCTGACGCCAGAGGCAAGTGTGTGTGTGTGTGTGTGTGTGTTGTGGCATCTGTGCAATCTATTGCAATGGACACAAAATATCCATTTTCTAAACTTTCTTTTAAACATCAAGCTCACTGGGCACAGAGGCTGTGCAGTCTGTAAGCCAAAGCAGAATAAGTCTTCTCTGACGTTGTCTCTGTGCTATATGACTGGTGGGTGGTGACGCAGCATAGCCACAAAGGGGGGCGGGGGGACCGTCAGAGCAGGGAGTCGAGTGAGGGGGCGTCAGTCAGGACGAGCGTGGTAAACACACACAGACGTTAAAGTAAGGAAGCCGTGGGGGGGTTGGGGGTGGGGATTAAAGATGAGCAGCACCTCGCTTTAAAGCTAAAACTAACAGCTCCTCAAACGGCAGACGCCAGATACAGCACGTTTAAC
>JAOWBL010000019.1:16565947-16577646 GCA_028564865.1 Zenarchopterus dispar | reverse complement strand
CACACACACACACACACACACACACATTCAGGGCACACTTAAAATGCAGAAAAATGCACAGCTGTGAGACAGATACATAGCTCACATGAACAAGTGTTTAATATCTTTTCTGTCTCTGTTTCCTCTTTGGTTCTTACGAAGATGAAACCTGACTCTTGGACCGTCTGTTCACGTTACGTTTGTGTTAACTCCCCATCCACTCTTCAGACGCTCATATGGAGCAGGTATCTCACACCGTCATATCCTGTTTACACCAGGTTTGTTTTGTTACAGTAGTGAACAGTCACGAGGACAACTCTTCCACCTTTGATTCAGTTTGAGTTACAGTCTAGATATTTTATTGAAAAGAAGCGGGAGTAAAAAAGGTGAAAATCTTCAGTGAACGAGTCAACCAACCAGCAGTTTTACGAGCCAGAAGCGTGATTTGTAGTAGCAGGTCTTGAAGGGGTTGATGAGGAAGAGCACCATGAAGCCATAAAGGATGAGAGGGTTGACCTGCATGGGGAGATAGGTGTAATCTGAGAAGAGGCAGGACAGGATGCTGAGACACCACAGCACACCCAGGAAACCAGCAATCTGCAACACAGAGAGGAAACACAGACAAAGAGTGGCATTAAAACAAAGCTGCTTGGACACATAATCACAATTATTAATGCAAACTGAATAATGCAGTGCAAATTGTGTTCTGTGCTGTATTTCTTTGGCGTAATTAAAATCTTGTGGACATTAGGTCTGTACTGCTTCCTTCGGTGGCTGACAGACCTCAGCGTAGAGAAATTTGATGAAACACATGTAAGGAGACAAAACAAGGGATAAACTATTAACGTGATCATGTGCTGGAAACCCAACACAAGCAATAACCTGCTGCAAAAAATAATAACGGATGATGTTCTTCAAATAAGTTAGTGTGCTTTAATGTACCTCAAGTAAAAAATGTCACATTTACTCACTTGCAGCTTAATTTCTTAGTGACTCAGTGGTTTTGATTTATTTTAACAACCCGGTCGCATTATTTTTTTACTGTTCTGCTTATGAACCTGCCAATTTAAACATTAATGTAATACCCAACTGACTAGTAAGATATTGGGATCAAGAATAATTCTGTAACACAAAAATATGGCAAAATATGTTTATGTACCCAGCTGAGGGTTTGAACTTCAGGACACGTGCTCACTCTGAGTGTCTTCACTTGATCTTTTATGTTAATATTATATCTTTAAGTTTGCAACCAAACCCAGAGTAAATGTAACTCGACTTACTTTCTTTCAAAACTTTTGCATGTTGGATGTGTCAGTTTTCCCAATAAAGTACTTAAA
The DNA here is from genome assembly GCA_028564865.1 of Zenarchopterus dispar. Classification (NCBI taxonomy): domain Eukaryota; kingdom Metazoa; phylum Chordata; class Actinopteri; order Beloniformes; family Zenarchopteridae; genus Zenarchopterus; species Zenarchopterus dispar. The sequence continues at coordinate 16,576,330 of JAOWBL010000019.1, read as the reverse complement.
AATTTATTTGAATAATATTTATACCCAATGTTTTCTTACATCTACTTCATTCTATGCTTTTTATTCATAAGGACTGAAACATAAATTAATATTCTTAATAACGTGACCAGGATGTTATCAAAGTAATGAAATTGTTTCCCCTATTTTTGTATTTCTTATATAGAGATCAGTCCATCTACCACAATCAGAAACAGCTGAGCTTGCACGTGTCTTTGTATAACCTCAAACAGGTGTTGATGTGAGAGGTTGTCTCTGGGATTGATCTCAAAGATGAGGACGTGGTTGACTCCAGCCTGTCTCCATCCGTAAGTGTTAATGCCCAACAGGAAGAGGAACTGGATCAGCAGGAAACCGCCCCGATAGATGCGCACCAGAGGCCACACGTTCTGAGCTCGGATGAACACGGCGCCTGACGGGAACGGAGCAGATATTAAAGTTGTGAAACGTAAAAGTAGACGTGAGGAAAATGACAATAAACTCTTCCAAGTGAGGCTTGCCATGCAGATTGACCTAAATATGTGAAAGTATCTTCAAATATCTCAGAAACTGGGCAGGACTCAAATGAAAACACAGCTGTTACTTTACCAATGAGAATGAAGGCGATGGCCAGAATGATGAAGAAGCCACAGTAGAGACCCACGCGAAAGGTTGTCCAGGCCAAAGCAGGCTGAGTCAGAGGATTGCAGGAAAAACATGTTTAATAATGACACCATAACTCTGTGTAGCATATAAAAACAGATTACCAGTCCACCACAGGGCCACAAATGAGACCATGAACAAACTCATTCCTGTGGTCATTTAAAATCTTTAATGACCTCAGATGAATGTTTCTGGCTGTGAGAAGAACCTGGAGTTCCCAGAGAAACTCCAAGCAGGAACAATCTTTCTTAAATAAAACAAGGCATCGTTTTACAACTACTTACTAACTCCAGACCACTTTTACTTCTTATATCTGCTTGATATGCTTGAATATATGTATTATAAATAAACAAGCAGGAGAAATGGAGGGATCAGATATCAAGCTACTTAATTCAAACATGACAGTAATTAATGCAGAAATAACTTCGGGGATAAAGTACCACAAGCGTCTATTATTTCCAAAAGATCTCTTCTCTGTTCAACAATGGAAAGGCACTTATAAAATCAATAACGAAGGCTCCCATGGTTTGCCCTCTGTCTCCTCCAATCTTATTTCCTCTGTTTCCCTCATAACAAACTTTCAACCATTTGATTGTGTTCGCTACCAACAAAGTACACAATGGCAGCAAGAAAATGTCAGCGTCATCAGTTGCAATGCTGACCTGAGCTGCACCCAGTGGAGGAACCCTCAGCCTCTTCATGGCCTTCTGGCGATCTCCTCCCTCCAGCTCTGTGGTCACCAGAGTCTAGAGATGAAACCATAGTGTGATTTTATTCTCATATAGTATGATGTCTGCCAGTTAAAGCATGTATGAGACAAGAAGGAACCTCTGTCTCAGTGATGAGCTGTGTGATCTTCTTGCAGGTGTAGAAAGGAGCCACCTCCACGTGAGCCACACGCCAGTCAGCTCCACGAGCGGTATCCAGGATTTTGTCATGTTTCTTGAGGATTTTACGGAAACCGGTGAAGTTCAGGTTCTGTGGGGGGCAGGAAGGATGCATCTGTTACATATCTAAAACACTCGGAAAACTTTTCTATTCAAAACCCAATGGTGCAGGACAAAGTAAAAAACTACGTTTTTCACAGCTAAAGATTGCGTTCTCCCTTACTTTCATTATGGGACTGCATAAGTGTGTGTGCTGAGAGAAACCTGGTAGTTCTGGAGCAGGATGAGGCTGAGGTAGAACTCGCTGAAGGCTAGCTTCAGCTCCTTGATGTTGTGGTGTTTGCAGCGTTCCTCCTGCGAGAGGTGGAACACGGTTTTGCGTTTTCGCAGGCCCGGTGGAGAGTTGCTCTCGCGCTGAGCGTCCAGTGATGACTGCAGCTCATTCTGCAGCGTTGCAAATCGTCTCTGAGCTTCAGCAAGTTTTTCTACAGATGGACAGGTAACATCATAGGTAGAGATGATTGAACAGAAACAGGCTTTAAGTTGGTGAACAATGTTTTACTGAGCATTTGACAGTAGGCGCCAGATTCACAGACTCATGACTTCAGTAAGAAGCCGCAAAGTACAACTGAAGCCGTCCAGTTTTAACCATCATCAAACTCCCATCAGTCGGAAGTTTTATTTATAACAATTTAGCTAATTAGAAATTTCCACAATCTTTTCTTCTCTTACCACCCTCTTATGTGCATTAAAGCACATAAAGCATGGCATAAAAATTGATTGACTTGACTGGCCAATAATTAAAGGAAATGGAACTGAAAAATACCTTTAATAGGCAAAATTGATGAGGTTAAGTACACAGCTCATCATTGTAAAAGATTGTTTTTTTATATATATATTTTGTTTCTTTTTTTTTGATAATTGAACACAACATGAGGACAAATCCCCTTTTCTAGCAAGAAAACAGTTTTCTATAATGAGTTGAGGAAAAAAAAAGGATAGTTTCATTAAATACACCCTCTTTCTGCCTGTTTCTGAGACTGGAGCTGACATGTAAATGCTGCTGCCAGAAGGACCATTATCTGGGTCAGATGCAGGTTAATACATCCAGACAGGCGGGGAGGGGATCACACAGGTCCTGTCTATTAACTTGCATTTCATTAAATTCTCTTGCAGTTCTGCACACTTTCTGAGAGAGATTAGCTTCGTTCTATTACTTCTTTATTTTTTTTCAAAGTCAGAGTTTATCTTAATTTCAGTGCCTCAACAAAGAAGCCCATCTATTTTCACACCACCTTTCTGTCTCTCATTTGTCTCAGTCTTCTGTCAGTCATGCTATTTTGGATGAAACTCGTCTCTAAAATTCTTCAAACTATTTCCTTGTTGACAGACTCAGGTCCAGTACTTGTACTATACTTACGAGCTCACAACCTGGTTTAGGTGTGTGTGCAGGCTGGCTGCACCACAAATCTTCACTGTTCCCATCCTTGCTCATCAAGGATGTTGTCGTAACTGGACAAATGTTTTTTTTTTTCTTTTTACACCATGTTAACACGTGCTTATTATGGAAACTGGCTATGTGTAACACTTTTTGAAGACATTTCAGCTATTTCCTTGCAGAGCTCTATCCAGCAGCGGTTTGATAACAATCAAGTTGAAAACGATTAAAAGCATGGTGCCAGCCTTTTAAAGGAGAAAAACAACACTGCTGCTGCTGAGGGTTTCACTTTCACGCTTTGTTCCTTGAATTCACCTTGACACACATTCTCCAGATGTCCCACTACCTGCCCCACTGGAATACCCCAGCTCTTCACAGACAAACTAAATTCACATGCATCTCTTTTTCTGACATTGCATAGTCCACCAGAACAAATCCTGACAGGAGCAGGAAGCGTGGGAAAGCCGGGACACTGACTAGCTGCCACTAGCAGGTTGAAACGAACCCTGTGATCTGGAGTGAAGTGGGAAAAGAAAAACATGCTTAGAAAGTTGTGTGCCTAATGGATCTTAAACAGACAAGTGCTGGGGGTTTAAATCCTCACTGATGTGGGTTTAGTGGAGTCTTTTGGCAACACAGCAGAATCGCTTTGAGAGGTCAAAGATCCCCTATTTATGAAGATGCTGAAGGACAGTATTTATGTGGGGGAGGCAGGCTCCTCATGAAAAGCCAGCAAACACTTTACCTGCACCTCTCCACCATTCCAGCTGTATGGACAGCTATTTTTAAACTAACACACAGACACTTGCACAAACACAGAGTAATTGGCATGAGGGGTTGTTTGTTGGACACAGCTCTGTATTTTCTGTCTTCGCCCTGGTGTGTGTGGTGGATAAACAAAGTGGTTGAAAGTGGGACGGTGTCACTGATGCTTTCATACGCGACATTTAACTAACCTACCATCTCTTGTTTGCTGAGGAGACTGTCGTGGTGCGCCTCTGCTGCTGTCAGCAGATTTCATATCGCACAACCCCCCCAGAGATAATTATGAATGACAACCACATGATTGTTTTCTCCCCTTCTAGTCCAGTTTTTTCCCCTTTTCCCTAAGACATCTAAAAACACTCAATAATAAACTGTATATAGGTTAGGATCAATTAAATCTCTGAGACCAATGTTGGCCAGCGTTCATTTTCAGCAAAGGATACACATCGTGGTAGATAATGGATCAAAATCTGCCTAACGAGATGTCCAACTAATGCCAGTGATCCAAACATGAAATGTTCTTCAAGAAGGAAACTTGAGGGAAAATAGTTTCCAGTTAACAAGATCCACAATGATCTGTAGCCAATTTGTCTGCTGCTCTTCCCATCCATCAGTCCGGGAGCCAGCGATGCCCCGTCGTCATACACTTGCCATCTGTTGACCGAGAGACTCTGCAGTTTCACAAATGTCCTCCAGAGGAAGCCCTGCCTGTCTCTACTGTGGGTATCGCTCACTTCCCCCGGACTGAAGTTCAAGACTAGAAGGCAACCTTCTGGGACCAGAATACCAGGATATGTTATGGCTGCCGTTTCATGTTACACAGCACGCACATTCTCCCTCGCTCCCTGAAATACACATACGCAGGCCTGTTCCCATGAACACGACTACCACTGGCAGCTTTAATCAAACTGTATTAAGTTTAAACACAATAGAACTGGGACGGTTTTTATATGCCTCTTAACTTATTAAAAAATAAATCAACTCTGCATAAATCCTTGTGCAAGAACTCTAATTTAGTGGTATAATAGAAGAGATAAGAAGACATAATGAAAGCTGATGGTATATTTATGCCACCCACAAAATAACTAACAGTGTATAAAATTTATTGATGATAATGATGATTAATGAGTAAAGACAATAATTAATTAGTTGATAACATTATATATATATATATATATATATACATCCTTTGCCCATTATTCCACAGCTGTGTTGACATAAACTCAGTTAAGAGTGTTTCCTTTCCATGAAAGAGCAAAGAAAAAAGATTCTAAGTTTATTACCGGTTGTTTTGTCGCAAAGATAAAATCTGACATTAAAAAGTGCCTGGAGACAAACATGCACTTTCCAAACGTCCATCTAGTTTTATCTGCGATTCCTTTGAGCCTTGATAGAGTCTCCATGAGTAAAACAGAAGAGTGATAAAAGTGACCACATACCTGAGTAGAACGTGTTGATTTTCAGAAGCTCCTTCTCACAAGTTTGGAAGAACCTCTCTTCAAACTTTGCGTAGTATCTCTTCAGTGTGTCTTCATCTGTCACTGGAAGACAAAGCAGGAAAAAAAAACAAAAACAATTTATTGGCTGTTTTCCCAGGAGAAGCAGAAACATCTGTGAGGACCTGCAGGATTGTTGCACATCTACTTCCAACATCTGCACGACCAGAAACACTTGGCTGATGAAAGTTGAGCTGCGATGGCGGATTAGTTATCAGCTTGTTTTATATTACTTTGAGAGGCTTTAAGGGATCAAATCACATCCCTGCTCTTTGTAAAAGGTGGTAAAAAGTGCTCATAAACACAACTACAACAGACAGAGATATAAAACACTGACATCCTCTCTTCCATGTTTATCCCTAGTGTGGACCCTGGGAACACGCAGTCGCCTGTTCGGGTCCGTCTTCACAAACTCTTACATAACTAGGTGATACTCCAGAAACTCTGCGTATTCCTTTAAGGTTCACCGCTGCTCAGGCAAACAGACATCCATTCAGAGAGAGAATTAGATCAACAGCTTCTTCCTGTCTCTCCTCTGTCTGACTAAGCCTGCCATGTCTTTTTCAGGACCAGCCAATTCAATCAGTATTGATGCTCTGTCTGAAATAATCCTCTCCCTCATTCACAGCATGCTACCCAACACCTGACAGAGATTAAAGTGTAGTCAATGGGCTCACTTTGTAGAAATGCACCGCACATATATATCAAACATTGCTGCTCCTTCAGTTCTTTCAAGTCTTTATTTCACAGGACCCAGTAACCAGAAACCTGTGTGATAATAAAGACAACACAGGTCTGAAGATTTTAGGCAGTTATTGATATATGCACTCTCGGTATGTCACAAGGTGATAAATGTAAAAATAAAGAGTATATTCAAAGCACTGAAAAGACAGAAGTGGTTTCACAGAATAATGCTGTTACTTGCAGATCCTGTATATGTGGAGGTTTCCTATTTGACACATTAAGAAAAAAAAAAAAAAAGAGATGCCCCGAGGCATCAGCCAGTCAATATGACCAATCTATTCACACACACACACACACACACATGCACACACACAAGTACCTTGGCGGCAGCATTGTGCAAGATGGTGATGAAAAGGTGAAAACAATGTTTCTGTTGTACAGTAAATGAAAAACAACCTTCACTTGTATTGGGATAACCGATTTAAAGTTAATTAAAATGTGCTTGGCAGGTGAAACCACTGCAGGACCTAAACTGTCATGAAGCATACAAAGACAAAAAATTCATCTGGTACTGTAGAGACTTGCAGACGGAGCTGAAGGATCAAAAGTATAGCTCATTAAACATCCAGAAGAAGATGGCACTGCATACCGATGACATGGCTTTGAATAAATTAGAGGCTCGCCACAGTTACATTTTTCAGATTAGAGAGGAAATAGTGAAGAGGGATGGAGCCAGAAATCAAGAAAGCAGTTAGACGTGAAGAAGTCCTGCAGGTGACTGGACTGTTTGGTTTGGTCATGAGCATGTCAGCCTTTTTAGTGTAAATCGAAAGAAAACAATAAGGTAAACTTAAAAGAAGAAGAGCGAGGGGAGGAGGCATGCACTGCTGAGAAATCAGCTGACCAACATCGGCGAGTCAGCTGAGTGATTGAGCACCTGGCTGGTGTGTAATGACGCAATGACGGATGGTCCACCATGTCGCTTGGGTTAAATCTGCAAGCAAGAAGCAAACTGAGCTGTAATTCAAAATAAAAGGTTACACTGCTCATTAACACCGCGTGACAGAGCGCTAAAGGACAGGAAGAAAAGAAAAGAGGAAGCACTTAGTGGCCTGTGGATCATTTAATGTCTAGATACACAATATTAGGATTTACACTGTTGGGTTTGATCTACAAAAACTGTCAAACGTAATGACATACACAGACAAAACACAAAATAATAAACATACAGCTTAATGTAAAAATGCTATTTATAAGACATTTTCACCCAGCTGTCCCTTTATGAATCCTAAAGAGGCAAGTGGAGCAATATAAACAGTCAGAACTGGTAGCTTATAATAATTTATCTTGTGTTTGATAAATCCAAAGTACCCTAGGGGATTGCATTTTATTATACGTCTATGTTGCCAGTTAGGTTACACATTTAAAACCATTATTTTAATAAGAAGCAGCTGTCACATAAGCCACTTGTTTGAGCTGGGAATTTCTGGGAAAGTTTTACAGCACACAAAACCTTATTATCTCAATTACCTGACGTAACTTCATCATAATTCCCGTGTCTCTTAAAATGCCAGGTGGCATTTCATCCTAAAACCTTCGAGTGGCAATCAGAGAAAAAAAAATACAGTGAAATGTCATGAGTATTACCAGTAACGTCAAGATGAAGATGTTTTCAGGGATGTAGCATGTGAAATTTCTCCCATGCCTTGTGATGCAGGGGGAGGAGCTGCGCCTGATGAAAGCAGAGATGTGAAGCCAGTTTTTTTAAGGTAGGAGACGAGTTTATACTGTCACCCTGCACCTGTCTCTTTGTCTCCCACTCAACTAGCAGACAGAGGAGCACATCAGTGTAGGTGCATGTAAGTAGTTTATAAGTATATATGTGAGGCGTGACATCTGTAAGAACAAAGCGAACAGTCAGAACAAGAGCTCATTTTTGAATCCATCCTCACACTGGTGCGTTGTACCGAGGCGTCACTGACAGACCCTCCACTCATATACCCATGGCTACTTACATTTTCTGAAGCCCACATTTACGTCTCATAGATCCTCTCCCAACTGCTTTGTTAAATGAACTGAGGTGCAAAGGAAATGCTGCAACATGTGGTACAACATGTAATCAACGTTCATGTTAATCTAACAGTGTCTCTGCCGGCGAACACAGTATGGTTTCTCATTATTTCCACTATAGATGGGTGATAATAGGCTTTCTGGAGTCCAACAGAGATAACCAAATACACCATATCTTATATCATAGTCATTCTTTTTTTTTTCAACATCAAACTCTGTTTTTGCCACTTGTTTCCTCTATATGTTGCATTTTGGCCTGCAGAGGTGTAGCTGCATCTATGAAAACCTGCAAACAGTAGGGCACACAGAGGACCCCTCCCCTTATCCCCCAGTCAATGTTAAAAGGTCCGCTGCAGCCCTGGATGCCCTGGCATTTGTTTCATGGTATGTGTGCCTTAGATCACAAAGGGAAATATTGGGTTTTTCCTCTGTGAAGTGATAGCTACTGCTTACTGCTTCAGTCCAGACACTTCGAACGTCAACATAAGCATAATTAGATTTTGACTTCAGATAAATAAATAGACCAGTATTTGGAGAACATCTAGCCACTAAGATGTATTTGAGCAACTAGGAGAGAGAATTTATGAGATGAGCCTCTTGTTTTTTCTCACAGCATTCTGCAGAAAAATCAATATATGTTTTAATAAGATTTATCAATGTTTAACAAGTGGAAATTACAGCCATGCAGCCACAAGGCTTTTACTTTCTTACTCCGGTACAGCCTGCTAAATCATAATGTACATTAAAAAAAATCAAGCTTATGTACGAGACAGCGATGTCATTGGTAGAAAATACTATGAGAACACTCTTGCCTGAAACGGGCTGGGATTGGCTCCAGCAGACCCCCGTGACCCAGTAGATAGACTCAGCGGGTATAGAAAATGGATGGATGGATGCTATGTGAACAACAGACCCAACGCATTACATTGTGTTCATTCATTGGTTTCACTTTTTCAGACAAAGAATTGTGCTGGTAGCTAAAAAAACAACTCTTGACCTACAGTATTCCCAGTGTGACTAGTAGGAGACAGCTCCCATCTCTCCGCTAACCCCCTTCTTCTGTAGATTGTATAAATAAATAATGAGCCAGCTTCTCCAAAACCCTACTCCACTCACATATACACACACTGCCCACCCCCAGTCTCTTATATTCCCACACAAGTGCTCTGTGAAGCTACTCGATAAAGCCGCCAGATCCTCTAAGTGGCTTGAGAAGGATTTCAAGACAACAACCAGCACAAAACACCCACATCTCACTCTAAATCTAATAACTAACTTTTGTCTAGACTCTTAATTTGTAGAATTCCCTATTTGTTTTTTTTAACTTTCATTGCCTTTACTCAAGCATGTTTTAATATTAAATAAAGAAGAAAAATGAATGAGAATGTACTGAGAAGAGGAGGAACTATGGTTCCTTGGTGTTCGGGGTTCAGATATCATCTGTCATTAGACTGAGAGAAGGGAGAGGACACTGTATCATTTCTCTTATAATCCTCTAAAACAAACACATGAAGACCCCTTCTAAAAACGATGTCTCTCTTTTTAAGCTCCATTTATCCCCTTTAATGACACCTCACTGATAGCATTATTGTCAGGGGGATATGAAGAGACCATTACATTATGATTGCTGCTGTAGCAGATTCGCTTATCTCTTCCCGGCAAGCACTCAGGTGTACATCACATACACAGAAAAGACTGACTGAGCTATAAAAGACAAAAGGACCAACTTAACTCTGGACTGATACCAGTCTAGTGAGACAAAAGGAGCAAATGCATAAAAGCAAATTCAGTGTCCTCTACCGCAAGGCTTTAAGGAAGGAAATACAACACTGAAGCCAGCCAGACACCCACCCCCTTCCTCCCCCGCTTTCCTCCACCCCACCTTTTTTTCTCACTTGTTCCCATTCAGCCCTCCAGCCACAATTAATTCTACCAATCATCTCTCTCATCGAGGCCAGGGGAGCATTAAGAATGCACACTCACTGGGCTAGGCTGCCAGCCCGGGAGGACCGGAGGCAGGGTGAGGAACCACCGAAGCTCCCGATCCGCTCTCTTCTATTTATACTGCCAGAGTGCAAGCCAAACACATCCAGAGAAGCAAACTACCTCCATTCAAAGTAGGAAAGACGACATTTGATGGAAAGAATCACACATTCTGAAAAGTGGCAATAAAAAGTGTACAAATAAAAAGTCTTTTATTCCCTCAAATGTGAGTGTGTGTGTTGGTGTGGGGGGAAGGGGGTGGGGTTGGTGTGAGGGGGGGAGGCAAGAGCAGCATGCAATTGGTAAATTACCAGGTGCTAAATGAATATCGGAAAAGAAACAGGAGGCCAGATTGGATGTGAGATGATCCCAGGACCGAGAAGGAAAAGGCACAACCCCCAAATACAGAAGGATGTGGGAG
>JAOWBL010000019.1:16544294-16554317 GCA_028564865.1 Zenarchopterus dispar | reverse complement strand
ACCTTATCTTTGATGTAGCTGTGGAATATTTCAAAATGAATTCACTCAAGAATAATATTTAACTAATTCGATGTTGGTCAAAGCTTCAAAGAAGTGCTGCGACCGGATAGTGGTAACACACTGAAAGTTGTAGGTCAACTAGAGGAAATATGAGGAATATAAATAACACAACTGTCTAGGTTTTTGACAAAAGGTGCTGTAAAACATCAGCAGGCTCCAGATATAATGAATGTTACAAGAAACTTATCTGAAGATTAAAATCTGAAGACTTTAAGAAACCACAATTCTGCTTGATGCTCTCCTCCGTATTGCACAAAAAAAATCTGATTGATATTAAAATGTTGGACAAGAGAAATTAAGAGAGACGGCGATGCACAGAATGACAGAAAATCCACTGCACAAGCAAATAAAGAAATCTTCAGCAGAGTCAACAGATTGACACATTCCTCTGCAGAGCATTTATGCTGTCTGTCATTTTGCCAAGGCCACTAACACAGAGAGGGATGGCTGTTTCCAGGCAACTGGGCAGCAGGCATCAGCAGCCTGTATCTAACCACCATCAACCAATCACAAGCTTAAATGGCTCACCTTAGCCAATCATGACTGATGGCAAGCGACTGCTATTCAATAGAGTACCATTAACACGGCCAACTGACTCTGTATACACCTCACTGTCTAGACTATCAGAAGATCTAAGAGCTTACGACTCTATCTCGGCTAAGAAAACGTTTTTTCTTTTTGTCTACCTATATTTTTCATATTGATGTGATAACACTACTTTTGTGACAGCATTTTTTTTTAATTTCTAGTAAGTCTAGACTAATCTAACTGTCATACAAATTAAGATAACTTGGCTATGTGTTTAAGTTAGATTTTTGTTTAGCTCTACAAGGCACTGACAGTATTTCCAAATTCATTTATATCTATATATTAAAGAAATGCAACACATAGAGGGTTTATTATTGAATCCAGCTCTATCGTGTTAAGCACAATAAAGTTAGAATCTCTAGTGACAGGTGCCCACAGAACTGTGGGTTTTCATCTTCTCGGCATCACAATTTTTCACTAAAACTGTGGCAAGTATGACTTACACCATCCTGTCCTTCTGGAAAGCTATAATCCAGAGCTCTGTAGTCTACAGGGTTTTTTAAACAAAGTTAGATAGTCTAATAACACTGCAAAACCCAACAGCCTCAACTGTCATCTATCTGGCTCTGACAGATGAAAAACATTGTTTTAGAGTTCATTATTACTTGGCATGCAAACTGTCTAGTCATATCTAGCGTGTGTTGGTGTTTGTGTGTGTGTGTGTGTGTGTTTGTGTGTGTGTGTGTGAGGATAGTAACACCTGAGTGAGAAAATGACAAATATTGAATATGGTGAAACAGGTTGCGTTGCTCCAGTTTTTCTCATCTCCCCCGTCACTCACACATACAATATACAGACACACACAGCCTACACAAATTCCCCCTCACTCCGACAGACATGGGTTTGGGTAAGGCAATCTGTTGGCCTAACTGCAGCTGACGGTTCTTGTGATGTTCGGTTCACTGTCTGTGTTTGATCCTCCAGGTACAGAGGAAGTGGAGCCCACGGGGACAGCTCATCTGCTCTTTCTCATTCTCTTGTTCTCTGATCTGCTGCAATGCAGCATAACAATTCAGACATTACCAGTACACAGCTGAATGAATATTGCCTGTAATTGTTATTTTTGATATTTGTTTTCTGCTAGACTATGAAAGGGCTTCTAGGTTTAACTCTCAACATAATCTATATTCACTTGTCTTGGTGATATTTTGAGAGAATGGATTCAACAATAACAATGCAAAGATAACTACAAAGTTCTGCTGTTTTAATTTTGTATGATGACACTGTAACATTAAATTATATATCTTCATCCTAATGTACGCCTGAACGTGTTTTGAATTGGAATTAGTTTTTCAGGCTTTTTGTCATAAGCAATTACTTCATTTCAGATCTTAATGATAAAAATGAAAATCCAAATCAATCCATGATGAAAATGATCCCAATTTGATTTTATCCTGCAACTACCTTGAAAAACAATAGTCTGTGTTTGGCATATCTCAAATGTCAAGATGGATGGATGGATAGATGGATGGATATGTTGAAGTCTTTAGGAGTTTGCATTTCAGATCTTCAATCTCCTGCTTCTTTCTTGTGTAACGACATCATGTTCAGCCATCAGCTTCTCCATCATCTTCTGGATGAAAGTAAGGAACTGCATTTTCATCAAATCCTAAAGGGTGTTAATATATATTTTTTCTGTCTTCAGCTTTAATTCCCACCTCTGCTGGATCTGTTGATATCAAACTCTGATATTAATGTTTGGTTCTTGTTTTTGTGTTTTTTAATCCACAAGCTGGCTCTTTTCAAGAAGGGGTACACCCTGGACAGACTGACCTCAACATAGAAAAGTCCTCTACACAGAAACAGCATAATTCATGGAGAAGGGATAGAGGGGGCTCTTGCAGCTTCTAAAAGACCATATGACCACCTCCCTTTATCTTGTGTACCTATTAGGACAGAGCTGGAAATAGTAATTCCGTTACAAAAACTGTACATGATTCAATGTGTAGATGTCTCAGTGATGTTTGTGTCTGTATGAACTCTCATATGTGTGCGACTGGCCTTACTTGCTCCTCTAGGGTTTACAGATAGAAGCCACAGGACTCATAAAAACAAGATAAGTGTTGTGTCAATAGTCCAAACCGAGGCCATTAATCTAAGCAGAACAAGAGCCAAGAGGTACTACTGTAACTCTGCTAGACGCAGAAAGGCCGCACTGCAGCGGTAGATGAAATTCACTATCCATTAACCTACAGGGCAGCCATGCCATTAACGGGGGGTCAGAGAGGTAACATTATAGTCAGCATCTGACTCCATGGATGCTGCCATAGCTTAAAATTCATCATCTCCTATATGACAGAGTATGTCAGCAAGAAGTATGCTATGTCATTAAGAAGGTTTGTGCAGTAATGTAACTTAGCATATGATTTATCTACAGCACACTGTAGCTTTTCCTCTCAAATTCGAAGGCAACACCCCACATTTAAAATGTCAACTAATGACAGCCCTGCTGGTTTCACACCAATGTCCAGTCCTTCACAAACTCTAATGATCACTATTACATACAGCAGAGCTGCATATATTGTTATCTAGGTGCTCAAAGTAATGTAGACATGAGAAACAGTAAACATGATTCAATAATAAAAATAATCCGTTTTCACCTTTATTAGTGTGAAATTTAATAAGATTATTTTTTTTATTATCAAAACTCCCAGAAAACCATCATTTATTATGAGTAAAATAAAAAATATGATATTACTCATGCTTTTTCAGGGGTGTGTAGTCAGCGTGGCGAGAGTAAAACAAGGTGCATGTGGGAGTTGTGGAAAGATGTCCCCTCGGTATTCTCACAGTAGCAGCTGCAGTCTCTCGATAAGAGTTACACTAAACAGCTTCACTTTGAGGTGAATAAGTGGACTGAAATATAGGGAGAAACGCTCTGGCACAATCCCATACACACACACACACACGCACACACACACATATATTTCTGTTAGGTGGCAGCTATTTAGAGGCTAGGAGATTTAGAGGCATGAAACGAGGCATTTTCCTGCGAGAAGGAGAACACATTTCGCACCATCTCTGGAAATCCATAGTCAGACGGAGTAGACACAAATGTCAGGGCCATCTTGAATGCACTTTATAGTCTGCATGGTCCAGTATTTTGTCCAAAGTCACAGGAATATTGCAGGTGGATTCTGAATATCTGCAATAAAGTGATGGCCAGGACAGTGAAGGAGGATAAGTTGGGTGGAATGGTGAACCAGCTCTACACCCCTTGCAGGGTTCTGGAGGGATCATGGGAGCTTGTCCAACCAATCTACACGTGCTTTGTGGAGTTGGAGGCATTAAACCGTACATTGTGGTCATATGTACTGTATACTGCTCTGGCAGTTGTCGTTACTACATAGCATACCATCCTAAAAGCAACTAACAGATGCCAAACATGCAACCACTGTGATCAGCTTCTGCTGTGGTGGCACACTGCATTATGGGATAAATTATGCAAGGTAGAGTGGTCAGTGGGACACTGGAAATTTTCCTGGAATTATTACTCCATCCAAGCAATTTTTGCATATCGAGGATTGTGTAGTTACTTCCACCCTGCAATATGTTACATTCTGTCATAATCTGTACGTGCTACTATACAGAAAAGCTTATATTTATGAGGCATATTGAAGCGGTAGATTTGATTTGGGAAGTATACAAACAGTTCAGCACAAAAGCAATGGAGGCTCTGTTGTTGGTACAGGTTATTGATGACATCCCCCAGCACAAGAGACTGAGAAACATTACGTACAAGAGCAAGCTAAAACACTCAGGAACCAAGATGGTTGCTGTATGTATGTGATCACACTCTACCAGGTCTTCATACCTCTTCTTCATACAGCAACAAGTATATAAGTATATAATCCTTTTCACCAAAAAAAGTCTTCTAAATCTCTTCTTCAATTTGCAAAATCCATGTCGATCAAAATGCTAATATTGAACACTTCTTCTCTTCACCTTTTGAGCCCAGAATTACTCGGGCCTGCAATGTCAAAATAATTTGACAACCAATGGTGTCAAAATACCAGAAGAAAGTGTCCCTAGGACTTTCCACTTTGATTTTATAAGTATTAAAAGTAGTCATATCTCTATACTGTTGAATCAATGAAATGCTAACCTAAAATTCACGCTCATTCCTGAACACAAGAGTGCCTCAGTATTAATGTAGTAGCCCTATGACATGGCAGCCTTGTGTTTTAGCAGTCACGCTCCAAAACCCAACACAAGTCGAAGTCGATGACTATTGTAAGTAATGTTACTATAGTAACAGTTATGTGACAGAATTTTACCTTTAACAATATTCTTGGTACAAGACTTCTGAACTATCAACATAAACTGACGCCAAACTACATCCTCTTGAGAGGTGTGATTAATTTTTAATTCACTTGCATATTCCCCCTTTGAGCTTCTGTTTCCATTTTTGCATCGTAATGCTATAACTCTTACTCATGAATGAGCCATGATACTGCCCATTCTACCTTTAACATCCTGGAAGGGAGGAAGGAATCCAATACTTAATGTTATTAGATTAGGAGCAATTTCCTGACTCAATCTGATTAGGAGTGCTCTGACCTTGGGGTGCTCGAGTGTCATATCATTAGCATGATTTACATGAGCAGAAAAAAAAACCTTCCTTCTCTTTTTTTTCTCTATTATGAAAGCAAACAACAACAAAAAACAATGAGACTAAGTAAATGACCAGTCATTTTGAATTTATGGTTACCAATTGTGTGCATTGAAAAAAAAAGGGCAGCCAAATTTTTAACAATTTAATTATTAGATCTACTAAATAATTGAGACTGAACCCAAATCATGTGAATATTATCAATCTCCAAAAATAAATAGCTGTAATAATAACAATTTTATAAAAGTGACTGTGATGACAGGACATTTAGAACAAAACAAAGTGAAGTGTTTCACATCTCTTCGACTGATTATGATGAATCTTAAATTTCACTTTGAGCCACATGCTTGTTTATGAGCATGCTGAGTGGAATATGCATGCAAGAGGCATTTGTTTGGCGTGCGTGGGTGTATGTGTGAGCCTTTTCGTGTCACTGAACGGCATGGGGTAGTTACTCACTGAGTTTAAAGATCAGGATGCAGAGAGGCAGCCACTAGCTGTCTACCATCAGCAGAGACTTGGGCCCTGAATTCCCAGTCAGAACGTTCAACGGCCTCAGTGAAAACATACAATCGAATCAGACCTGAATATCTCTGCAGCATTAGAGTGGTACCTGATCCACAGCAACACTTTGACCACCTGCCAAACAATGAGAAGGTCCTCCTTGAGCCATGGAGAAAAGAACATCTGAGGGTATTTGGTACCAGGATACTGCTGGATTTCCCAGCAGAACTTTGTACCGTAAAAATAAGAGCAGTGTTGCTTCCTTTTCCTGTCGGTTGTTTTAATGACTGAACCTTCCTTGAAAAGCCTCCCAGCCTTTTGCACGAAATAGTGTCGTGCTGTTTCGTTTTGTTTTTCAGTGTGTTGAAGATCTGACCTGCTCCTGTTTAAATTGTGATGTGAATGTAAACATAAACTACCATGAAGCACATGCTTCTTAAGTTAATAGATCAGTGGACATAAAACGTAAAAAACAATGATCTGACAAAAAATTTTAATTTAATTCATTTCAAAAATATTTGTTCAATTCCCTAAGGGAAATTAATTTTTTTTAATAAAATGTATTAATTAATTTTTTATAAAAGACACTTAAGCTG
The DNA here is from genome assembly GCA_028564865.1 of Zenarchopterus dispar. Classification (NCBI taxonomy): domain Eukaryota; kingdom Metazoa; phylum Chordata; class Actinopteri; order Beloniformes; family Zenarchopteridae; genus Zenarchopterus; species Zenarchopterus dispar. The sequence continues at coordinate 16,547,957 of JAOWBL010000019.1, read as the reverse complement.
AGTTTCTAATTCATATTTCATCACTATTTATTTTAATGTGATGGTCAAAATTTAGTGAGTTGCTTAACTTTATCTGTTAGGACCATAGCACATTATATTAGTAGTTTATGTCCATCTGAAAGTGGTAAGTTTTTCATGTTTAGATTAATAATGTAAGTAATTCAGTCCAAATAGGAAGGCGGACAAATTATTTCTCATTAATAGCTTAAATTTGTTTTTGTAGTTTTTTTTAAGCAATTAATTTGCTTTAGTTGCTCAAGTTGAATGTTGTCATCTAGCTTCCTTGTTAGAGGTGTCCCCTCCATCTCAGAGCAAAGATTACCACTCTTCTCATGTTTTGTTTCTTTTTTTAAAAAAAGGTTAATTTTATATACAGTTTTGATCTAATTGTTTTAATCATTCAAGTTTGGCTCGATGCTTACTGACATATTAAAATAATTTAGAGCAAATATTCCTTTCTCCTTTGCCTGGACTTTAAAGAACGAGAACCAACATCGAGGTCTGAACAAAACTGATAATACACTTTTTGGATCTGAAGACCAACAGAACTTTAAAATAAGCATTTGGTTTACTCTTTAAGAGAAATTTTGTTATTTTGTTTATTTAAAACATGCTCTTACTATATAAAAGTTCTGACAAAGCCATATGAGGATCTTGCAGACTTCTACCCCTCTTTCACTGGAAAAACTGGCTTATGCTATGGTGCCCATATATTTCTGGATTTATGGACACGAAAGCATTCATTCTTGCAAAAACTCTAATTGTAACAAGATGAGGATGCTCTGTTTATTTACTTCATTTATGATCTGTTTTGTTTTCATACATTCAACTATTACACAGTTTCAGGCTGGGTTAAAGTCCATCTGCTGTAGCAAAGGTATTTACTTACATATTACAGTTTATTATAATTATTTTCTCACTGTTCTGCAGCACCAGATTTGGTTTTATCTTTCATATTTGTGTGTCCCATGTGTTCCTGTTTAAAACTTAAAAAAAAAACCACTGCATTTGTCAACCAAATAAAATGTTCTTGATCATGAGTCTTATTCTAAGTTTCTGTCTAACGATGGTTTAAGTGGCCCAAGAGGTATCAGCATGCTTTTACCAGACATCTTTATAATTCAGCCTGCTGCTCTGGCCCTTAGTTTTACGGATTCTGGTTTATTATCTCTGGGGCTCAAATGTCTCAGGGAGAAAAAGGATGCTTAAATGATTCCAGTTTCTTTCCTTGGTGCCATGGTAACTTCAGTGAAGAAAGTTCAGCATTGGGATACAGACATAAAGGTTTCTTTCTACTGTAAAAATAGCAAACAAACACAGTGGCATTTCTACTACCATCTTGTTTTTATGCTATTATAAGGAAAATCCAACAGCTAAAATTTTACTATACAAAATCTGATATTTCTGAGATTAACAGTGCAACAACTTACCTCAATGTACATAGTTTTTATTCTAAAAATGACAAGAGAAAATGTACAATAATCCTTTTAGTATTGTCTGTTGTTAATGGCAGGGGTGCAATAAGCTAATCTTTGTTTAATTGAGCTGAATATTAATGGCATGATTATGGGACCTAATTATCAGATGGTGCTTGTCAAGAAGCCTTGCATTTGCCCGAGGACAAAATGCAAAATAGACACAAATTTTGTTTCTGATTAAAAGCTACTGAGAAACAACTTTCTGTAATGATACAGCTGGCTGGAAGGTCGCTTCTTTAAAAGGTCAGGAAACACACCAACAGGCTAAAAATCTTGTTCGTTCCCACATTTGACTCAAATAAATGGGATTTATTACTCAGACCGATTATGAATACATTAGTCAAATGTTGCAATAATATTTTGTTTTTAAATATATCTGTTTTAGCCTCCTGTGAGTGACAGGCCAGTTTATAAAGTTTCAGGAACATCAGGAGGGGCTTTTCACAATATTTCCAATCTCATACATGGTTAATAATTTAACATTTAATATAAAAACAGACTGGGGTGAGGGTGATGGGAGGCTTGGGGGTGACAATGCTAATGAATTATTGATCTCTTTTTCTCTCAACTCTGGTCTCTGGATTATAAGATGATGTAGTGTAAATAAAACAAGAAATTAAATCTTTCAATGATTCCTACCCCCAAAAGGAATACCATCCCCTGACCACAAATATATTAAACTTAAATTAGTATTTATTATTCCTGCCACAAGTGGAAAGCAGATGGAATGGGCAGTGAATCTAAATTTATTGATCAAGTAAATTTAAACCACTGGCAGACTGGCTGTCACAGTTTTCTGTCCACAGTTCTTGTTACTTTCACTCACCTTTCACGTGAATTATTGTAACATTGAAGAACAAACCCCAGTTGCCCAAGCCTTCAGCTTTCTTTCCTCCAATTACAAGCAATGTCACCCTAACCCTAACCCAATCCTGACTTTATTCACTCTGCGTAGACTATCAGCTATTAGACAAACTTCCCTGTTGTGTGAGGTTGTAGTGCTGAGGCCTGCAAATGGTTTTCACAATTATCTGAGAGTAAAAACAGCATCACGGAGAGGAGAAAAGAGACTGATAGGAGCTTTTTGTGTCTGGTTAATCACTCTACTCTGAACTGAAAGTTTGTTCCTTTATTATATTTAAGCTTTTGTACAGCATTTAAAGTTCTCTGATACTCAAGTGGATAAAACAGATTAGAGTGGGAAATGTGCAATGATTTAATTGGTTGTCCTCTAATTTCAGCAGGATGAAAACCAAATTACATCAGCATATGGCCCTGTTGTCATCACCTACAGTTCATAATCACACCCACTCACCCCGTAGCAAGCAGCTCCTTCTGTGCCTGAGTATCTCTGAAAGTGTGTGTGGGAAACCCTCTATGGTTAGTTACATATGAGTGTGGTGGAGAGCAGAGAGAGTGTGGGAAAATAAAAACATCAAGACCCACAGCTGAAACAAGGTCCAACGTCTTTCTTCTTCTCTCCGTTGATCCATCATCACTTCCCTGCTTTGCATTCTTATTTTTTATCAGTCAATCAAACCATTTAAGATACAGGACATACTTCATGTGAGTGTGATGGTTTTTTTCAATTTATGTCAAGCATTGCAATTAATAATAATAATGATAATAATAATGAATAAAGCAGGGGTTCACTGATTTGTTGAATGGCAGCCAAAACTGCCAGTTAGGCTTCTCATCATCAATTAATGAAATAATTTGTCCAATAACAGAGGTTACAATGTGATTTGGAAGATCTGCAAGTGTTAAAAGACTATTTTTAGACCTAGAGACAGATTTAATCAGATTCAGATGCCTCCCATGCATGAGATTGTTGAGAGCACTGCTGGTGCTCCAACGACATGATCCCCAGTTGTGGACGTGGCAAACAGCCAGATCAGATCGTCCTTGCCTTTAGTTTATTTATATAAATATTTATTTATATATTTCCCAAAGGGAGCCTTGGCGTTCATTGGGACAAACATGTTGTTTCTTAGAAACATATTTGATTTATATTCCAAGGATTTCTCTTAAGGCTCTGTCCATGTCTGAAGATGCTATCTTCATTCGAGTGACACCAAATTCACAAATCCATAACAGATGTACCCACATATGTCCATACAAGCACACACAGAGAGTTGTTGACACCACCACCCCACATATACATATATATATATATATATATAGC
>JAOWBL010000019.1:16515783-16540035 GCA_028564865.1 Zenarchopterus dispar | reverse complement strand
TAATATATAATATATAATTATATATGTGTATATATATATATATATATGTATATATATATATACAAAAACATGTACAAAAACATAAAGCTCTAGCAGTAAAGCTAGAGCTTTATCTAAACTCATTACCCTTTTCTAGTACTACAAGATTTGCTGTCAAGATCCCTCTTCCTCTAAACAAAAACAAACCTTCACCCTTCTCTCCCTTATTCACCCTCCTTTTCCTTTTCTCTTCAACTTCATTCATGCGAGATCTAATTCATCGATGAATAATGGATGTATAGATAGAAGACTTTCATCTGCCAAGGTTCTCTTTCTCTCACCATCTTTCTGTTACGGGATGGCTGTAGTGCTAATGCAGGGCAACCTGTATTGGAGATGAGCCCAGAGACCTCCCACTCAGTCTGTTTGTCTGTCTGCTGCCTGAGGGATCGCTCCTTCTTATACACACAATTTCTATCTTTACTGTTCCACACTGACCACTGACAATCCCTTTCTGTTAGTCTTTGTCTGTCAAACTCTTTCACTGTCTTAACTCCTTTTATTCTCATCAGCAAACATAAATGCAGAGAGTGGTGGCTGTCTTTCCTTATTCCAATCTTCATCCAATTACCCTCTACCTTTTTCATTGTTCATTACCATGGTTCGATTACTCCATGACCTTGGGATAGCTATCCTGCATTTGTATTGACCCTGATCCCAACGCTTTCCTCCCTCTTAATACCCTTGGAAGCCTCTTCAAAGGATTAATCTATGAATTCCACAGCTGTGTCACTGCTACATGGCTTTGGGAAAATCACTGTGGAAGCTTCACCGGCTTGAGTGAAGAAAGAAAAGCATTATCTCAATCTCTTTATGGACACAATTGCCCAAAAGATGACCTGTCACATAATTAGGATCTTTATAATATTACAACTTCTTTTGGATGCATAATCTTAGCTTCCAGTAATATGCATTCCCCTCACCTGGAAATACTGATGAAACTCAGCATAAAAACACACGGGATTACAACATGGGCAAGGAATAAAGTTTTACCTTGAAGATATAACTGTAAAATGTGTTTGCCTTTGGGAACAACCTCATTTTGTACCTTTAGATAAGTCCTACTTTACTTGAATTTCCCTATATTTAGCTAAATGGTTTTAAAACTGAGGATTATATAAGGAACCACCCCCCACAAAAACCCAGCAATTAGTGCTTGGAAGTGAGCAAGAGCAGCATGTCAACGACCACATCAATAATGCAGCCAGGGTGGGAGACCCTGAACCCCCACGCCTGTCTACCTGTCTGTCTACATGTCCATCTGTCTTCCTTCCATCCCAGTGCCTCTGTTCCCCCAACTATATGACCTGCTCCAGTTTTCCCAGTGTTTTGTCTGTCTAGGTCACCACACCAAGATGTTTTTTGTGTGTATAATATGCATGTGTCCCTAAGCTGCTGTATCCAGGGAAACTGAAAAAAAGCATGCATTAATTTATTGATAAACTGTAGATATACATAAGTAAACTTTGCTGTTTTTTGTTAGACGTCTGTACAGTTTTTGAATTTGGCAGGTAGGTTTTTTGCAGGGATATCTGAGAAAGTTTGAGTGAATTTAGGTTGTCTTTGTCCTCTCTCTTTACATAATCCCACACTGACTTAATGATATAAAAGTAGGAGGACTCTTCTTTTCTTTGTGATTCTTTGTGTACATCTGAACTGTTATTTGTGCTATGGAAAAAAAAAATTAAAAAAAAATGCATCAGTATTTTTCAAAACCTGCCTCAATAACCAATTTAAACTAGGCCACGGCTAGAAAAATCATATAAAATCGAATATCATAAGAAAAGACTCCAGCAAGGGACAGGAACAGCAATAATAGCTGCTGTTCAAACATACGCAAGCAGAATAACAATCAGCTCTGTATTGCACAGGGTAGCAGCTTTTTGGCTAACCTCTCATCATGGTTGTTAACAACAGCAGACAAAATGGCGAGTGAACAAGCGGCACAAACAACAGCAGAACAAGTGCTGGTTAAAAGGTGGGCTTGTGATGATTAATGGGTGTGATTCATGTCACCTTCCTGAATAAGCTGAATAACAACAAAAAATGAAACACTGAAAATATTCGTTAAAATGAGCCTGGAATTAGGATGGGATTATGGTCACAATGACATGGTTTGATCTCAGTCTGTCTTGCACGTGTTGTGGTGTGTTCTTCCACAGTCCGTTACAAGAACGTCACTTCAGCTAATGTCAGCTGGGACATAACATCTCCTAATGCCACTGTGAGGGCCATGTGAAGATGCTACACTGTGGAGTGCAGGAGGCTTTGATGGTACATATGTTCATGATAGAGCAATGAACATCTGGATATGATGTTGCCGTTGACTTTTTTTTCACCAGTAAATTCATCATTCACTCTTCCTTCTGTCTATGTGAAGTGATTTTGGTATGTACCTGTCTGAAACCTGTCTGATCGGCGACTGCCTAGGACTGAAATCAGTTCTCCTTCTTCAAGCTTCTTCTTTTATTCCTTGTCTCTTTTTTTTTGTGCATTTGCTGCTCTGCTTGGCATCATTGTCTTGTTGCATGATCTAGTTTTGCCAAAACTTTAGCAAAAGTCAGACAAGTTGCCTCACAGTTTTATTTCTTTTCGCTAGGATTTGATACAGATAAAAGAGGTCACTCTATGTTTCAAATTTCTATCAAACTTCTGTTTGATAAAAATGTTAAAGGAGTCCACACAAGGAAGCACCACATTTCCACACACCTGCTTTTATATCTGTCTGTGTAAGACATAAAAACCCCTCAAGTCATATACTGGCCAGCTGCTAGGACACAGGGCATTTTTGACTACAAGATGCATCTCTGCAGAAAGTTGAATCTAGAGTAATATAAGAAATAATCCAGCAGCGAAACTTGATTTTTCTGTGTTGATTCATTCATCTCAGATATTAAGAACTCAGGGTGCTCCCCCTCCTTTCCTTCCTGACCTGTAAATCAATAATGTGTCACCCCACTGCCGTCCTCAGACCTCATCTGATTTCATGGTACAACATGGAGGCCTCAGCTGAGTCTGTATTTATCAGTGCCATCACTACCATCTTCCCGCAACTACCGCATAACCCTCCCCCTCTCCCTGCACAGATATACTCAGAGTAATTGACTAGCCATTAACAGAGCACTGGAATAAAGGATACAATGAATGAACAAATTATACAACTGCAGGATTATAAAACTGCTGCACAATAACAAGCTGGGCATTTACAGAACGCCCGCATTGCCAGAAATACTTTCACATGACATACATTGACATTACAAGATGTGTGATGATTATTTGGGGCCATTGTTCCTACAACTGTGCAATAACCAGTTTGGTAATTGAATTAGATAGTGGCATAATTCATTCTAATGGTTGGGACGGGGGGAACCAGCTGTTCTCTGTTGTTTTCCTCGGTACATGAACAGGGATGTTTTAATTACAGTTCTGCATGTACCAGTGACGAACAGAGCAAACAGGAACAAGGGAAAAAGGCTCATGGTGGTGGGGGGGGGGCACCTTAATGTGCATGTGTGTTGCATGTTTGTCTGTCTGTAACTAGATCTCTTAATAACTGTAACTCTCTTGTTTTAATTGTGATGATTAAATGAGATTTAATTTGCTTATAAAAGAAAGCAATTTTCTGTGGGACATTCCCAAAGAGGCTGTCTGCAGTGGAGGTGCTACTTGTGTCTAATAGCTGTTAATGCCTAAAGTTCAATTTCTGTTTAAACAAAAGACAAACAAGCACAACAACAGAACATGAGAGACAGTTAAAATATTTTCTTGGTTTTTTTTTTCCCTGTAGTTTCTCATTTGTAGTCAGCCTGGTAACAAAACAGAGGCTTTGAAGTGTTGTCTGTTCAGCATTCGTTCTCGACTGCACAGCTCTATCAGGTGGAGCCGAGTGACCAGTGAGGAAACAGAGTGGGTGAGCAAGTAGTTATAATTCAGTAAACTGTCTCCCTCAGGCAAAGGATATGTCTTCTGAATACCAAAATGTTGCTTTTTATAAAGACTGAGGCAAGGAAAAAGGCAGAAAAAGCAAAAGGAAGAAAGAGAAGCATACAGTTGAATGAAGACCTGATAACTACTCTTGCACACAAGGAACTTAATTCTTTACTATGAGATTTAATATTGTTTTTCTTTATTCATTTGTTACCTGTATGTAGATCTCAATGTACACAGGCACAAAGCTTCATTTTTATTAGATAAATCTATACTCTTCCCTGCTAGTACTGTATAAATGGGGTTGTAAAGGTTATGAAATCATGCAGGATTTGGAGTATTATTTATTTTAATGTTACACATCCATTTGAATTTCATTTGAAGAATATGTCATTACTTTTAGGAAGTGCTGCATAGATGCTGAAGTCTCCAAAACTACCCAAAGTAATGTTGGACTCCTGTCCCGTATGGCACCATGCCAGGGATTAGAAACAAGGAAACTACCTCACAGAGCTACAGTGGGCTTCAAGGCAGAGGGATCTAAGACTCGAGAAAATAATGATCAAACAAAACACGTTCGAGCAACAAACCAAACAAGATGAAAACTTGGACAGTGTTGTAAAAGTGATCAAAACTTCACACTTACAGTAGGATCCTTTGAGCTAAAAATGGCAAAAATTCATTTGTGTCCCTTGAACGTTCACTGTAGAAAGGTTGTCATTACAACCGATACGATTACTGTTCCAGTCCATTCTTTGCAACATTTTGTTTTAATTAATTAGATTTGACAGTTTGGGTCTGCAGCAGACTGTAGGATAGAAACTGTTCAAGGTGTGCTGTATTTTTAATATGTCTGCTAATCTTGTTACTCAGCCAGAGGAGACTACCTTTCCGTGGACTCAGTTACACTGTTGGCTTCTGCTTCTGTATTTGTTCTGCATCTGTGTCCCGAAACAACCAAAACAGCAGAAAACTGCTTAATGCATCAGTTAACATGCTTTATCTAATACAAGCACCGGGGTAGATATATGAATGTAAAGTACAATTCTACTTAACATTTAGTTAACGTTTCAATTAACAATTCTACTTAACACTTTTATAAGGAAATTTAACCTGACCACTACACTTGGTGACTTTAAAGTAGACTGTACTTCATGACCTGACTATCATAATAAATATGAAAAGCAGTGAAATATTATATAGTAAATAAAATCCTCAGTCTGAATTCAAATAAATAAAATTGTATCTATCTCAGTCAGTTTGCTGCTTGGATGCTTGTGGATCACAATCCAACAGTAAAACACTTAGAAGTAACAGCACCCATTAACTATTCTCATATTCTTACTTTAGGACGGCTTTAAGTGTGGGAATGTCAATTGAATTGTGGTATTGCTACATTTAAGCTAAATATGAGTACTTTTTTTCCACAAAACATGCTACTACTGACACTGACTTCTATGCACATGTTGATATAAGGATAAATCAATTTCACTGAGTGGAGAAGTTAGAAAAGTTTAAACTACAACAGAGTCTAAAGACTCTCTGAAGATTACAGGGAGCTTCCCAGTTTCCATTCAACATACTGGAAAAACTCAAAATATAGGTGCTAAAAAAAATCCTACAAATGTTGCTCTATGACCTCCCATCAGCTGTAGTTCCTGCAGTGATGATACAGAAAAAAGAAGTCATACTGAAAAAGCTTTTCACTATCGCTGCTCAACACACAATGAATTTTCACTGGCTGATCCCGTCTTTTTTCATTAGACATAATCCCCCATCTTGCAGTAGGTCGACAGACACAGAGCGGTGACATATGACAACGTCTCAGACTTCAGACAGGAAATAATTCATCATCCACACAGCGCTCGCCTCGCCTGCCCAATGAGTCCTGGAGACGCAGCTCAAATGTACTAATCAAAACACGTGTGTGTCTGTAGAAGCAGTACGTGCACTATTTAGGGGGAAAGCAGTCACACATCAGCTGTGAACATGTAACAAATCTAGGATGTATCAATGAAGATTCATAAATCACATTTCAGAAAGCAACTCACATAATTCATTCAGACTCATATCATGCTGTCATCCACATTAAGTCCACTGGGTTAAAACTGAGTCCTAAGAGCTGCAGATTTACGAAGAGCACGTTGCACAGCACCAAAGAAAAAATATATATATACCACTACTTTTTTTTTTTGGCAAAAGTCCATGCAGTCAGCTGCTCAGAAATCTGGACAAACCCACAGTCCCACAATATGCTTCATGTCACAGCATCATAAAATACTCCTCAACCCTGCAACTAAAAAAAGTTGTTTACCCCCACAAATTGCTAATCGGAAATAAAAACAGATGCCTTGAATACTTTCCCTCATTACGCAGCACTGGCAGGAAAACGCCAAAGAGTAATTATAGCCAGTGGCCCTCCTTATCTTTGCTGTGTTTGTAGCAACACTCAGCACTGCTGTCCATTGAATTCCAGCTCAGTTATGTCATGCAGGCCAGCGGTCCAACACTCGGAAACATTTAGGCTGCTTCTTCAAATAGTCTCTGCTTTTCATCACACTAAGTACACAATAAACTCATGCACAACATGCTAAATGGGTAAACGGCACTTTTCTCATTCTTCTTATTTACTGTTTTTTTTTTTGTTGTTGTTGTCGTTGTCGTTACTTGAAGAAGGTTAGTTAGAACTGCAGATGAGAAATATGTAGTAATTGGCTTTGACTTTTTTGTACCAGAGACTGCTGAGAGAGTGGCAACAAGTTGGCAATGATTTCCACCTATTTTTAGCAGATGAAATGATGTTATTCTAGGGATGCCCAAACAGGGGCCACTGGGCACATAAGTGGGTCTGAGTGTTTTTCTGTCTGTCAGTGTGTCTGGATTTGTTTATAAAAACAGAGGTTCTTCTTACCTTCTATGGATGGAGCTTGGTCCTGGGCTGCATACAGCATGTCCTTGAACGCCTGGTGATAAAATGAGAGTAAAAAAAAAAAAAAAAAATCACTGATCTGAATGAGGGACACACGTTCACTTTTGCTTGCGTTTCATTAAAGAGCATTTATTTTGCAAATAAAGTACTTCTGGACAGCAGATACTTTTTCAAAGTTCTAGCTACTAGAAGGTTTCCCTTTGTATCTGTACATCACAGCAACTAAAGCTGATATGCAGTAGTTCATAGAATTGATTTTATTCGGTCTTTTTTAGCTCCTACCACAGAGCGTACTCTGGCATTTTCAATCATGAAAGAAACAATATGTATGGCGATTGGTCCAGGCAACATAAATCTACAGAGATTGGTTAAACGTATGAACCCAAAACTAGAAGCTGGCGTTACCAAAAAAAAAAAAAAAATTGGAAAGCGCTATCAAAAATTCTGGCTTATAAACAAAAGTTTAGTTTGCCTTTTTCAAAGAAATTATTTGTCTACAGCCCACTGACTGGCTGTTCCTGAGTGTGAATAAAACTAAAGAAAAAGCCCATCAAGGAATGTTGCCCATGAGGGAGTCCACATAACCCTCAAAGAGCCCTTTGAGACATTTGGCCATAATATGCATTTGAAGAGGTTTATTCACCAAGATAAATTTGATGACCTAATCAATAACCTGTTATTTGACCCACTGAATCTGTCCCACATTTAATCAAAAAGTATTTAGAAATTAATAGAAGTAAATAGAGGTTAGAGTGAACAATGATACATTATACAACTGTTAGCAACACTAGTTTTTAAATAAGTATCTAAAACACAGTACTAAGGGCCGTTTTCATATACATTTAAATTGCTACAACGCTGTTAGCTTAAGAAAAAAACATGTACAACATAAACTTAATTTAATGGACTTCCTACAGGCACAATTATTATAACACAGCATGTCATATTTCGTTTTGTGGCTGTTACACCTCTATTCTGCAGTAACAAAGGTGTAACAGAGGTGTAACAGCAGCAAAATTAACGCTGCGATTTTGTTATTGGGGAAAGGTGTCATGGGGGCACAGGACTGACTGTAAACTCTGCACAGAGGATGAACTCAGTCTGTCACTGGGACGAGTGCTGGCCAGAGCGCCTGATGGTGGCTGTTCAGGCCCACAATGCCTCGCCCAATGACAAGCAAAATAAAGGTGAAGCAGAGAGGAAGACATAATACCATTGGGTTATTAACAACAGTGGTAAGAGAGGAAGAGACCAGCTGGACTGGACATATTACGAACTCACTTGACTTGGGGCACTAGCTACTGTGCAACAAAACTAGTTTTGAAGAAATTTTTCAGATGATTACATGCTGGATCATCTAAATAAATTAGTGTACAGACAGCTTTCTAACAGCAGAGCCTGAAAGAAGATGTTTAATAGAAAAGGATTAATCCAGTGTGCTTACAAGATTTAGGATGTGTAACCCTAAAATCTAAAGTACATGCCAAACTGGAGTAATCTCATAAAAAAACTTGACTACTGTGCATATGAAATACACCCATGCACCATATATTCAAAGGGGTAGATACAGCCATCATTAAGATGTGAAAAGCTCTATGTACTTCTTACCTGCTTCTTATGCAACATAGCAATGAGTAAGCACTTGGAAACATCTGTGTGTGGGTGCAGAACATTTAAAATGCTTCAGTAGCAGCGTTTTGATACTCGATACAAAGTTCCTCTCTGAACCTCATGCACAAGAATCCATCACTGGAGCCCAGTCTAAGAGGAAAACATTTGTCATGCTGCACTGTTTCTGCATTTTTTTCATGAAAGATCACAGGGTATCAATAGCAAAGACACCACCTAATCCCTGGCTAATAACTGTTTGCCATAGCCAACTAATAGGTGAATAGAAATGTTAAAAATTGCTACATTTCCATGGTAATGACTATGACAGAGATGGACAGAGTGGTTCTTGAAAGAATTGATTTAAGCCTGCAGGCTTGACAGTAATCATTTGTGAAACCTGAATCAAAGCTTAATGGGGCCATCAGTTTGGATGACCATGTATTAGGGTGATAATGCTGCACATTCAATGAACCAATCATAAATGAGACACCAGTACTGGACCCAGGAAACTGTGTCACAATGAAGATCACCCTGCAGAGTGCCTAACTGAAGAATATCTAAATTACTGTCTAAATAAAGGCCTCTGTGTGTTGGGTGGACACCAACCAACAAATCTTAGAGCTATTTGGTAAGATCAAATCATGGGCAAGAAGAGATGGTACAAAAAAATAAGAGTCCATTATTAGACTCTTTTTTTAACAGAAATCCAAAGGATCACTTAAATGTACAGCTCTGCATAAGTGAGTCCCTACATGAAGAGAAGTAGAGAGGATGGGAGGAGATGCTGAAAGGAGAGGAGGAAGGGAGTGGAGGGCAGGTCTGGTAAGGGACCAGATGTCCTCCCAGTGGGGGAGGAACGATGAGGTGAAGATGGAAGGGAGGAGGGATGTATAGAAAGGGGGGTTCTCAGCAGTTGCCAAGCCATGTCTGTTGTATGCTCCACACAATGTCCATATTATAGAATATTGCTGATGAATCACACTTTTACTGCACAGAATATAGATTATATTGTCAATTATGTACATTTTATGTACACTTTCCATTATATCTACATGCAACTATACAAAGCTTGCTATAATAATTAAGACATCTAAAGTACATGTCTCTGGTTAATTTGGAAACAGACAAGCTACACTGCTTGACCTTTGAACAACAGCAATCAACTACTGAAATAACACCAACACTGGCCTTAAATCAACACATTAATCTCATACTTTCAATTTTAAATGTAAGCCTCAACATGCCCCCTCCTCCTCCTCAAATAAGCTTACGCAAGTGACTAGATTAAATGTAAAAGCTGAAGGCCTTGTTCTATCACCTACACACAAATAAAAACATGCACACAAATCCACTAGTACACACCTAAACCTCTTATTCTTTTTTGTGCCACTCCTGTTTAGCATAACTATAAAATACATTACAAATGGCACCGTGACAAAATAATCATTAAAAAAAATTAAACTGAAATGCAAAAGTGTTTGAAAAACTGAATATATCGTTACTGTTTCCATGGAAATGAAAGAAGTAAGTAGCTGCTAATCAAATGCATTTGATTAACTATCATCAACAAGTGTGACCACTTCCATAAAAGATGGTGTTATGACATTTTGCTGGTACGGAGAATTAATGCAATACCAAAGACGAATGACATCAGCCCTAACCAAAAAACAAGCAACTGTTGCTGCCCAGAAATAATCAATAATTTGGAGTCCATCATCCTACAGTGAGAAACAATATTCACAAGTTGGAAAATATTCAAGATAGTTTCCAGTCTTCCCACTAGTGGATGTGCCATATAGACCAATACAGATAATAATTCATTTAAAAGTTCATGACAATAAGAGCTGCACAAAAAGCCTTGTTTGGATGCTTAATCTGGAGAAACCGTTTTTCTCTAAAAAGAAAATACATGCTCCGCTTTAGCCTGCAACGCTGCATCTAAACCAAACAGAAGAGTCATAAGACCATGGTGGAGTTGTTTGGTCGTACTCCACAGCCCCACGTCTAATGAAAACCAGGCATCTTATATAAGCAACACGTCTCGAACTAACTGTTAATGTTTTGATATCATTTTATTAGCCCTATTCACACAATCCCCTTATTACACCTCTGCAGTAACTTTATTGGGCCTTGCTGAGCTGTGTGAAACCCAAGTGTGCTGAACATTTTATTCCACTGCTGTTATACCTATGTGCCCGGCAGAGAGGTAATAACTCAGTGGTGAAACAAGTACTGGGTCCAGTAGTTATCTTGAAAAGCATAATATTGTGCCAGAATCCCTCCAAACTCCAACAAGAGGATGAAATCAGTCAGCACAACACAGGGATTGGAGACCATCTAGCCTAGAAAATCTCAAGAGAGGGCTACAAAAAAGGACAAAGCTGAATGGTAAAATAGCACCTGTTTTTCAACCACAAAGTTCAGAGCAGAAGAAGATAGCTAGACTGGCCATATTATGAACTTTGTCACTCAACTTGTGGTACTAGCCAGTCAGCCAACCCTGGTTCCTCTCTTACCACCAACCACGGAGTTCAATCCAGCATCTCCATCCTGCAGCGGCAAAAAACACCTCTAACACCAGTAGCAGATGTTAAACTGTGGCCAGCACTGCTGTCTGTGAGTGTCTCACCGGAACAAATATGCAGTATTATTTTTCTAAATACATTTTAATTAATAAAATTTAAATAGTTGACATTTAATAACTACTGAATCAAAGGTTGCACTTAGTTTTCCCTCACTACTTCTACATTCTTAAGGGTCTTTTTTTGTTCTTTTTCCTAACAAGTAATATCATACTGATATTATTGACACACAGTGGCCTTTTTGTTCATCTGAGGTTGAATTTACAGAATTTTAAAACAGCATAAAGGAAATTTTGCCATTTTTAGCTCAGTGGGCCCTGTATAGGCACAAAAGTTTCAGTGCCTTTTATGACACTAAACTTTACTTTGTCAAACTCTTGTCTTTCTCTGCCATTTATGCTTTCTTTCCATGTCTGTTTATTGATGTGCTCCCTCTCATGTCCACTGTGGCTAGTTTTATCATTATTGATTTGTGACATAGTGCCATAAAACGATATGGAGTTGTCACAAGAAATGACTGCTGGGGGACTCCAATTCTTTAGCTGGTTTTAGCCACGTTAGAGACAGGTGACAGGTAGATGACACTTTCTAAAAATAACCAAACATTTCTGCAAATAAAATCCCATCCATCATCTATACACACTTTTTCCTATTCAGGGTCACAGACCTCCGCTGGTGCCTATCCCAGCTCTCTTTGAGCAAAGGCAGGGGTACACCCTGGACAGGCCACCAGTCTATTACAGGCCTCAAATGAAACAGAATCTGATATTTTAATGCCAAAACAAAAAAACAAAAAAAAAACAAACAAAAAACCTCATTTGTTCTGCTTTACACAAAACCTTGGAGTTGAAAGAGAGCTTGCTTTTTTTTTTTAACATATTCATATAGATCTAAATTAAACATTTGCCAGTCATTCTTATCAAACATGTATCTGTTGTCTGTAAACACTGTGAAATACAGTAAATTTTTAAAAAATGCCACTGTGATTCATTCAATTTTCCTCTCACGTTTACATTTAAAGGTTAATCTTCTTCATGTACGCTTCCATATGCTGTCTTTTGGGATAAATCTCTGGAAATGGCAGCACACACACACCTCCATACCAATCAGCTGCTTAGCATGTAGGTGTATAACTGCAATCCCACAGGATATCGAGCACACCTAATTACTCTATCGCTCAATTGCCTTGTCAATGCTTCCATATTTGAATGAAGTGTCTCACTAACTAGGACCTGTGTTTGTTGGATCGGCCGCTTTGCCGCATACCTCACATCTGCAAGGACAGTGCAGTTTTTCACACAATAAGGCCCACTAAAAATGGAGAAGCAGCAGGGTAACTGGTAAAACTAGAAAAAAAAACTCAAATTCAACTGGAGTGCTAAATATTAATTTCATCAAGAATCAATAAAGCAGAAATTAGGTTGAATGCATAACAATAAATTAATACATGAAGGGCAATTTGAATGTTTGATCACTGCACACATACACTTTTGGTTGTGTTTTCCTCAGTAATACATTTATCTGTGTTTATACTCTCACTAAACACAACTCACTTTAGTTATTTACTTTAAGTTTGGACTAATCTACAGACTTTATTCTCATTTATCTGTCCAGCCCACTCAGGAATTAATTGTGTCAGGGGTCAGATGAAGACTGAAGGCTCCCTCAGTTGCACAACTACACAAAAACACATCTTTGCTCCAGATGTCCAGATCATATATAATTCAGATTTGTGAGCAAGTGAAGAGTGTATCAACAGGAGAACAACTGTGATTTTTCATATGATTCAGTAACACTGACTCAGATATGTGGCAATAACATGTTTACGGAGACTGGCATTGAGATGATTAAAAAAATGCCACATACTGACCTCACCTCTAGTGACATGTGATTGGTACTAACCGCAGTATTTCTGGAGTCATGATAAACCCTATCAATTATCCTTAAACCCATTAACACAACTTCATTTGCTGTGCATGTTCTTATCTCAATGACATAAAACTAAGAAATGAAATGATCAAAATCTAAATACGTCTGATTAAAAAGACTAAATGCAGATGGAAAACAAAATCTATCATCATCCATCTCAGGTCAGTGACGGTGAAGACTTGAGGTGTAAAATGGCTGGTATGGCCATGCGTCTGTCCCTGGACTCAGCGTGCGTCTGTCTGCACGTATAAGGACAACACATAGACTCCGTGTATGTACCATAATAACCATGCCAAATAAAAATCTACTGTAGAAATAACCTCTCACAGTGTTCACTAAATATCTCCTTGATTTTTTCCCCCCACTTTAATGATAGTGTCTGATGTCTTCATTACACAATAGTGCCAGCATATCATTCAAATGAAGACAGAGAGATCCCAGCGTCTCCAACAGTGACTTTCTTACTAAATAATAATATCCAGAGTCTGTTTCCAAAATAAAACCAGAAGAGTGAGTTTCTGTTGGGTCTGAGGCACAGGTTGCTTGGGGTGAAGAAAACAGGGTCTTTGTCTATAATTCATCGAGCTAGATGGAAGAGAGCAGCATGTCTGCACAAAAGCTCTCACTGTAGAGCCACTGAGAAGTCGGGTTTGAAAATAAAATACCCCTCAAGTACTGTACACAGCCTAAAAAAAGAACATGTGTACAAAGATCCTGCTCTAAATCAACAAACACCATAAATCAGACAGGCAATCCTGTTAGATAAATCCTACTTGAGTCAGATAAAAATTAAAAATAAAAACATTATTGTTGAACAGTGTTGAGTATTAACAGCCACTATGTATAGATATGGTTTTCAAAAGTCTGGTAAAATAAAACAAATAATTAGAAGTGAAAATTGGTTTAAATTTTGTATTTTATTGTGTGGGAAATTACCCTAAATGTTGAAAAATAAGAATATAATATAAAATGAATCTTCTACCTAAAAATGAAGTTAGATGAAATAACGACCTTGGACAATGAACACATTTTTCTCACCTCATATGTAGACAACCTCAGTTATAAGACAGTGTGAGATCAAAAATTATACACAAAACAAAAAGGCACTTTAAAAAGGGAAACTGAAACTCAATGCACCAATGTTTGCTTGATAAATAAGAAAAATAAGATTTGACTTGAAACTGTACTATTAGTAGTACTTTCCAATTATGTACATTATGAATTTTTAAAAATAAAGAAACATTTATTTTTCCAAAAAAAGGGGAAAAAAAGATTCAGTTGCCCACCAAACTCTTCATTGTATTAATTTTCAGGTAAATTCAGCAAACACCAGTAATAAACGCCAAACGCTCCCTTTGGCTCTAAACCACCGCAGTCAATTCTCCGTCCATAAACAATAGGGCATCCCTTATCAATCCCCGTCGTTTATTGCTCTCAAGAGAAGGTTATACTCAAACTGAAAAATAAATAAATAAATATTTGAAACATGTCATAAAACCTCTACAAAAGGTTTTGATGTAGATTCTTATCTTTCAGTTTCCTCAAACACATGTAATCAGTTTTCGTCCGTCTCCACACTGACCAGGCATTTATTTTTTTTTAAAAAAAAAGCCCATATGAGATAAATTTCACTTTACCTCATACTGAAGATACTGTTTCCTCCACTCTGGGGTGATATGGGACGAGAGATGCTCCGCGAATTTCATTTTGCCGGAACAAGTTTCTCTTGAAAGCTGTGTTAGATCCGACAGCGGCTGTCCCCCTTCCCCGTCGACGCGACTTTTGTTCTGTCGGGCAACTTGCGGGCTCAGCGTGCGGCGCGTCGGCGCGGCACTCTCCGCTCCCTTTCACTCCACTTCTGACTCGTCCCGCTCACTGCGCTGCGAGAGGATCCCGTCCCTCATGCTATTTCGCGGAAGGGGCGGTGGTGTCAGGGGCTTGCCTTTAACAGGTGGTCGTCGGCAGAATGACAGAGTGGCTCAGTGACTTTGCTCGATCCCTCCGTGGGCAGTTGTGAGGGACATTGCGGTCCGCCATGCGGTGAACTACACTGACGTGTTTGCGTCAGCAGAGCGCGCAGTGGCACCGGGCGCTGTCGGGACCTCCTGATAGCTGCTGGCAGCGCGTCCCACAACAACCCACACCTTCTTTGTTTTTTCTTCCTGCTTTTGTCTTTTTTAAAGTTTCCTTAAAGCTCTGTGGCCCAATTGTTGCTGCCTCCGGAGCTACCTGAAGAATGTCTGTAAATAAAGAGGGAAATAAAGTTATAGTCTGTACAAGAAGTAGGACAACTTTTGATTATCGGATTGCAAAAGTCTCCACTCTGCTTGTCAGTTAAGTGTATTTAAATACTTAACTGGTCCACCAGAATGGGCTCAGTGCTCAAATACCAAAAACAAATTGAATATTTTAGAACTAAAGCATGTATAAAATACTACAGCTGACTCAAGAAGAAATTATTTTATTCATTTCTTTAACTGCAAGACTTATTAATCAGGTGTAAAACAACTGGTTTCAGTTTAATTCTAATATGAAGGTTTTAAAAGTTTATTTTAAAACTCTCAGTAAGATTAAAAAAAGTCTGCATGTGACTTAGTGTCAGTAAAAAGCAGAATACAATTAAAATTAAAAGTGAAATACGTGAATACTCTTAGTAATTCACTTTGATTAAAAATAATCATACATCTTCTTTTGCTCCTGCCAAACAGTTTTGTTCTGGATATGTACACAATTACTCAGACCATCTGCTTACCCCAGATTCTTTGGTAAATGGGACAATGAAGTGGATGCTTTATACAAGTCTTTTGTTTGTAGCTTGTTGTCTGAGTAGCAGACATTAGGCCTCTACTACATTTATTTTTTGAAAAATGTTGTCATTATGCTGCAGTTCTTTTAAAGTTCCCAAAACATATGGACTTTACACTCCAGTGGAGGATAAAAAAAGAACTAAGAGAAAATACCCCTGTTTGCTTTAAATAACATACTTTTCTGGTTGAAATTAGGCTTACGCTGAGTTTCTTTGTAAATTAAAATGTATTTCTCTTTGTTTTGGATGAATATTGCAAGCAGTGTCATGGAACCTGAATCAGCATTGTGTAATAATATGGCAACATATTTTCCTGGGAACTGAGTTGGTAGCAATAAATTGAATGTAATCAGCATTATGTTATCAAAGTAAAAATTAACACAGTTGGCCCAGATAATGTGCAATTATTGATAAGCAGATAAGGAATGCTGTGAACATTGGTTCAAGCCTTAACCCTCAATAAGGGTAAAAGGTGGGGAAATTAAGAGGGGAAAAAAGAAATTAAGGTAAGATCACTAGTATTATAACATTCAAGCTCTTTGATTTTCATGAATTGACCAGTGTGACCTTTACTGTTCATAATACTAAAGTTACTGAGTCAAATAACAGAAGTTGACTACTTTTTTTTTTTTTTTTTTTGCATGTTCTCCTTATTTTGAAGGTTTCATGTGTTTGTATACTGGAGGAATTCATATTCAGTTAAAGTAAGATCCTAGTTGAAGGCTATTTAAATTAAATTTATTGGCTGATAAAATTGCTAGGCTATCTTTTGGAGCAGATTATCAGAAGACTTGACTTTGAAATCCTGATTGTACACATATGACACATATATCTTTATGACTGAATATGTTCATAAGAATGTTTTTCCTCGCTCCTAAATGCTGAATACACATTATTTACACATGTCTATTCTCAGTCAAGGTTTTATGTTGGCGACCTAACATTTATTTTTTGTTTTTATTGATGCAACTTAGCATTATAACGCTTATCCTTTTCAGATTAATTAATAAATGAAAGCTAGAGCTGTGTAACAAGAGCTTCCTGTACTTTTTAATTAAAAACTCTGACAGAAACATGCACAAAAGATGGCTTCATTCATTTAGGTACATTACTGATTAAAACTACCCATCACACTTTTGAAGTGGTTCCTTTAACAAATCCTCACATCCTTGCGGAAGTCACAGGTCAGTCACCACTGATGTCGTCAATGAAATGATCTTTATGCCAATAGCAGCCCCTGCTGGACAGTCGGGACAACTGCACGTCTGTGCTTCAACTCCCTGCGTCTATAACATTTGACTGGTCGTAAATGAAATAAACAGACAAAATAAAAGTCACACAACCCAATATTTTGTTGAACCAGTTTGAGCTCTGGTTACGACAAAGGTTTGCCACAACATTTATTTCTTTCCAAATTTAGTTTTTGTTTTGATGATGGGAGAGTCGCGGACCACTGCACACAAAATCTTAATATATAAATAAAATTACTGAACTAACAAAAGAAAAATCACCTCTATTAAGTCTCAGTCCCTCGTGTTATCTCCCCACTGTGTATGCAAAATGCTATTACTTTCGTTTTCAGCAATTAGGCCCATGTTGTTGCTTTTCTTTTGTTAGATTTCACTACACTTTCCAGTGTTCTCCAGTTACTATCGTCCAAAACTACTTCCTTGAAGATGAAGGTCCTCCTCCCCGTGTCAGACATTAGTTTTAGTTTCAACAGCCGTCATTGTTGTTTTGTTTGCTTGAGGCAAAACTACTAACGAAACCCTTCTACAAGAAAACGTTTGACCTTCATATGCAACTTTTTAAAAATTTGAAACAGAAAAATCAAAAATCAAATAAACCTCAGTCCGAGAGCAGTATCCTGTTGCCGTTAAAGCCGTTACCTTGACCACCGAGAAGAAACCCACGAAGAAGTGCAACCGGAACCATTTCGAAGCAATGGTTGAGACCGGCGTCTTTAGATGACAGTACCAGAGACGGACCAATGGCAGAAACAAAAAACACAACTATCGCGGAATTACAACGATAATTACAATACAGTCCACACTGGGGAAAAAATTACAAATATATATAGCAAGGCTACTCTAACGTCCTCCACGCACATCTGCGGGTCTGGCTTTCTAAAACTGCACGTCGGATACGATAAGAATGGCTTCTGGTTCACCGTCGTCCTCTCCGGACACTGCGACGGGCTCCGGTACTGATCCGGCTCGGCCCGACACAGGCGAGCCTCTCGGTGGAGCGGGCTCGGACTCGGACTCGGACTTGGGGTTGGGTAAATTTGATTGCAGCCCCATTGAGATGGCAGACCGGTTGGAGGGAGAGGAGCTGGAGACGGAGTTTCAGTCCGCAGCGGACCGCGTTGGAGGTTTAATTCAGACGGCCAGCAGGGACCAGCTGCTGTACCTGTACGCCCGGTATAAACAGGTCAGTCTGTGGGATTAGGTAGCGGTGTGGACAAGAGTCGTAGGGAAAAAAAAAAAGAGTTACTACCCTGTTTTTATCTCGGTCACGTCGTTCTTGTACCCTTCAGCATATTCAAGCAAGAACCATAAAGTTTTCTGTATCCCTCTGATATAGATGTATTGGTCAGGTTTAATTACAGACACCGTGTGAATCATGACGTTTTTCTAATGAACTAAGGTCGCTACAAATCATGTTTTACTCCATCAAATATTTCATCTGCTGACTAGTTTTCATTTGTATTCACAGGTCAAGGTGGGAAAGTGTAATACACCAAAACCCGGCTTCTTTGATTTTGAAGGACAGAGAAAATGGTTTGTTGTTTGATTTCCGTGACCATATTATATAAACAGCTTCCACATGTGGATGAAATATACCAGAGAGTAAGCTGCTTGGTATATTCTTTAAATAGCAGAACATAACATTCAATATAATTAATACCTGAAAATTCTTTTTCAATTATAATTTGTTTTTATCGGGATTTTTATTTGTTTAGTCAAGAATATTTTGATATTTTTTCAGCTTTTAGTCACTTTCCACTGCAATACACTGATATATATAAAAAAGTACACTTTTGATGTGCACGTAATTTTGATTTGACGTTGTGACAGGCAAGCCTGGAAGCAGCTTGGAGACATGGGGGCGGAGCAGGCAATGCGAGAATACATTTCCTGTGTCAATGTTTTAGACCCTGAAGGCAGCACAAAGGTAACAAAAGCCATTCTTAATGAGAAGTCAGAGCTGATATATTATATTATTACAGGTCTTGGGAAAGTTTATACAACAAAAACTGAAAAGTTCAAAGTCATTAAGATGTTTTAACTTTAAGTTTGGATTTTAAGTGTTTTACTCCTTCCTACTCCTGTAAGTCTGACGCAGCAGGCTCAAGTTTGCCTGGTTTGTCACATTTAATGACACTGAGCTCAAGGTAACTAATTCATTCAGATAAAACTATCTGATTAGAAATTGCCCCTGTTCTGTTTTTGATACAGTTAATAAAATTATCTAAAAGTTGAGTCCCACCTTATTGGATGTTTATGGTCACCAAAAGGGACTTTGAGGAGAAAACTGCACAGTAGGATGAAAATGACCAAATACACCACCATCTGTCATTGCGGTCTTTGTTGGATGTAGTTCACTCTCGGTGCCAGTAGATGTCACTGTTAGTTTGTTATTCTATTTCAGCCCTCCAGAGGCTCGTTTTCAGGACATGCAAGAAAAAAAAACAACACACACACAATAATAGTGCTTTGTTTTATGGCTGGTGCCACAAACTGTTGGAATATAACTTCCAGTTTGTGTGTACACTGCTCACATCTCTTCCTATTCCTGCGTCACATTATTCAAATGCTTTGGGACAGGTGTGTGTTACCATGGGAGGTTGCCTTTGGGGACAGGAAGATGAGCATTTAGTCACAACAAAACATATATTTCTGAAAGATGCAAGTCAGCATTAGGTTCACTGTTACAGACATGTGATTGCCCAAAAAAACTAAGTTAGTCTTTGACCATAGTTGTGTAATTGACAACAAATTTTCTCCAAGTAGACTTTTTACAGCCTGTAGTTGTGCTTAGTCACTGAAGCAAGCGTGAAAAAGTTTGCAAATGGATTTCTGAAGATAAAGCATGACACTGGAAGGGACTGATATCCATGTCAGTTCAATATGTCTTTTTTTTTAAACATTTATCTACAGTGAAACACCCCCCAACTCTGATTGTCCTCCATGCTTCATGCTGGAGGTTACGGACTAAGTATTCATGCTTTTCTATATCTGATGACTTTTTTTAGGGGATACAAGGCTTATTTACTTCTTGAAATTTTGCCAGGCCAGCCTGCTACCTGGAGCCTTTTGTAGATGGTCGTGTCATGTGGCATTGAATTGACTTGTTGATTGAGCTGCTTGTGTCTAGGCTGCATGTAGACTAGTATTTTTGGATCCAGGACCTCAGGATCAGCTATCCTGGTTTTTTTTGTTTGTTTTTTTTCCCCACATTCATCCTTACATTTTCTATACCTGCTTCATCTTTTTCCCAGTCTTGGGTCAAATTAATGGGTTATTAATAGACTGATCGTGAGCCATTCATTTGAACTGGAAGTGTTGGAGCAAAGAAACATCTAAAATTTTTAACTCTGAAAGTTCTGCATAAGTGCTTAAAAATCTAACAAACCTTTAAATATATGATGTAAAATGTGTTGATTTTCATTTTCAAAATTGTCTTGAGATCTTGTATTACTACCAACAGGTTTTACATTTTCAGACATTTTCTTACTTCTGAAGTTTGACCTCAAATGATGTGAGGTTATTCTTTGTAATTGTGTATAGTTTGTTCTGTTTAGCCTGATAACATTTCCTGTTGGCAAAAAGCACACAGTAGAAAGGTTCACCACAGCTATAACACTTTTGTGCAGACTTTTCCAGTTCTTCAAACTCGACAAAATTCTAGTTTGGGAAGACAAAGACATCTTTAATCTAATGCATAAAATTATCTATTGTATTCACTCATTTATTTGTAAATTGCCAAATGAGTTGTATTTATTTAGCATTGTTCATTACTCAAGGTTATTTTACACATCAAACTACATTTTTCCCACCCATGCAGCATCCTCTTAGTCTAGTCTTAGTCTGGAGATTTGCTTTTTTTCTTTTTTTTAATAAACCATACACACAATCATAGAGGGATGAACCCATCAGGGATAATGTAGGTTTAGGGGTCTTACCCAAGAACATTTTGACATATGAACCACACCAGGCGAAGAATCGAACTACTGACTTACGTTTTTGTTACAGTTACTCTAATAATTAGAATTAAAAAGGTTATTTAATGTCATTACCATCTGATCCTCCATACTAATAAGTGTTTAATAATTGTGTAAGCTGAAATAACTAACTTTCAAGCATGTGACTGTTTGTGACAAACATCTTAACAGGTTTTTTGTTGTTGTTTTTGAGGACTTTATAAATGTGGGAAATTAATTTAACATCAGAAAATTACAAGCAGAGCACAGCCTGAGAGACATTACACTGATTCAGGTTGTTTTTCTTGAATAGAAAAGCAAAGGAGATCTTTGAATGTTTGTCACATGTGCTCTGGGAAAGGCTTTTTTTTTTTTTTTTTTTTTTGATCACAATTTTTTTCTTTCCATTTTGTTCAAGTTCTCTACCTCTATTCTGCCTCCTTTTCTTTTCTTCTCCCCTCATCTTTGTCTACCCCATCACCCTATTCCTACACCAAGTGTTCCGTTTTCCGTTTTGTTCTTCTTGATCTTTTAGGTTTCTTTTCAATAATGTCACAGTCAACTACATATCCAGTCCTGACACGTTTCTCTTCAGCTATTCTGCAGGGCAGTATTTGCTGACTCTGCCCCAAAGTGGCACAATACCAGAGGAGAGTCCAGCAAATACACTGCTACCCCCCCACTCCCCACTCCCAACCACAAAGGTCCAGATTCTATTAGTGTTAACAAAGCGCTCCAGCATGGCTTCAGCTATTCTTTTGGAAGCACAGTTAAATGGTGTAAGTAGGAGTGCATAGACAGAGAAGCAGGGGAGAATAATACCCACAATTTGACCTCTGTTCCTCTCTCAATTGTTGAGCACACACTGGCTTTATATTACATTATATTTCTGCAGAGCAGGGCCAGTGCATCAGCGAATATTCTGAGTTTCTGAACTGAATTAAGTTGTCCCAAAAGTGCATGCATGCTTGTTTTGCTTCTCTTGTCATGTTCTTCCCACTCTCCCCATTTCCTTAAATCAGATTTGTGTGGGTTCTTTTGTGAGCTGAGGCTGGTTAGCCCAGTAATAAAGTCTTTGTTGCAGTGAATGTAGTATGAAAATACAAGAACCACAGAACATTAACAAGAGTTGCAATATGCCTTATATAGTTTGCATTCATTCTGTTGGTCATTTATTAACTACAAGGTCATACCTACCCCAGGGACTTGTTTCATATTGCATGTTTGGAATTGGTCATGCATTAGATGTACAAAGACTATGTCTGTACCAATAGATTTTCACCTATTCATGGTGAATGGTACTCAACTCTTTTGTATTTTTTCTTTTTTCCATACAAAACACCGGGGCCAAAAAGCGCCTCTCTCTATACAAGGTGAAAACGTAGGCTGTTAAACTAAACCACAGCAGACCGACTCGGTGGTTGACACAAACCATTATCGCACAGATCGGTGAACTTTGTTCTGCATCTGTGTGAAAAATGTTTAATTTAACTTGTGTATAAGGTGGATTTTGTTCCTTTTCAATAGTGTATCATTCTCACAGGAAAGACGAGGAGCAGAGAGGAGAACAGGTTTCGGTGGAGCAGCGGTCAGCTCTCTATACCAAGAGGAGGAGATGATAAGGTAATTATACTCAATACAACACAGATAACCACACAACAGAGCCGGCCTGTTACATCCATTCTGGAGAGAGAGACACTTGTATTGCACCAAGTTTTATTTATGTATTTTATTTTTTGTTATGCTTAGGTCAAATCAGTGCAAGCTTTGAATTGTTAATCACTGATCTTGATGTTGTATTTGATTATATTCAACATACTGTAACTGCAGTTAGAGCCTGGAAATGCCACACAGATCTGATTTATGTTAATGAAATACATTCTCCATTAACTCTTGCGTGGCAGACTTGCTCATGCTCAGAAACCCCCACCTTCATTTCAATGCAAAATAGAGCTCTATTGGAGATGAAAATGAGATGTGTGAATCCTGCAGGTTTTCTTGCTAAATGGCTGTATGTGATTAGTATTCACACTGTCGGGAAGAAGCGTCCAGAGTCTCCGCCTTTTTAATTACATGATGATTCAGGGGGGTGATGAAGACCTCCCAAGCAAAGCGAAGCAGGTACAGCAAGCTTCCCAGAACGATGCTTCTCTTGGCGATACCCAGTACCAACAGTGCCCCTCAGGAAACCAGGCAGGAGGAAGGCCTTTGCAAACACACACCTGCGCACATATGCGCACCCTTTTTGATATTTGATTTTCATCCAAAGCATGCATAACTTGCCAGAAGAGTCACACTCACTGCTCTGCTGCATTTTAATTTTCTCTTTCTCACATGCAGACCCACTCCATATTAAACAGCTAAGCACCTGTTAACAAGGCAGAGTTAATTGCACTGCTCAGTGCTCAGTGCTCACTCAACCTCTTTGTGGGTGTGTGTGGGGGATGTATTGACAAAAGCAGGATTGATTAGCAATGTCCCTGGACTACTGAACTGATCAACATGTGATTGAGAAGGTTTTGAATGCTACATTTGTAATTCTCTGGCCCACATTGAAAAAGGATTCTAATAAACACCGGGGTCGTTTTATTTTTTCTTCTCTTTTGTCTGAACTCGTTGCCTTTAAGCCAAACCTGAGTTATTTGAGTTCTCATTGTTTCTCGTACTTCCATAGAGCTCAGCCAAATTGAGAGCCCTGACCGGACTTGTACAGAAAATGTGATGAGAGATTGTGTAGGAGAGTGTGTGCGTGTTTGATGGATGGCATGGCCGTGCTGTTGATCAGTGAAGCTCGGACCAGGTAGATGAGTATTCTCTACCACTGTGACCAGTTAAGCCTGATGGATGAAGGACATATCTGCCAGTACACCAGAGCAGACACACACGTGAACACGTAACATTCTCACACAAACCAAACGATACACACAAACAAACGCCCTCGGTGCTCTGGTGATGACAGAGTAGCCTGTGACCTTCCCAGAATGCTTTGCAGCAATGTTGATGTCATGCGGTTTATAGGACCCACATTAATCATTTGTTTGTTCACAGTGTGTGTTTGCATCTTTGTGATTTTCATTGTACTGCAAGTGATGACCACAGAAATGCTTGTTTGTTGTGTGTGTGTGTACATATATATATTATATTTTATATACATATATATATATATATATATACACACACACACACACACACACACACACACACACACACACACACACACACA
>JAOWBL010000019.1:16502512-16514446 GCA_028564865.1 Zenarchopterus dispar | reverse complement strand
ACACACACACACACACACACACACACACACACACACACACACACACACACACATACACACATATACTTTGTGTCATGTAACCATCAGGCACAGTCGACAAAAGACTGATGAGCTGGCTTATTGATTAGTTGCTGGAGGAGACGGATGGTGTGTACACATCAGGGACACTTGGGGTTACAGTGACCATCAGATGAGGAAGTGGGTGTGGTCCAGCCTGAAGCTTCATGAATAAACATAGCACTAATCAGGAGTATGTAAATGAATGTGCTCATACATTACCTAGCTGTGATAAAAGTCTAATGAGTTATTCATAATTCACCGTAAGATGAGTGGAGGCTGGAAGGGTGAGGGAGGGAAGGAACAAAAGAAAAGTGGAAAATAGAGCATGCACGTGAAAAGCTGAGGGGAAAGAAGAGTAGAAGGATATGAAATAACATACCAGAGGTTAAACTTTTTTTGTGTAGTACTATGCTGTGTGTGTGACTGGAAACAGAATAAAGTGTGATGATTTTGAGATATTGGGTTTTATCTCTAACCTGATGCTCCTTTTTATTCTTGGGTCTGTCTGATGTGGAGGATCAGGTTAAAAGAAAGCAACACATCCCATCCAAGACCCAATGCTACTTTTCTGTAACCAAATCTCAGATTCACCATCCCAACAGATGACCAGCAGGGTATTGATGTAAAAATATTCAACTTATAATCCTGAGATTGTTCGAGATGCTGTTTGACCTAAACGTCACCCTCAGTCATTATGGGGACACGGCTAACTCTGGCTCCTGAATGGCTGGCGCCAGCCATGTGCTCTGGGGCTTGTAAGGCTCACTGCAACAGGGCAATTGGGCTTCAGAGACAGGATCTGAGGGATTTGGCTTTGGGGATGACTGAGTGACTGTGTGGCAGTTGTAAAAGCGTCAGGTATGCTGGGTTTCTGTCAGACAATAGAGCACTAAATTCAATTAATGTGAATGGTTGGGACGGGTGAGTGGGAGGGGAAGGCGTAAAGCTCTAAATGAGATTTTGGCCCTTCTCCCCCCCCTCACCCAACATCTCTACTCCTGCCATCACTGCACCCCCACAGCACTCACTTCTGTCCCCAATGCCAGAAGGTGATTAGAGACAGAGATATAATTAGAGGTGGGATGATGCTACTGCTTGTGTGGCGTGTGCCACTGTTCCCGAGGGATGTGGCACGTGTGGCTGTTGCTCTGGGATGAGATGGCGATGTAAGATATATGACCACGTGAAAAAGAAAGGGCATCCTCTTTCAATTCCAAGAATTTGCATATTAGGACATGACAATCAGCATGAATATTTACCAGGCATTAAAATTAGGTAAGTACCATCTCAGATGACTCATAACATTAACATATTCCACTGCCATGATTTATTAAAATAAAAAAAAACAACAAATAAATAAAAGTTAAAATGCAGAAGCAGTTTGGGGAAAAAAGTAAGTGCTTCTTAAGTATTTCCACCTGAATTAAGAAGATAAGGAGCAGGTAGGTGCTCTCCATCAGTCTGGGATGATTATTAGACTGTTTTCAAACAATTTGAAGTCAAACAATTGTTCAGTGATAAATTTTTCACTACTAAGAAATTACATCTACAGATCATACAGGCCTCACTTTGTATGTTAAATATTAAAGTTTATAACAGTCCAATTAAGAAATGACTGAACAAGTAGGTCTTGTTCATGGGAGCAAAGCTGAACGTTTCCAAAATTGCACCCGAACAAATCACAAGACTTCTGGACCAATGTCTTTTGGACAGAGAAGACTCAAGTGGATGCTTGGACATAATGTCCAGTCTCATGTTTGCCGAAATCCAAGCTCAAGATGTAAGAATAAATGCTGTACAACAGCTGTCAGGCATGGCGGTGGAAGGATGCTGATTTGGGCTGGAGGACCTGTTAACCTGCCAATCACGAGTTAATGATGAATTGTTCTGGAGTCATCTGTCCTACAGCTAAAGCTTGGCCAAAATTGGGTCACGCAGCAGGACAACAACAAAACAGATGAAATAATTGAATAAATAATAGCATATGGTGCTGTAATATGCCATGTGTTGTTAATCTGAGGCTCTATTTACCTTTAAGACTTGATAAAGACCTGATGAGGTTTTACTACATCCTGATATGTAAAACTTTCAAATTAAAAGATGATACATTTTCTTTGTCACATGATTACTTGTTGATCTGTTTTTTAGTTG
Source organism: Zenarchopterus dispar (assembly GCA_028564865.1). NCBI lineage: Eukaryota > Metazoa > Chordata > Actinopteri > Beloniformes > Zenarchopteridae > Zenarchopterus > Zenarchopterus dispar. The sequence goes on along the minus strand of JAOWBL010000019.1, from coordinate 16,512,235 downwards.
TGTGTGATGACTGATTACCAGTGCCATAACTAATAAGTTTTACTTACTATCTACACACATCGGGGAGTTTCAGTGTCACTTTCACCAAACTGTACAAGAAAATATTTTTAATGGTACTTTGGCTAAGGGAGATAACTTGTTCAGGTTTGTAGAAACCTCTTTTTGAGTGGTGTTAGAAAGTGATTCCTTTTGTTGGTATGGATCTATTTCTGTTTTTTAGTGCTTTCAGTGAAGTATAATCATTGTTCTGAGTAGCCGTGCCAAAAAGAAAGAAAAGCGTAACCCTCTAACTAAAACCCTGGAAGTTATGATGCAACATGTCTCATGTTCTACACGAGATACATGTGCTGGAGATCTTAATGGTTTAATTCTAAATACTCAAAAAAAAAAAAAAAAATCATGCTCCTTATGCATGCTTTTTCTCTGCTTTACTGCTCTCAGAGAAGAGGATAAGAACATCTTTGACTACTGCAGAGAAAACAACATCGACCACATCAGCAACGCCATCAGCACCCAGAAAGTGGACGTCAATACTAAAGATGAAGAGGTACAGCGCCAAGAAATATGTAGTGAGGTCGTAGTGTTTTGTATTTGAGAGTTGCTATAACTAAAAATACTTCAGCAGAATATTATCCTGACAATGCAATAATTTGTATGCATACTGCTGTTTTTTAAGTGTCCTTTTGTCACATACTGAATCTCTGCTCTGACCCTCTTGACATAAAAAATGGGGATCTGTGGAGGAATAGATCATACTGCTCTTTTTTCAGCCATTACATAATAGTTTCAGGGGACATACAGAGCTAGAGAGAGAGAGAAAGTGATAAACCACTGCTGGTCCTATTGTGAGGTGTTCTCTGGACTGACCCTGAAACCACTCATCTATCTTTCATTCGTTATAAGCCGGGCGCAAGGCTCACTCCCTGCCTTTTTTTTGTTTATTTTAACATCACAGTCAGTCTTCACATTGACCAGCAGTCAGCTGCTGAGTTCACAGTCATAGGCCAGATGGTTCAAGGATCTACGCTGAGAAGAATCACTGGTCTTCCTGCACTTGTAGTTGTGTCTACTGAACAGCAGAGGGCAGCAGTGAAGTTTCACACAACCAGGAAGCCTAAACTGCTTCTGCTTTCCAAAAAAGGAGAGACTCTTGGACCAAAACGCCACATATGTGACATACTTTAAGTTATTTATGATGGCTTCAAATACAGTTTAATGTGAGTGTAACAGATTGTGAAAACACACGATTAGTGAACTTATCCTGTCATGTTTCCCCTGGTCACTTAGACCAATGTGGTGGCAAATGTAATCTTTCCCGTAATTCTCAAACACCAGCCTATCAATACCTTTAAAGTAAAATAACAGTAAAACTAACACAAATGAGCCAAAAAGTATACAACAATAAATGTGTACATGGTTATATTTGGAAGTAAAGTTAACGAAGCCATGAATAAACTACTAGGATATATGTTTATATAATAAAATATTTTGGAAAGCCATGTGCTCATTATTACTATGACATAATTTATGTGTCATTGTAATGTATTTCATATGTAATTCAAATGAATTTAAAAAGCTGAGTTTGTTAAAGAAATGGAAGTATAATATTTTAAAATGTGCAACTCTAATTTTCGCCAAAGTAGGATCACTTTCTGAAATTTGTTGTAAGAATTTTCCTTTTAGATTCTCCTTTTAAATGTTTCCTGATTTGCATCTCAATTTATTATGTTTAAACTTTTACTCAATTTTCCTTTAGTTAGATTTAAATTACTGAAGAACTCTAGACTTATGTAGATGGAGATGTATCATTTTCTTTGGATAAATACTTTGTGCACCTTCTTTAGGTGTACAAAATCTAAAATGAGCTATAAATTAAAGAGTAATATGATATGATTGAAAAGAGGGAAGTTTTTATGTGCAGCCTGTAAATAGAACATGTGTATATGAGTATTATTTACGGTAGATAAGGGTTCACATTGTGTGTTTTTGTTTTGATTAAATATTTTCTGTCATTTATCAGTGCTAATAACTGCTAGTTATTGTTTTTTTTCCAGAGCTTGTGGATTTGCCCTGGAATTTGTGTTTGAAATGAGACAAAACACATTTTCCCCTCTAATAATCAAGCTTTTCCCACGCTTTATATAAATCTCTTTTCAACGTTCAGTAGTTCAATTTTCTGTGTGAGATTTCAATTTATTTTTTATAATCACTTCTGTATTCCAAAAGTTCACATAGGTCTAAGTTTGCACGATGTCCAGTGCAACCAGCAAGCTCCGGAGTAGAAAATGTGGTCAGTAGCAGAACCCCTGGAAGAAAATGGGGGAGGCCAAGCTATTGGTATTCTAGCCTGACTCAGAAGTACCCGTTTTAACATGCAGCCTCTGTGATCAATATGATTTAAGCTACAGAACTGGACTTGCAGAGTTTGCTTTACCTAATTGGCTCCACTGAAAAATGAGGTTGTGTGGTTTTATTAGAACAAGGATCGCAGACCTAAGGAGAGGAGCGTGTTAGTATGTGTGTATTTGAAAGGGATAGGCAGTTGCTCAGGTTTTGTACGCAGCTTCCCATCAATCAGGCGTTACACAATGTGCCCAGGATTCTGCAGTTTGTCCTGGAGTCCTTGGTCTGGGTTTCCACCAGAAAACCGGTCTTACTGATACACTTGAACACAGAAAAGCTCAAATGTCTCATCGTTTTGTTGACAGGTTTTTATGAAACTAAAGTCCAAAAACTCTAAATTGGTAGTGTGTAATTTTAAATCGCTGTAATGTGATTAATCTTTTATACGTGTGAGGTTTAGGAGGAAAAGATACTCCTATGTTTATTCTTTGTGTGTTGATCATATGATGTGTGTGTATCTTAAAATGTTTAGTCTTGTTTTTTTTTCTTATTTTTGAGCATGTAATTAAAAGTATGGAGCATCTTCTCTGACAGGGTCGCGCTCTCCTGCACTGGGCCTGTGACAGAGGACACAAGGAGCTGGTGTCAGTTTTACTGCAGCACAAAGCAGACATAAACAGTCAGGTGAGCAGCTTTTTTTAAATTTTTTTTTATGTGCTTTTTTTCTTTTCTTCTCCTTCTTGCTATTTCTTTTCCTCTTTTTTGCATTGTGTAAATATTAATACAATATATAGCAATATAATATTGTACAAATACTGCTTAAACAACGAAGCAGAGAGTCAAAGTGTTGTTCAGTGTTCAGACTTCTTTTCGTTTCCTTAGTAACAGCTTTTTTTTTTTTTTTACAGTAGACAAAAAACATAACTGTAGGTCAAGGAAATATGAACACTTGATTTGAGAAGCAAAATAAATCATCTGCTGGAAAAATCACAGTAGAACAGAGTGGAGCGACTATTTAACGGTATGGATGTGGGTGGATGTTTATACGAGATAGTATTCAGGTGAAGTAATGGGAACGTGGCAGGGGCTCTCTAGTTCCTGAAATATACACAGGTAAGCTGTGGGCCCATGGTTACATCTCCAGCATCCCTGTTGCCTTACCCTTGTGTCTTTCTATCCTCTCCATCCCCTTCAGAAGGTCACCTTTAATTCACTTTGTGCCACACACAAATCCCTCAGAGCTTTAGCAGACAGAGTTAGCTGGTAGCTAGCCTTCTGTTTAGGCTCCCCAAGGTTTAGCAGCATCCAGCCGGCTTTAGCTTTGGCCGTAAGCTGGCTCAGCTGCGCATCGGAGAAATTACTCCTCTTCCCTGCCCAGCGGCACGATACAGTGCAGCTCACCAGGCAGCTCACTGAGGTTTTAACTGGGAGTACAAATCAATTGGAAGTAATCAGGCAAATTGTTTTACATTGCACAACCCACGTAATCAGGACATTTCACAAATGACTTTCTCTTTTGTGGTCATGCGTGGCCCCTTTTGTTTTGAATGCCTGCAGGGAGGGGGTGGGCTTAATAGCCGGATGACTTCGAAACAATTCACTGATGATTTACAGCCATATCAAGATAATGACAGCAAAATAGGACTGATGTATCGAGGCTTTTGTCCTTTTTTTAAAAAAAGATGTAGCACATTTACAGTCATGTATTTATCATTAGAATATAAATTAATATCTCTAAGTGCTAAGAGTTTTCAGCAGTCAAGGCAGGAATCGTAAATCTTTTCCCAGGTAGTGATATTGAATGCGTGAAATTTAAAACTTTTTATTTCTTGCAACCTTTACATCAGAGTCTTTTTGACCTCATATCACCCATTCTGTATCATTTGTGTCAGAGCGGGGAAAAGACGGGATGACAGGCGAAAATAAATAATAGATGGATTTTAAACTGGACCGTTTTTGTACACAATGATCTGAAAACTTCTGCAGATGTTAAAATGGCAGAATTTAGGAGCAAAGACATTGCCTGATTTTATGAATATTTGCTGCTCAGATCTTCCCACCTGCCTTTCTCTCGAGTGTCAGGTGTCAGGAGATGTCAGCAACGGAAGGGACTGAATACTACAGAAACCGGACCTCTGCATCTGAGTTAATGGTAACAGATTTATGAGATGGCAAAGAGGTGGCTGAGAGAAAAATACAGTCAGCTAAATCATACTACTCTGTTGTAATGCCAAATTATATCACTGTGTAAAGCTTACGGAACGATATCCTTCTCATTAGAACGTGTATGAACATCTTTTAGGTTGACGCAAGTCAAGGAAGAGTGGAGTGAAGGACAAAATTAGGGAAAGAAGTATTTGTTACAGCGGGAATGATAAAAATTTAATGGACACTTTAATGCTTCTGTCCTTTTGCCCAAAGCCTCTTTGACGCGAAACAAAGAGAATCTGGTTCTGTGAGTGTTTATGAGAGGAACGGAGGAATGTTTGGGTTGTTTGCAGGCTATTAGCGCAACCAGTAATCTCTCTTGACCTCTACCAACTGCCGAGCAACCAGTAAATAAAGATCAAACATGATTTATGCTTAATTTGTTGATTAAAAAGGGGAGGGGGACTTCAGAGTTAAAACAAAAAGTATTAGTATTTCCTTGGCAGAAGAGGAAAATCGTTGAAAATTAATCAACTGATTGTTTTAGTGAATTGTTCCCAAACCCTGGTAACCTGCATTAAGGGCTCGTTTGATAGTTAATCCAGGATCAGGGGACCTCAATAGGTAGCTGCCTGTGTTTGAATACGCAGATCACAGATCTGCCACCTGCCAACTGTAGCTCCGGCCCTGGTGTTGCTATAGCACATTAAACCTTCTCCTCCTCCTCACTACGCCACTGCTCCCACGGCTAATACTGCCGGGGAAAGTGGGGCAGCCGGCTCCAACTGTGGGATGACAGTAAAACCTCACTGAATATAATAACGGAAGTTAAGGTTTAAACGGCGGTCTTATGTATAATGATAATGTGGATTATTTTAAAACAGTGATGAGGAAGGAGCTAAAGTTAAGGGTATTCCATCATAGTGAACATCCCATCAAGGGAAATTATCACTTCGCACTGAATAGTAAGTTTGTTTTATTTTAAAAAGTGTAACCTTTTCCTGGCTATAAGTTGTTTTTTTTTATAATAAGATTGTTTCATGTCATACTTGACAAAAGTTGTTGGACTGTGGTAAACAGCTACCACCTTAAAGGCAGCAAATGCTCCTAAAACAAGGCCTTATGTGACATTTAAAAATAAATGCATCAGGAGTGAGAAAGGTTTTGGTGGTAAAAGTTACAAGAACTTTTATCTTCAAGGGCTGAGTTCAAGTCCCATTAGAGATTGTTGTTCTTCCAAGTTGCTTGCTTTAATATATCTTAATTTTTTTCTCACTCTATACTCGTTATATTTGTAGGGTTTAGGGAACAAAAAAATCTTGGTTACTGCTAAGAACACTCATGGTTTGTCTTAAAATACAGCCCTTATAACCGTACATGTTGCTTATAGAGTGTCAGTGTACGACAAAGAAAAAAACATCAGTTATCTTTGGGGTACAGAAATGTAAAATGCCAACATTTGGCCGAGCTGACAAGTGTCCGTTGTGTCAAAATAATTCAAGACCACTACAAAGCTGTCTTGAACTGGTGACTTGTATCAGGACTAAAGAAAAGAAGAAGCACAAACCAAAGATGTTTGAAATGTTGCAGCGGATACAGTCGTAGTCTCAGGAAGTTAAGAATTTGAGTTTATTGCATATTCCTGTTTGTACAATTCAAAAGTGAAGATATAAATAATTTGATGGCCCTGAGGGAGTGAGTGTTCGTATGTTTGTGTGCTCTCCCTGTGGTCATCTATTCAGGTGTAAATTCCATCCCAACACACACACACACACATCCTTTTCTCACCTACCGCTTCACAAATTGTTATAGAAATTTGCTTTTGCAGGTCAGACCCGCCAACTCAAGGCAGGTGGAGTTAAAAGGTATGGCTAAGTTCGGAGAGGTTAAAGATTTTAACAAAGACCAGGAATAGCGCGGAGTAGACTTTCACAATGTCCGACTTAGTTTGTGATTACTGAGGGTCTGTGTGACGGCTGGAGGATTAGATGGACAAAGAGGAGGGACAGGTGACATGCAGGTTAACTCAACACGAACACAATGCCAGGAAGGAAGGAAATATTAGGTCTGGTGTGAGGAGAAGGGATGGGGGAGTTAAAGGCAGCGCAGGTTTTAAGCTCATATCCGTCTATCAAATGCTTTTACTTGACTCATTCCTACATTTTTTTGCCTCTCCATCTGTCTCTCTTCCCCCTCTCCTCATCACTCTCCCCTCCCCCTACACCCTAGTCCCCTTCACTCCATCCCTCCCTGCCTCAGCCTCTACTTTGTATTAAAACAACATGATCCATGAGGCGGGAAGGGCGACTTGCAGCACCGCTAATTCTAATTAATCCAGCATGGTAGCACGGCCACAGCAGGCCCCAAGCACTCCCAGTCTATCAGATAGAAATTCATAACTTAATTGAGGTCAGAGCCTCGAGCCAGCTGAACAAAAGTCTCTAGCCAGGGCCAGCTAGATCAATAGTAATAAATATCTGACTTGGTGGCCTACAAGTGGTGGCTGGAGAGCGCACAACAAGTCTCAGACACAGCGTGCACTTGGACCCTTTTTAGACATCTGGACGATGTGGGTAGTTATGTGTTTAGGCGGGTCCTCGAGACTTGACCTCATACCTTTGGGAAGATTTTTTTTCTTTGACCTTTTATGCAAAGCTTAATTTTAATTCCTGTTTATATATCGGCAGTTTGTGTTTTTCTACTTGTAAACAAAATAAAGATCCAGCTCTGCAAGTGAATAGCAGTATAGTTGATTTTTGATAGCTTTGTCTGCTGTGGAATGATGTGTTTCGAATTGTTGCAAGTAGTGGTGGACTTGGAGTGTTTCCCTCTTCGCACTGTAGCCAAACTGTTAATTTATGACTGCATGTGAGACCTTAACTCAATTAATCCTTGCTATCAGTCAGACAGTGACTTGAAAAGAGATGCAGAGTACTGTTTTATATTTTCCTGTGGACTGGCTGGACCAGTATTTGTTACAGCCTGGAACGCTGTGGCACGTGAGATTATATAGTTATTATCTTAATAGTACCAGTGCTGGCATCTACAGACAGATGACAAAGGAGAAAGAAAAACAATAGAAACTGTCTTATTTCAGCCCACCGCATGCTGCCAAAATCCTCCTTTATTCTATAACCCTGGAGCTCTAAAGAAGTGAAAGACCACTCTTTTAAATGATATTCCCACATTTAATGCTGTGGTGACCATGATGAAGAGTTGTGTGGCACATGTGTTTCCTAAGTTGAGTGTTAAATGAAGACCAGGTCATATAACCTCCTTCCATACTCATCAAAACATCTGGTGACCCTTCATCCCCGATGGGCAGGTTTGTCATCCAGGAAGAGATCATTCCCACCAGAATGAAAATACGTGGTAGGATGAAGGTGATGACTCACACAACTTATTGATTTATTGAGGCCCTTTTCCTCAAAGAGGACAGGTTTGCCGAAAGCATGCCAGCAAAAAGGGGGCTCATGGAAGACTTGCACACTCAGCATCCTAGAAAAATGGGAACTAAAGTTCAGAGGAATCTCAAATTAAACCCAAACCTTGACCTTTTACTAACGCTACGGTCACAAATGTTCTTACGAACGATAGGTTCATATGAAGCTCCCAGTTCCTACAAAATCTGGAGTTCATAGACGTTCGTGGACGGGGGCATAGGTTCCTACAGCCTTTTTAAGATGTTCGTGTGGCTGCCCTTCAATTTGCAAGAGAAACTTGAGGCATTCTTGAGGTAATGAAGTGATTTTTTTTTTCTGCCACACATTGGCCGTAGAGTTTTTATGTTCGTTATACGTTTGACTTGATCCCTACCAACAGTATACTTACAGCCATCTTATGAAAATTGTTGACGTAAGGTGGGCGTGCAGCACCCCTATGTACAACTCACAGCAATTTCAAGTTGTTGGTAGGAGGATCCTTCAGCCTCCAGCACATTTTGTTGGTATATATATATATACACAAACATACCTACATAAAGTGGCGACCATCCCAGTATCTCCGAAACTCTGTCTTGATCATCACATCTGCTAGAGATTTTGTGGAAAAGTTTGTAATGTTCAAGATGGCAATAATGCCAAGAAGACTACAGCTGTAGAAAGCTTTTGTTCTAATTTACACAAAACGATCTTATCCAGGTATTTAGCTTAATAATTAATTTTTGCTGATTTTATAGATAGAAGCAAAACCAGATAAAGTTCTCTTAAAGAAAAAGTCTTCGAGTCAGCTTCCTAAGTAAGATATTCTTGATCTGTGCCAGATTTCCAGCTCACAAATCATGTAGCATGTCAGACAAAACATTTCACATAAATCAAACTGAGCAAATCACAAGCTTCTGTTCACTGTGCACATTTTTCATGAAAAAGCATAGTAAAGCTTTATCAATATTAATTGCATTTCATATTGAAGTTGTAGCCTTCTGGAGGGGAAAAAATGCAATCTTTTTTTAAGGATATTTAGCTGCTTTACTGCAGATGTGCTTTTTGCGGTGAAGCTTGGCCTGCTTTCATCGCAAACAAAAGATGGTGAATCCTCTCATTTGTGTCCCCTACAGTGGTGTCAAATGCTTGTGTGATCAAACACACACACACACACACACACATATACACACTCTCACGCTGGCTGATTGAAATTCTGTGATGGGGCATTATTACACGTTTGTATCCCTTCCCTTTCCCAGCACTGATTCCTGTAACTAATGGCTCAGTCAGCCCAGTCATAACAAATATCAAGCAAGATTTGTCATAATTGTGTGTGTGCATGGGTGTTTGTGGCTGGGTAATTGTGGAACCCATCTTCTCGAGTATCAAGAGCCATTAAGAAAGAAAGAGCAGCAAGGTGGAGACAAAGGGCAGTCGAAAGCTGCAGAAAATTCAGGAGAATAGAAATGAAAAACAAAATAAGAGAGTGTGTAAAACGGAGCTAACGAACACACCCTGAAAAATGATGAATATGCAGTACAGTATTGAATATTGCGAGGTGTCACATATTTGATATATTTATATATATATATACATATATACACACCAAGGCTGAGAGGGGATATTTTTGCATGATCTGTTTGCTTGTTTGTTTGTTTATTTATTTATTTATTTTTCTTCTTTATATGTATTACTTGATAATGTAATGACAATATTTCACTGGTACTTGTAAGTCAGTAAAGACTGTAGAGTTGTGCGTCTCGATGTAAATATGACCTCCAACTTTGCCAGACTTTTACCCAAGTCTTTA
>JAOWBL010000019.1:16486131-16498287 GCA_028564865.1 Zenarchopterus dispar | reverse complement strand
ATCCCCGTCGCCTATCGATTCACCCTTCATCTACCCCATACACACACCCCAGAGACTGACACACACACACACACACAATCATCCCCTCTCCCTCTCCCTCCCTCAACCACTGTCATTATAAAAGTCAGCAGCTTCTGCATGCATTGATCATAAATCATAATTGCTTGTTCATTTTTTCCCCACTTGTTTAATGTTGCTGTCAGGGGCGACACGGGGAGAAAAGAAGAAGGCGGGAAAGGAAGAGAGGAAGAAAAGCCCAAAGAAAGTTTACTGAGACACACAAAAATGAGGCGAGAAAGGAAAGCCGAGGGGAAAATGACACAAAAGGGAGTTTTCTTGTGGTCGTTCCAGCAACTACAGTCTGGGGCACTTCTGCCTCTCCTTCAGCATTCAGCCATGGTAGAAACCTTATCTGAGAAAACAAAAACATACACATTAAAAAAAAAAAAGCTAATATATATGACAACAGTTTTTTAGTTTTTATGCTTGCAACATTGTGAAATTATTATGTTTGCGAGTATTACCATTGTGATTAGAGGGATAGTGTACTAGCCCCCCATCCCCCACCATTTTTTTTTTTTAACACTAAACTTTAGTTATGCTCCTATGCTGCAACAGTATCTACAGCTGGTGATGGATTTGGCAAACCTTTAACCTCCGACCACAATCCCCTCTATGGCTCAGATTCAAACAGAGTGAAGCCCCGGCAGACTAAAACCCAGTTTCACGCAGAGATAGACTTGAGGGACCTCTGTGTCCCCGACTGAGTTAAGTTTCTGTCTCTGATGTGCTCTTGATCCCTCTTCTTAATCCTGATGTAAAGTTTAGCAGGGGATCAGTGTTTTGAGTGTGTGTTGCCCTGCTGTCCTTGAAGTGTGAGTCGAGACACGATGACAAAAACAAGATAAACCACTATAAAGATGATCACATCATCTTTGGCTGCTTCTTTGTGGGTTCTTGTGCAGATAAACAGGAAAACGGGCAGGGTTTTTTTTCTTTGTTTCCAGCTGATCTTAGTCTGGGTTTCAGTTGTCTCTGTTATCCTGGAAATGATTGGAGGGAATGTGTACTTTTTTTTTTTTGCACAAAAAAGTAACACAAAATTATTTCCTTTTTTACTTTCCTCATTTCTTGACTCCCACTTTTTAAAAAAAATATATATATATTTTTTTTTAAACCAATTTTGGTGTAGTTACATCATTAGTCATTGCTTTATTCTCTCTCCATTTCATCCATCTTGCTTTACATCATTTGTGTGGTAGAAATGATAGATTGGTGTGACTTGAATTCAGCAAAACTGCAATTGTACTAATAGATCAGTCCCTATCCGTGCTGCTCCTAAGCATATTGCTCCACCCAATTAGGGTGAAACGCTACTGTACTGGGCTGGATCTGTCCTGCAGCAGCTGCTGCTTTATTGAGCACTCTGCTGACATTCAGTCCTGCTTTTCTGCACCGCAAGGGGAAACTTTGGATCACATGTAAAAGCGGAGGTTTAGTGCGACATGCCTCCGTAATGGGATGGGAACAGGGGTGCACCACTGAGAGGGGTTTTGGGGGTGGGGTGAACTGCAGGTATGGGAGGGAGGAGAGCGAGAGTCTTCTCCTCCAGGCTGATTCCAAAGCAAATGGAAGACAATCCAATTTCCCGTGATTCCATCAAGCCTCCGTCCAGGGGCATTAGGGAACGCTGAGAGGACAGGCCGCTGACCCCTCACATGAACATGCAAGAAGACTGTAGGATGCACAAGTGCAGCTTGATATTACTCTTTTTCCCTTTTCCTCTTTTTCCAAAGTTTACATTTTGGCTTGTTTATGTATGTATGTCGTTAACAACTGAAGATGTGCAGATTAGAGTTTAAATATCTCACACTTTGCTCATATCTGCATGCACTCATATGCGTGAAGTCCTTCCACTCATCCGGCTTTAAGCATCTGCCACTGTGTGTGATATTTGTACCCCTGTGTGTGTGTTTACAGAAGAATTAACACATCCCCAGCCAAGCTGTGTTTGTCTAAATCTGAAAATTTTAGTTCAGCCCGCTCTTCTTTCCACTCGGCATAACTGTGAGAGGCAGACGCAATGTCTGCAGAACGTCACAGGTTACAACTTGACCTGCAGACAGACAGCATTGTCATCTTGGGTTAACCGATGCAGCGCTTTCCACGCTGGTGGCGATTTGCATCTGTGCTCTGTGAGCCACCCAGAGGGAATAGAAAGCTCTAATCCAATCAGCAGGTCCCTGAAGTGCTGCTCCTGAGAGACTGAGAGAAATACAACAATAGGATCAGTCTGCACCGGGTGCATCCAGAGGAGGTAAATGGGAGGGAAAAGGAAAGGAAATGGAGGACTGAAGAGAAAAGGGACTGAAGGTTGGGTAGTAAGAAAGGTGAATGTTGTGATTAAAGAAGAGGAAATGGAAAGGAGAAGAGTAATGGAAAGAAGGCTTGGGTGGTGGGTGAGGTAACTGAGGGGGCGATCAAAGCTGAAAGGTGTGCATGAGGTTCAAAGAACACGGGCCAAAAAACGAATGGAAAAATTTCACTACAGCAATTTTAGGAATTTGTCATATTTCCGCTCTAGCGACATTTTTAAGATAGACAGACATTATCCAGAACCTTCTGGCTTTTAATGTGTCTTTTGAGCTTTTAAAACCATTGTTCTCATCTCTACGAGTGCCCCCGTTCTCAGACCAGAGGCAACAGGTTTATCCATTCATCAACATTATGAGGTCCAAAGGCAGCCTGGAGTGGTGATTAAGAACTGAATCTGCTGTTGATGATGCCTGTCATATATTCTTCTCGTCTTATTATACCTGCCCACACATATTTCCCCGTCCCCGTCCCCAGTCCAACACTTCTTACAAGAATTATATCTCCACCGTTGATCCTTTGACACCAAGGATAATTTGTACTGTTCTGAGGACACAAAGCCACGTACACACACATTCAAGCACACAAAACCACTTCAGATTGTCTGGTCACCCTCTGACACCGGCTCTCCTTCCTCCAAAACCCATAAAATATCACAATGTTGGATCAAATTGAATTGAAGTCAGAAGTGGAATGAATACTTCGCCTCATTCATTCATTACTATGAAAATACACCGTAATCCATCAAAGTTGTTGTTTTTTTGTTTTGTTTTTTTCCACATGGTTTTCATGAATTTGTGTCAGCATTGTTGACACGGCTTGTCATTGTATGATCAGGTGATTTGGAGGTGTCTTCACTTTGACATGAGGAGTTTTCATAGTTTGTTGTTTCAGGTTGACTATAAAATGAAATCACAAGTTGAACGGTTCGATTTAAAGGTCACATGTTTTTCAAATCAATATCTTTTTGCCTTATGAAGCCCTTTGGTGCAGTAGAAGCACGGCACCTTTCGTCTGGTGAGAAGTTGGTATTCTAGCAGGTGTGGGTTTTTCTCTGGGGAAGTTTGACAACTTCTCTAACACTGAATGTTTCAAATATATATATATATATATATATATATATATATATATATATATATATATTCCTCTTATTATTCTTAAAAATTTGCTTCCTTTGGAGAATTTTATTCACTCCCCCTGTCAGACATCTACTTGCTTTGCATTTTACAGGACAATGAAGGACAGACAGCACTACATTATGGTAAGAATTATTTTCATATTCATCTCAACACTTCAAGAATTGTGCACTGATATCATTATGTTGTCTGCATGCAAACTCCCTTTATACACGGCAGCTGTTTCTCCGTACACGCCTGCTCTTTATTTGCCCTGTATTTGTCCTAAATTTATCATCTTTCCCTCCTTTTCCTCCAGCTCTCTCCCCTCCATTCCTCATCTTTATTTTCTGGACTTGCCTTACAGAGTCTGTGATTCCTCTCTGTTTTATCCTCTCAGTGCATATGTGCACATGTCCTTTGGTATGTGTGTGTGTGTGTTTGTGTGTGTGTGTGTGTGTGTGTAATAATCACCAGACCTCCCAGAGGAAATCAGTGGTGGTCCTTAGACTCCCCTGACCCTCTCATGCCCCAACACAGATATCCCTCTGGGGCGGTTCTCATGTCCCGTGTGTGTGTGTGTGTGTGTGTGTGTGTGTGTGTGTGTGTGTGTGTGTGTGTGTGTGTGTGTGTAAGACTACCCCATCTGTCCCTCAGCTTGGTGGCATTGGAGTGGGCCTGTTGCATCACCCACTGAACACACACACACACACACACACACACAAATATGCGCTCAGCAGAGGAACCCCTGAGAATGGGGCATAAAAAGATGACTAATAAACATAAGCGATGAACTCAAAGAGACAAATAGCAGAGAATGAAAATTCATTCCTACCTCTCTTTGCACAGGGCCACGGTGGCTGGCAAATGATTAATTGAGGGTTTACTGCACACCATAAATTGTTCTCCTCCTCTACTGCTCCCCTGAGGGCCAGCCACTTTTTACAGCTCAAGGCCCAGGCGAGACACCCAACACGCGCACACACACGACCAGAGAAATAAAATAGAGTTTAGAGCAACAAGAAGAGCTCTACAAGGATGAAGGAGGGAAAAAAAGTAAAAGGAAAGCACCAATCTTTATCAGCCTTCAGTCTTTTGGCTTAATGTTTGGTGATTCCTGTGTTGCTTTTTACGCTTTTAAAGACCTCTTTCTATTCATGTACACAACTCCAGCATGCGCATGTTTACTTATACACCGAAATTCATTTGGATGTATCATCACATCTCATGCACTCACACTCCCGCGAGCCACCTCTGTGGTGTAGGTTAAAAGGCTTGGCTGTCAATCACTGCAGCTGCTGACATCAGCGAACATGGCACAGCACAAAGTCTGCTTTTTAAAAGAAGCTAGCGACAGACCCGGAGAGGAGCACTCACAACCAGAGAGGAGGAGAAGAGATGAGGGGGTCTGAGGTGCCAGAGGGCCAAGAGGTGCATCAGGAATGAAGGAACCCACTAACTGGGTTAAGAAAGTGCAAGCTTTCTTAACCTCCACTCTGCACTGACAGAGGAAACCATTTTAGTGGGGCAAAAACTGCTATCAGGGCAGAAATGGAGTGTTTGAGGGAAGCCCAGGTTTAAGTGTGTTTTATTCCTGGAGATGGGCTTTTCATTAACTGCAGAACTGTTCTGGCTGAATTAAACCACAGTAAGTAGAAGTAAGGTGTGAGAACCATGCTCCTGAACTTGCTATCTGGCATCATTATATGCTACATGGTCTCCAGTGGTGCATCATCTTTATAGACTCCAACATTTACTTTCTACATTATCTTAACAAAAGTTTGATAAGCATCAGCCAGGAAACTTATATTTTGGCCATTTAAAAGGCCTTAACTTTACTGTGGACCTCTGTTAGATTTACTTTCTTTTTATGATATTGTGCATTCCTGCAGAGCCTCTTTCTCTCTCTGCATATGTTTAATACACTTTAATACACAAAATTCTTCATTAAAAGGGATTGGTCTCCCAGAGCATAATTTCTTTACAGAACTTTAGTTGATAAGTCGGTGTCTTCATGGTTCTGGTCCAAATCCTGGATAAATGGGGGTTGTCTCAGGAAGTAAATCCGATATAAAGAACCTCACTAGTTAATATACAGAACACAATGGTCCACTGTAGCAGCCCTTCAAAGTAAAAGCCAAAAGAAGTTTTTTGTTTTTTGTTTTTTTTTGGTGAGAATAGTTTTGGACAAATCAAATATTTGATCTGTAATGCATCGGGAGTACACAATGGTCTATTCCAAATTTCATGACTTCATACAGCAGTTGTTGGGAAATTTTGCTCAAAATGACATGATGTCAGAAAAATAAATAATTGGAAAAGAGATAATTAGATGTTAATTTCAGTGGCTCAAAAATTGAGAAATGAAGATTATTCTCAGAGGACCGTGTCTTCATTCTGGACCAAAATTCAAGAAGCCACTAAAGAACATAAATGCTTTCTGTTTTCTCTTCAAATGATTGTATTTCCATTCTTTCCTCCACGAATCTATTCATCCCAACTAATACTTTATTTCTCCTTCTTAGCATCAGCGTGTGAGTTTGCCGACATTGTAGAGCTCCTACTCAATGCCGGAGCCGACCCGTCCATCAAAGACATGGAGGGCTCTCTTCCCGAGGAGGTGACCGACTCCAGCGCCATCTCCTCACTTCTGCGTCAGTACACTGCTCCAAAGGGCTAGCTCGTCCTTCCACGCCACCACCCCGGTCTTTTCTCACGCTCTGGTCTCATTCCCACTCCTCCCATTTGCCTGGCCTCCCCATCCTTCTTCAGTCCAGGAGACACTTTGTTAAAACTCTGTAGTTTGTAGATCAAAAGTGCTGAATTTTTGTTTGCTTTTATTTTTCAAATTATTGAGGCGACTTTGATTTCATCACCTTCTGTCTTTTAAGCAACAGTTGTGAACATTAATCATCCCATCTGATGAGACACATGAGAATTAGGGCACCGCATGTATCGTAATATGTCAGAATACAGTCTTTACGTAGCTGTATATTTACCATCTCCACCAGAGGATGGCATGACTCAAAAGTTACTCAGAAACAAATATCATACACTTACAGAAATCTGCTGCTGTTGAAAAGTGATCAGTTGACCATGTCCTCTCAAATGAGACCTTTGTTGGCAATATAGCTTAAAAATGAGCGAGCTTGACAGCAAAGTTTTAAGAACTCCGATCTACTTCTTCCGTCTACAAACTTTGCTCTTTCAAGAACTTCACAGTTTTGCAATATTTATCATCATAATGCGCCGTCGCATATCACCCTCTCATACTGCAGAAGTCCGACAACCTGCCAGGCCTTTTTATTCTGCGTCAGCCGCTCAGTGTGTGGTTCAGTTGTGTTACATACCAGGGAATGCTTTAATTATTTGACAGACTGTACATCTTCATTAAAGTCTTCAGTAAAGCCGTTTCTGGATTTTCTCGTCTGTTCAAGAACTTTGTTTTACTTTCCCTCGATGCATAGTCCTAATACTACGTCACGTATTTGTGAGATCGTATTCAAATAGAGATCAAACCAATAATAACACCAATAATAACCAAACCAAGGTGTGATTGATATTGGTGTTATTCATGACATCTTGCCATTGATGATTGACACTTTCCTCCATTGTTGCTATGAATTTTCCACAGAGCAGCTATTATGCCGTGTCCTGCTAACTTGCTGATCTCCTGTCTCCCACAACTTCCAGAGCATCCACAACAGCAAACGGGCCGCGTGAATACTGATATATCCACTCTTACTCATGTTGTTTGGCCCCATACCGGATAAATATCCAATGTTGGACCACATCTGAAAATAAGAACTGGGGATTAGATTTCAGTGTCCACACAACCGTGAATTAAAAAAAAAAAAAATCAGTCGCATCAACGGTTATGGTCACCTCAGCCAGGTAGAGTCAACGTAGACTTGTAGGAAAACCAGAGAAGAAGAAAGATGCTGTTGTGATCAAAAGCTCATCTTCAAAATAATTGTGAGAGTGATCTGATATGGCGTATTAATATATTAGGAAGTCTTTGTTTCATTATAAATATAGTTTTAAACAATGTTACAAATGAAAATTTGAATATGCATATGCACGGCATCTCTGCCTCGGGTATGACGTCATATAAGAGAGATCTGGATGTTCTCCAGAAATAACCAACACATGGTCACAGTCTAAATCTGCTTTACTTGTCGTCAAGCCCCTCTGATCAGCATATTCTCTTTGCCTCAGCTCAGGCGTGCACGTACACACACACACACACACACGTACGTACATCCAACAGATGAAAATACACTAAATCTTGATCCTGATTCTTAACTACACATTCATGAAGATCCCAGCTCAGATTTTGTGCACAACAGTGGAGACAAAGCTTAATCCTTTACTGTCTAACACAACGCCGCTCGGTCCTTGTCCTCACCCTCGCCACCGCCCTGCGTTTCACTGGAAATCTGCTGTAATACAGTGAGTTAGATAACCATCTCAATATGTCTGGTTAAGCCCCGTCAGTCACTCAGATCTGTGACATCAGGACGGGGTCCACCTGGGATTGATGGTCCTTAGCAGGAGCACCTCTTCAAATTCAGTCCTTGTCTTTACAGTGCTGGTCGTAAATTGAGATGCAACAGGGGTGAACTCTACATGAGATGAATTAAAATCTCTGCACAATGTCTGTATCTGAATCCATGTCTGCTCCATCACTCTTTTACAGAAAAGAGGACTCAGAGTGCTTATTTACCATAAAGTATCATCTTTCACTTCTGTAAACTCCAGCTGAAGAATCATCCTAAAAAAAAAAAAAAAAAAGCATTTCAGCTCATGAATTTTGAGGAGGAACCTTACATGAGTTGAAGAGGAAATCTTTTGAGTATTCAACACGAGTTTGAGACGTGATGCTCTACAATCCCACAAAGAGACGAGAGAAGGCCATCTTACTGCTATAAATTCCAGCCACATCCAGCCATTATGCTGTTGGTGCATCTCTAAAGCATGTTTGGGTCTCTGTGTTGTCTCCTCGTTATTTCTTAAACAGCTGGCTTGAGGTAAGAGGGGTTGACGGCAATCGTGCTTTCGCCCCGGTTCGTCTGCAAGACTTTGACACTAAGCCCATTATGCTTCCATTATGGAGCTTCAATTTTTCTCTGAGCTTTTCACTTTTGACACTGCAGCTCCCTCCCTCTGCAAACCATAGACCCGCACACACCCCCGTCCCAGTGATGTTGAGCCCTTCTCAATATATATTCCTTTTTTAAAAAATTATTTTTTATAAAATGCAATGTAGGAAGCAATACAGCGAACTTAAGAGCAGATCAAAGTTGCACAATAGTGCTTTTTTAAGGCTTTTAAAGTCTTTTTAATTCATCTACAGCTCGCCACATTTACCCTGCGAGGCTGAGCAAGTAACAGGATAGCAGGAGTACAGTACATAAAAATAACTTAAAAGACACAAACATATGCAGGTAATGAGGCAACAGTGAGTTAATATCAACAAATGACTGGACAATCATCCGACGCGATGCAAAAGCAGTGTGTGAAAAAGGCCTGGAGGAGAAAAGATGCTGCTCCAGTCTGTCTACATCTGTGTAATAAAATCTTTCAAATGTCCATTTCCACATCCCTACTCTTAACTCGATCTAATCCAAACTTAACGACCTTAAACCTAAACTCAGCTAGACCGATATACCTTTAAATTATGTACAAAATTGAGCAACATTGCAAACAACAGTAAGGGAAGAGTTAAATTACAAAAACGGGAACTTGAAACCCAATTACGAATGATGTCGAGTCAAAGCACGTCAACAGATGATCGTAGTACAGAAGCTGGTGAGGAGAGCTCCTGTTTGTCAAAAAATCACTAAAATATTCAAAAAATAATGGTCCTTGTTAGAGATTTGGATATTTCAAATAAAGGAACCTGGAGGATGTAAGTGTAAGCTGGATCTCTGTGATCTTTGATCCCTCAAGAACCGTCTTTCACTAACAGCTGTGTCCACGAGGACACAACTAGTCTGTGTCCAACACTTTACTGCCTCTGGCTTGGGACGGACTCGAGGTGACATCTTTTCAAGGGAGGTGTGGTGGAAACTTTTCACTGGTCTGGGGGTTCACGATGAGCAGACTTGGTTCAGATCCGTATTGTGTCTGTGCAGTTTGGGTTTAACTGTTTTACGCAGTTGCAAAGATGTTGTGAGAACTGCGTGTTATTTTGTCTAAAATCATCTTGCTCGGTTCTGTAACACTGCTGTACCGTATCACTCCTGGACTGAAACTTGAGACGTACGTCTGACCTTTTGCACGCAAAAGATAACTCAATAAGTCAATAAATCGACCCACATAGCCAAGTCTTTGTTTTAGACTGCTTTTATATTATTTCAGTCTTACTCAGATATTCCACTGAGATAATAGTTAAAATCTGTTTATACAAAGAAAACATTTTTTCCATAATAAGACAGCTATGTATTTTTCATTCACACAGTTCAAAACTATTATTATTATTATTATTTTATTATTATTATTATTATTATTATAGCTTGCAGTTATCTTTTATGTTTGAGCTATCCATTCAGTCACGACTCTCTCTGATTTGGGGTCTTTTGTTTAAGTAAAATAGAAGCAATAAAGATGTTCAGTATTATTTGATGCTTCCTGGGCTTCATGTTGATTTGTCGTCTTGTCTCATTCAGTTTTTTGTTTTTAAAAAAGGGACATATGTTTATCACTTACTTCACTTTTATCTACCTGGTGTCAGGGCGTTACAGGTGACCAAATTATTAAAACCAGTTTCAGATCATTTTCTGAATGTTTCTTTCAGTAACATTCTGGCTGTAGGGAGAATCACATATCTGGATATACCTGCTGATTTTATTGTGAATAAAAATGTGTAAAACACATGTCCACAATATAAGAGCATCTTATTAATTAACTCTAATAAAACAAATCCCTGCAACGGACCAGCGACCTGTCCAGGTGTACCCCTGCCTCTCGCCTGGGATGAGCTGGGGTTGGCTCCAGCAGACCCCCGTGGCCCTGTAGATGGATTCAGCGGGTGTAGAAAATGGATGGAGGGAACTCTGTGACTTTATTTTACCTTTTCGTGTCGGTTGTCTTTCACCTGCCCTGTTTCTGCTGTCCACCAGCCACGAAGAAGTGAGTTTTCAGACTTTAGATAAGCAAGCACAAGAACGTTTAGCTTCATGTGCTGAGTCCACCTCGGTCACATCTGGAGACCCCAAGAGAAGTGGATTAAGACACCCAATACAGCAATACACAATAATCTCTATTTTTTATTCCTTCTGTTACCATCATGAGTGTAATCTGTGCAGTTTGCAAGACTTTTTCATGCAAAAATCTCAGTCTTGAAATTAAAAGATCTCCCAGCCTTGAGGGTGTCGGTGAGAAGCCCGTGTTTGACTCCAGCGCCTCTTTAAGACCCATTCAGTTATGCTGCAGATCATTGTTCACTTGGATAGCGCTGTTTGAGGAGAAAAATGTCCTTTCTCAATGCAGCAAGCTCGACTGTCAGCGCAAAACAAATCCTCGCTGTTTTGCATGTTAATTTATTCCCTTTCGCTTCAGATGGAAGACAAAAACTGTTTCCTTCAGGAAGTTTGTAATAAAAGCCTTGCGATCGATGATAATGGCATTTGTGCTTGTGTTTGTCATCTTTGCAAAAGCAACAGTGGTGGATTTTCCACAGATTTATTTGTATACTAGTGCTGTAAGTGGCGTGTAAATTATCCTAACCGTCTGTGTGGCTCTTCATCTTTGTAAGCCGGTTCTACTAGAGCCTATCCATTAATGCCCATGGCCTGGCCAATCAATGCTTAAATAAAAATCAGCTCAATTTGTGGCATTTTATGCAAACGTGCAAACCAGGCTGAGTGTTATTTTTATTTATTTATTTGTTTTTCAAAATGCAGCAAGAATGGCTAAAACAAAGAAATCGATAACACTTAAATTTGGGTTACATCTCAGACAAATGCTACACATTGCTGCATAGAAATGAGATTCATACAAATGTACATTGGGGTGTAATTTCATTATAATTCTATAAATACGAAGCCAACACCATACTTACAGGCAATAAATCCACAAGTAACATCAGAGTTTTTAGCAATGCAGCAGCTTTTTAAGCAACACAGACACAGTCCAGAATATGTAATTATTGATCCACAATGTAGAAGTTTTATAATGAAGGGTCAAAAAGTGTAAAATAACCATGGTTTCTAGGCTCTGAAGTATAGCATGCCAAAATCATCCTTCTAAAACCAAAAAAAGCTTAATTTTACTTTTCATGATTTGTGAAATAACTGCTGTACCTTTAACAGACTCCAAAACCTTACATATCTACATTTACCAAATCAAATTTTGACATTGTTATGTTTCACATTTTGGGAAACTGTGCAACTATAAGATGTTTAAAACCTCAGGACAATACCGTCACATTAGACAGGAGGGTTTGTTCATTATTTGAGCCAATATTGTCCCACAACTTCTTATTTTTCAACTTTGCTGTCAGTCATGACTTCAGTGTTAAAAGATATATAAAATATAAAGAATAATATATAGATTAGTAAAACCAGAAATGATATGAAGACAATCTTGCCATGCACACAAAAAAACTAGAGTGTGTGTGTGTGTGTGTGTGTGTGTGTGTGTGTGTGTGTATATATATATATAT
>JAOWBL010000019.1:16471340-16486031 GCA_028564865.1 Zenarchopterus dispar | reverse complement strand
TGTGTGTGTGTGTGTGTGTGTGTGTATATATATATATATATATATATATATATATATATATATATATATATGTATATATATACATTTTCTTCACATTGAATTCAAAAAAGGCCCATAAAAGTAGTATTTAATTATGTTGGGATTATTTTATCACTTTGTAATTATATGGACACCGGAGTTAAAGAATGACAGGCAGCTAAGGGTATTAATGGTTCATGCTTCTTGTCACCAGTGTTGAGAATCTCAGTTTTTCTTCTTTTTTGTTGGCAGTTATATATTTTAATCACTTTTGTGTTGATTATTTATTATATTTGTCACACATTCATGCACCTTGTAGGGAGAACATCCTAAACTGTTACTCTGTCCATGAAAAAAGGTTTTACACAGTTTAAGTTTCATTTCCTGATAGTTTTTGTGCCTTTAAAAAGTCTTCATGGTTTCAAGAACCAAAGTCTATATCAAAAATAGTTTTTGTTTTTTGTTTTTTTTAAACAAAAAAAATCGACTGCCTGAGATGCCTCATTTGTAGTCTGGGCTTTTCTTCTCCTCCATCACCTACATCTAAATCACCAGCTAACCCATTTACATAATGTCTGCCTACTGGCAAGACGGGCTCATCTGAAACATCTGAGCGGCTGTCTAACGACAAGTGAGAAGGTAAATCCGGATGGACATTTTGGTCGGCTTTAAGCTAAAACTGAGCCTTTTAGACAGAGGGCGATAACAGGCCTTAAAATGATGAGAATGTAATCTAGTATACTTCCAGAATAACATGCTAAAAGTCAACATGTTGGGAATAGCATTAATGTTTATCTGAGATTACAAATGACTCCCAGAGCTGCAACATGGCAACACTTTTTTTTTCTGTCTTTTTTACTTTTTTATTTTTTTTTAGATTTTAATGTTATCAATGTCATTACCGGTTCTGTTTATAAATCCAGTTGCTTATTGAGTCCCTGATCATTTCCAGGTAGAGTAAGTTTCAATGAGGAAACAAATGAGCCTGCACAGGTTTTCAACTGCCTCAAAAAGACAAAAATGCCAAAACGTCAGTAACAAAACACATTTGCAGATGACAGCTGCAGCTACAACAACAATGAGGTTACACAGCTGTGTGTCTGTCACTGCAGCGCTGCAGGTCAAAATAAATGAAGACAGACATGTCTGTCTGTTGATTTCCAATGTTCACTTTCAGCACCCGCCTGCATCAGTCACAAAATTGTCAAATTTAGACATATATCGCTCTGATTTGAAATTTGAAACTGGTTCTGAGGTGGTTTTTGGTCTTCACCTCAAGTTTGGACTCAGGATTATTTATATTTCAGTATTTCATAGATGTAATGAATACAAGAAACTGTCTATGTCACCACTAAATGATGTAAGGGATGCCTTTGGGACTATTTTTGGAAATGCACCAAATATATAAAGAAGCTTGTTTTTTGTGTTTGTGTTAATGGCCTCCATATGATGGATTTACCAGTTTGACATACTAACCCCCCCCCCACACACACACATATGTATTGGCCAAATTCCCCCTTTGCTTCACTACAAAGCATATTAACCGTACCGTTAGTTACCAGACCAGGGATTAAGGGTAGATTTGACAGCGCTCTAATCTGCCGCTGAGTCTCTTGACCAGTTACAGGATCAGAGAAACAGCCAGACATCTGCTTCTGGGCTTGTTTTCTTTCTCTCCCCTCTCTCCTTCCTTATTGTCTCTCTTCATGCATCTTTCTTGTCACCCCCACCCTGAGATCGAGAGAGGAAAACAGCATCAATCACTGTTAACTGACTGACCACTGTCTGTTGGTGGTACTAAATGGATCTCCACAATTGAATAGAGGCCTAAGTGTGTGGTAAATGCTCTCAATGGGTAAATGAATTTGTGGTTTAACTCGCTCTAAGAGCGTTTCAATAAGGCAAAATAATAAAAACACCAACAGCACATATTTTTCTTTTGATATATTGAAAATAAAGCCCAGATGAAAATCTTAACTCTCACATTCATCACTGCAGGTCCGGTACGTGAAAAGAGCAAAGCAGTCAAGGGTAACCCAAAGACAATCCAGCTTTATTTTTCCTCATATAGATTTGACTGTACACAGTTCATACCATTACACAGAAGGCATAAATGAATAAATTCAGTGCTCTCTTTTACATCTTTTTCAAAGACACATGGCAATAATAAATAGCGCTCATGAAACAAGACGATCAACACGTTTTCAAACTGTACAAAATTTACAACAATAAGATGCAAACATCTGAGGCAACACAGACTTGACAAAACAAAAGTTAGTGTTTGTATATCATTTTCACCTCATAATTTTGATTGCAGCCAACAAATTACTCTGTCAAGATCGTATAAATGTGAGGTACCGGTGAAACACTGATATTTCTTGGCATTGACAAGAAAAAAAGACGGTGAAAAATTGCATCTGGGAGGATTATGGAGTTAGTCCTTGTTTTGTTACCTGGTATAAATGAAGTGATTAACAGGCAGACTTACACTGTATGAACTTTTTCAGCAGCTCAGACGTAAATAACAGCAATAATTTACACTTCTTCTAAAACCCTTTCCACGGTAGTTGAAGTATATTTTATTGTAGCCAATGATCTGGAAATAAGCTACAACTAATAAATTTATGATAAAGTTGAAAAATAATCATAAAAACTTAATACCTCTTGTTGTTTTTTTTGCATTCAGATATAAAATTATTGTACTATATGGATATTAAAACAAGCAATATTTCAAAATAGTTTTTTCTTAGATACATAATCTAAGAAACAAATGTTTCTTTTGTCTTTTTCACTTTGCTCCTGTTTTAATCCCAGTATATTTAGATTTAGTAGATAAATATGCTGTAATTTGTGGGCTGTGATTCACTACTTCTTAAGGACGTCACTTTCAGTTTGTTGATTAGCATCCTGGTAAAAGAAAAAGACTTTGCCTTTTCTGTTTTCGTTCCTTTTGAATTAAAAAGTGCCCACATGAACAGAAACGGCTTCCTCTTCAGAGCAGAAACAGGAGCACACATCCAGCTGATGTGGTTTAGGAAATCTCTCCTTTAAATCAAAACAGATACTGCTTTTTTAGGGGGATATAAATACAACCGGAAAGAGAATCAGAAACCGCCTGTGGGGGGTGGTGACCGACTTGGTTTATTTCGGGATGCAGAAGATGGTGCCAGAACTGTGAGCAACATATCAAGGCAGCCGTCACGCCGGCTCTGATCCTCGAGTATGAGCTCTGAATGTGCTCGACTCGGGTAATCCCCGTCACATGGAGGCCAGACAGTGGAGGAACAGGCTGACAGCACATCTGGGGTCAGGATGTAGGTTGATAACAGGCAAAGCCACAGCCGCTGGACTGAGTAGATTACCGAGAGAAGCCTGGATCTGACTGAAGAGAACCCGCACAAAGGATTTCTTTTGATTTTAATCACTGTTACTGCTAATACATGTCGGTATTTTGTGTGTCAAATGTATGTTTCACAATTTAAACTGATCGGAATATCTGCAAAAGTAACTTTATCTCTTATAAGTAGATTTCTTTTTGCCATCGACCTCTGGAGTGAGAAGAGTGACTAAATCCAGATGTCTGACTGTCCTTAAACACAAAAGTTTTGATTCCTGGTGAGACTTGGTCTGAGATCATTTAATACTGACAAATGTCCACTCTCAAGCAGCTTTTACACAGACAAGGACGAATCGAGCACCTGTTAGAGACCTGCTGTGCAGCAGGGTTCACCCACATTCAAACAGGGGGGGTAATACCTTCAATAAATGGATGGAGGGATAGATGGACATAACAACGACCGTCTATTTCCTAAATACTAGTAAGCTTCAGCAATACAGTTTAAAAAAAAAAAAGATCAGCATGTTTCAAAATTCACACTTGTGCCACTGCTCTTATAAATTTCTCTCCCGATGAAACGCTGTGTTTTTGCCTTGTGCATATGTCTCTCCCCTCTGCATTCCTGTCCTTACATGTAGAAAAAGAAGAGGAGAGTAAAGTGCATTGCCAGAGTGAAGGCTTGGATATGGCCAGACAGCAGTCTTACTCAATATGAATCAGAAGCATGCAGGTGCTCTCTGGGTGTCACAGGGACTGAGAAAGATGGCAGGCCTAATCTCGTAGCCGTTCATGGTTTGTTTCAGGGATGAGACTACATCGTCTCCCCTGTGAGAACGATCCACTCGCGTATTTGAAATGTTGTTTTGCTTTCAGAGCGAATGAACAAAGTAAAGACCGGCGATAACAAAGCTGGACTGATGCAGTGCTGAGATTGAGCGTGGAGTGGATCTTCGCTGCTTTTGTCTGGTCTGCACATCTCGGCCCCACCGTCACAACTGCTGAAGGACTGAGAGTCACACTTCTTCTCTCCCTTCTCCTCTTCACCCCAATGACACAAAACATATCAGTCTTGGAGGGTGATAAAAAGAAATGTAAAAAAGAAAAAAAAAAAAATCTTCTGTTTGTCTGCTTTGATGTGTCCCCTTAGTGTTTTTTCTTTCTGGCCCGAGACTCAAAACTGGGAATGGTCCATCTCGTCTAACCATGAGGCCGGGCTGGTGGGGAAGTCAGGGTATCCCGTACTGCTGCCTGTGGAGAGGTCTGAAGTGGGGCCTCCCGCCATGGCTCTCAGAGCCTGTCCCACACCACCTGGCCCTCCCTGCGCCACCAGACTGTCCATGTTGAAGGCCAGGTTGTTGAGGAGCGGTGTGTGGCCAGGCAGGGAGGCGATGGAGGAAGGTGAGTGTGGGAGGCCGTAAGGACTGCCCGCTCGGATGTCGTGGTAGGGTTGTCCTGCTGTGTCGACAGAAAAGCCGCCATTCAGCACCGCGGTGCTAGTCACGTCACCGACGCTCCCATAAAGCCCGTTGGTGTGGCCAAGATCAGACAGGACTTGGTCATCTGCAGAGGAGACAGCATCTCTCAGTATGAGGAGTGTAAAAACTCTGACACACCAACAGCACTGTCACACGTGGTCACATTATATAGTTGTTATTTTCAAGACAGTTACAGGTTTTTATGAGCCAGATTTATTTTGGCAACATTAATGGATTTCATGAGTTTTAGAGCCTGGAGGCGCTCCATCACAAAATATTGCAGTTCTGTTTGTAAGAAAGCCAGAAAGGATGTTTGTCCTGTTCTAACAAGGGTAAAGGTTTCATTTTAGCTCTGGGATGGATGCTTTGAGCGGGGTGTGCATAAAGGCCCTCTTCCAAGAAATTTGAAGTGTCAGGCTTCATTTCCTGTATTCTGCAGCTGCAGCCTAAGCTCATAAGTCACATAAAGGAAAGTGAAGTGCTGGAAAAGAGATGCATTAGCTGTATCTATGTGAGTAGAGTTGGACTAGGTGTTATTAGAGCGCAGAGGGATAAACAGAGTGTGGGGGAGCATGTTTTAAATTTTGTGAGGCACAGAGCCCCTGTCTCCCCCGAAATCTACAACAATGTCTATCTGTTCAATCCCTGCAGCACAAAATATTTGTTTCCACCTCAATCGATCCCTGGGGTGGCGTCAATAACAACAAAGCCCCAGAGCTTTTCCCTCTAATTGACTAAAAGCCTCACGTGCTTTATAGAGTTTCTGTCACCATGTTTTCATTTCTCATAAAGCTATCCTTCTACTTGAAAGTGACTCAGAGGCTTTTATGACTATCCAAAACAGGGTTTTGGGTATTAAATAACAAAAGGATGTCTAAAATACCATTTGCATCCCACTAAGGACTCTCCCTCGTTTCCAATAAGCTCCATCATGGAGACGGACCGAGGCAAGAGGCGTCTGCAGCTACAGAGAAAATGGGAAACGAGAATGCCACTTTGGATTTGCCCGACGGCATTGTAATGCGGCTAGGAGAGTAAGAAAACAGATAAAATGCCACAACGACACATTAAATGTATTCTGCTCTTGCATCCTCTAGCAGATTGTAGGCTTCTTCCATCCCTTTAGCATGGACGTATGTCAGACAATTTTCCTTCAAGAATTTTTTGTCTTTAGCAAAAAAAAAACAAAAAAAAAAACAACCTCTGAAGCTGAGTTCGCTGTCACTGAGGCCTGCGTCATCAGCTGAGCTCTCCTTCTCCACTTTGGCTCCTCCTCGGCTGCGTTTGACACTTTTGTAAAACTGAGTCCAGCGGTGTCGACCTGCATCTTTCTTCAAGCGCTTTTCCTTTGCTCGTCGGTTCTGAAACCAAACCTGACAGACGAGATGAAAACGACAATCATTAGCTGGTAACAATAAGAAACCTCATATTTATTTTAAAAAATAATCAAATTTAACATATTACATTGTTGTGCAGTCTAATCATTATTTGATATTTCAAAATCTGACACTCTCCAAACCATTTTGTTTAATGTATATGTTCCTTATGCTCATAAAGATTTAATTTCAACAGAACAATCAAGAAGTTTTTATAGAATATATAAAAGTGGAGTAACTAATAAAAAGATGGTTAAACCCTACAACACAACATAGTGAATGACAGAAATGTATAACCATTTTAGCTCTCTATGGAGGTTGTGCGAATGTTTAAAAGCTCTAATAAGAAAGATATCTTTGTTTCTTTTTAAATTTTTTTTTTTGTCTTTCATTCATGTTAAACAACGTTCATTTTAAACTGGTGCAATCAAGTAAACATTTTAAACTTTCAACAAACATTTTAAACTTGATTTAGTAAAAAACCCAGTTCTGCTGATCATGTTTGGGTACAATTCAAACTCAATTTTATTTTGTAATGCCTATAAAATCTTTAAAGGAAAGAAGCAGAATTGCAAAAAAAATACTAAATAACTGAATCGCATTTTACTTTATCTTGTGTCATTTTATGTTTGAACAAGACACAGTCACAGGTGTTGTCATGTCATGTACCTGATCAAGAAAAAGACGAGAAACTGGTGCAATCAAGTACACATGAGACTCAAATATTTTCAAGAAAGCTTCACTCAGTATTTAAATACTTGCTAGATTGAAGATCATATAATTCCTCCATGAAGAATAACTAAACTGCTTCATTGTTGGTTCTGTTGTCTCGGCCCGGTGAAGCTGGGCTCATCTCTTGAGAGCTATATGTAGAAATACTCTACCTGCACTACTCTCATGTCCAGCCCGGTCTCTGAAGACAGCTGCTCTCTGACGTGGCGTGCCGGCTTCGGCGAGTTCTTATAGGCACTTTTGAGGGTCTCTAGCTGTTTTGCGGTGATGGTGGTCCTAGGTCTCTTGGTCCCTGCTTCTGAATCATCTGAAAACATCATTACAGGAGTGAGTGACATCTTCTTCCACTCAGCAGGCACTGCCCCTTGGCTTTAGTGTGGAGTGTGTGTGCGTGTTAAATGAAGTGAATGGTCATGTATAGGAGTGTATTATTGTCCTTGTGCATCTGTCCCATTCCCACAGCAGAGGACATAAATCTACTCAGTGCCACAGAAATGGAGTTATTGGACCTGGACCATATAAGAGCATTGGTTCACTTTGCATAATCAATCAGAGATGCATGGAAATCTCAGAGGGGAGGGAGGGACAGAAACAGCATATACACACACACCCAGACGACAAACACCAACGATCCACAGTCAGAAGTCATTTTGCTGCATTGAACAGTGCATACAACTTGATTCATCATGTTCTTCTACAATTCTGATACAGTAAAATTAAGTCAGACACTTTCAGTGGAAATCAGGTAAATAGCAATTAGTAATGACCATTTATGTGTCCAAAAATTTTACCCCATTTTTCCTGATCTGAATCAGATAAATATCTGCTGTTGTTGTAATTTTATACATATTTTTTTTATTTGTTTCATCTTTGCAGACCTACCATTTTGTTTGGCTGTTTCATAATCCACCTTGCACACCAGCCTCCCATCCTCCATCAGGTAAAACTCATCCCCAGTGGCCAGCTGTCTGCTGCACATGATGCAAGCAAAGCAGTGCAGGTGATACACAAAGTCCTGTGCCTTCCGCACAACCTGCGTTGGAGGGATGCCCTGTTGGCATGATGCACATTTTGTTCCAAAGCGTCTGCAGGAAGATACAAAGCAGGGGGATGGCGTTAGAGGATATGATGCAAAACACCAGCAGGGCAGACTGATGGAGACAGTGAGAGCAACTGAGATTAAAATTTCACAGGCTGGATGACTATTTCTTCAACTGCAGCTAAGAATGATGGCAGCTTGTCTAAATTAATAGAAGTTCCATCTGGCGAGGAGATAAAAATCAGCACTCCTGTTAACAATAGATTTGCCAGCAACTTGAATGATGGACAGGGTCAATGTACTGTAAAGGGTGTATACATCTGTGGCTATGTGCATGTTTGTATGCTTATGTGTTGGATGGAGTACTGGAAGCTAAAGAGGAGGAGGAGGAGGAGGAGGAGGAGGGGTGCTCACAGTAAACACACCCTGAGGAGAACCAATAAAACACTGAGTCAGTGGAGGCTTTAAATCACAGGACCAAGCAAGAAAATAAAAAAAGAGCAAGGTGAAGCCTCCAAATCACCACCGGGAAGCAAACACCAGTGAATCTATGCGTGTGTGTTACTGCGTGTTTGAAAAGTCTGAACATGTCAGCGTCCCCTCGTTGCTTCCTCGGTCAGTAATACAGTCATTTAGACTCCAGAGCTCTTTTGTCATCCCATTCAAGGTTTGAGCATTAAAACATTTTAAACTTGATTTAGTAAAAAGCCCAGTTCTGCTCATCATGTTTGGATACAATTCAAACTCAATTTTATTTTGTAATGCCTATGAAATCTTTAAAGGAAAGAAGCAGAACTGCAATAATAATAATAATAATAATAATAATAATAATAATAATAATAATAATAATAATAATAATAATAATAATAATAATTGTAAGATTAAGTGATTTTTAACCATAGTGGTCATAATGTGAGATATGGAAATTATTAATATTCTAAATAAGCACTCTGCTATCTCTGACTAAAGTAGTAAAAAGAAAAAGAAAAAGAAAACAAAACAAAACAAAAAAACCCAGCTTGAGCTAGTTAGAGCCATTTGAAAAAAAAGGAAAAAATTTCATGGGAATCCAGCCCATGAAATGACAATTACATCAGCTGCCGATTTTAAGATTTCAAAAATTAGAGAAGGTTTAATAAATCTTTAATGCAAATAGCTGAGATTGAATAAACCAATTACATGATCTCACCACAACTTAATTTCATGAAAGGAAGAGTCTGGAGTAAAAATGATAACTGAACAACAGCCCATAGAGATTTTCAGTTTACTTTATAAAACAAAAACAAAACAAAACAAAAAACAAAAACAAAAACACAAACAAAAATGGCCTTAGTTGAAGCATTTTACAATGAAAATTCATTTCCTTCCATCTAAATTCAGCCTTTATAGATGTAACAAGTTTGTTTATTTTATCTAACCAAAGGCTTCCCTGGGGGGGAAAAAAACCCCGCTATGTTTCTAACTTTTAGTGTACCTCTAAGAAAAATTCTAAATAAATACACACAAGTGGCATCCTCCTCTCAAGAGCATGTTACTGCAACAAAAACAAGAAGAGAAGCAAAGAAAGGAGCCTGCTCACTTGAAGAAGTCCTCCTTGCAGTAGACGGTGCCTGCGCGGGAGAAGCATTTGTCCGCCAGCGGAGTCTGGCAGTCGGCGCACTTGAGGCACTTTGAGTGCCAGTGTCTGTCCAGCACCTTCAGGATGAACTTGTCCAGGATGTGCTGACTACAGCCTGCACACTGAGGAATCTCTGCCAGGGAAAACAACAAGAGCGCCAGGTCACATTCAGCTGCAGAAATGCGTGGAAACGTCGCTCACCATGAGTAAGATATTCTCATAAACAGGTGCTTTCAGTGGCAAGGAATTCAAATTTTAAACACAATTTTGTAAATGATTATAAGCATGATTATAAAAATGCTCACAAGCGTTTCCCTCCAATAAAATGAGACAGGGCTTCCAGATTATTTGTTTCTTTGGAAGTACAATAGCTCTAAAGGACATTTTTATTGTTTACATTATCCGGTTGTTAGACCTCCTGGGTACAGACGGTCCACGTCCAGTGTCTTCAAAAACGTCCTGTACTTGTGTCAATCAGATGACAAACAAAAACCATCTCTTTTAGACGGCTTGATTTTCATTTTCTTTTCTTAACCCAAATATTCTGTTTTCATTTTGGGAAAAATTTAATGACATAATCAGTTTTGATCTTCCAGTCGCTGCAGCGACGTCAGAAGCACTGTCCAAGGTGCTGATCTCCCAGCTGTTTCTCTGCACAGCAAAAAATACTTCCCTCACGAAATATTGATTGTTTATTTTTTGTTTTCCTTTCGTTTGGACATTTCATCCCGGTCTTCATTAATCTCGTAATGATTTTAGGGGGGTGACAACTGGAGTTAGAAGTTGATCTGGCGTCTGGACATAAATCAGGTCAAAACCACCATAGATGGGATATTTTTTGTGATTATGAAAAATAAAAGCAGCACATATTTTGTGCCCGTTGAGTCACTAAAATCATCAACTACAACTACAGCGGTGATCCTTTTATAAGTTAAAACGTATGTCTGAATAAAAATCAGGTACAGATAAATCTGAATTTCAGATAAAAGCCAATTTCTTCAGCCAAATTCCCTACTGCCTTTTTTTTTTTTTTTTTTTTTTTTTGCAGACGACACGTGTGGAGTGACTGTTTATAGATTTTTTAAAAATTATTTTAAGACTGTGACTGATTTTGTAATCTCCCCCAATCCCCATATAATATTTTAAATTAATGTAACATTAATATTTCATGTAAAGGTTTTTTTTCTGTAAAAAGGAGGATTTTAGGGGGCGGAGGCAATTTGAAGGAAAAGTGAGCAGGACAAGCGACAGAAAACCACCACGAGTCTAAGCACACACGCAATAAGGGTTTTTATTCTGAGATAAAGCACCTCGACCGTAAAATCATCTTACAATGACCGCCTAAAGCTCCGGGTGCCTTATACTTAATCCCATCAGTCCATACAGTCTGCAAAACAAAGCTCACATGCTCTGCAACCCGGAGGTCAGGACCGCCTTCACACAACGTTAAAAGGTGCATTTAATTGTTTTGTTTTTTTCTACAATGATTTTTAAAAAATCATTTTATTTTATTTCACAAAATCCTTGACTTTTTGTTAATATCCGCATGATTGTTTGGTTTAAATGAAATCTAATTCTAAGTCTGCAAGAATGACAATGGTAATGTATTTCGTTCATATTTTTTTCTCTTTTTTTTTAGAAAAGGAAAATGCAGAAAATGTCCAGACCTTGTAGACTTTAGGTCGAAGCCTGAGAAACACTAAACGCTGCAGCCCGGTAAATACTCCTCCACGGACACGTGTTGGCTCGTCTTTGTTTCAAGCCAACATAAAGTGAAATCGTGGATGACAGGAGAAAGTGCAGGGAGGCAGGACGTGAATCTGTGTCTTGGCCTTTTCAAATGAGGAAGCACATGAAATATCTGGAGCTAAGTGGTGGGTGGATGAAGCTGAGCGGGGAGAGAGGTGGTGCTGAAAGGAAAGCGGCACAATTCTTGGCACCGACACAGAGTCCACCGTCCAGCTCTGGTGCGCGCGCGCGTGTCTGTGAGAGGGAGAAGACCTCGTGTGTTCAGGAGGTCTTCTTCATATCTTATTATCGGTTGCCACCACTCTCCACTCTCCAGTATCTTCGCCTCCGTCAGCTCAGGCAGCAAAGAAAATAAAAAGCGATTCCCAGGAGCAGGCTGCAGCGCCTCGCACCTCTCCGGATCCTCTGCGTTCATTAAATGTGAAGTCAACACTCTGTAACCCAGACTAGCACCCTGCAGGCTGAGGTTTGGATGTACCGATCCTGAGTCCGCAGAGCTCCCTGTGTATGAAATGAAATGCTTAGATATACTTTTATTTCTGAAATAATCCCGATTTAAATCCAGGATGAATCCCGGCGTTGCTGGAGGAGGGGGCTGAGTGGCAGGATCTTTATCCAATCTTTTAATCTGTCTCGATTTAAAAAATTAAAGAGCATAAGCCGACCACTTATAAGTCCCCGTGTTTTGTTTAAATATGGTGAACGTACTAAAAGCACACACATCACATCATACATGTTCCTGCTATTTTATAGTTTTCACGTGAGTTACACCAGTGATGTGGGCTAAAAAAAAAACGAGCCACAATATTATCGTGTATGTCATTATTATTTAGTCACCATAAATGCAATAAATATGTCAGTGTTTAGAGATATTTTTAATTTTTCAAACACCTGTTAGAAGTATTTTGAAACCAAGTATCAGCCAATTAATTTCTATCGTGGATTATTTTTAAGGTCGTCGCCTATTTCTCAATCTGCACATTTTATTTCTGTAAATAAAAAGGTCAGAATAAAAATGCATGCAGTTGCACAATCTACCTTGCAAAATCAGATTATTAAAAAGCTGGGGACAGGTTAAAAGAGAACATGATTTCAGATATTTCTCGCCTTTGATGATCAACCTCTTAATATGCTAAAAGATGCAAAGAATAAACTCCTGTTTAATATTTAGAAGAATGTGGTAAAGGAGCATTTTTTTGGTACAAAAAGTCTCGATAAGAGAAACAAACACAAACCCGTGCCTGGGCCTTGCGCCTGAACCTAAAAAAAATATCTGAGGCATTTAATTGGACCTCGCAATGAGTGTCAGTCAAAGTCGGAGTGTATTTGTCTGATGGGTGATGATGACAACTGCGTCTGATCTCTTGACCATGCAAGCTCGTTTACAAATTAACAGCTGGGAGGCTCGGTGTCCACGCAGCGACGTTAACGGGGGATGAAGCAAAGTTTGAGGCCGAAGCATAACGATCAAACGCTCACTGTTACATTATAGCAGAAATTGTTAAAACGCTTTTTTTGTAGGATGGAAGAAAACGCAACATTTTGCGTTCCGGTGACGGCCTCTTCGGGTCTGTGTGTCTGCAAAAACTAACTGGACATGCGGCATCTCTGTCACCTGAATGGCTTTTACCTATAGGACGCACTTTTTGGTGCTTTAAATATAAATAGGTGGTACATCACTGGCCTGTAAGGGTTTACCCTCCTCTCCACGGTCTGTTTGTTTAACTTGAGCGCTCTGTCTCCTGTCCAAACCCGCAGCACAAGGTTGCACTTGCCGACCGATTTCCAGGCTGAGAATCGACAGGAAAGAAGGGAGGATAGGAACATTTCTTACGTTGCAGTGGCACTCCGAGAATCTCCGGTAAACTCTTTACAGGACTCTCTGTCGGTAGAACCGCCGCACTTTGCATCATCGTGATCCAAACCAGGAGACGAACGCACGCACATACACCCGCAACACGGTGGGCGCACTCCCCCGTCCCGCCTTGTGTGTGAGGAGGGGGATAAAAAGAGGCCTGTCTCCAAACCTCTATCCTTTTGATTTCTCTATTCCCAGGGTGATGTCCGTGTTGTGCCGTGCCGAGCCGTGCCGAGCTGTTGTGGAGTGGATCAGACAGGCTGCTTGGTCCATTCAGCGCTGCAGGGGCGGCGGGGCCTGACGTCACCGCGGCAGAGGCCAGCCGGGAGCCAATCGGAGAGCAGGAAGAGGAAGCCCCCTGAGGCGGAAAGCATCCTCAACAGGCGTACAAGCAAGGAGGAGAAAGGAGAGGAGGGCGGGGGCGTCTTCAGTGGTATATGAAAATGTCTCCGGAGAGGCGGAACCCTGCTCCCGTGGAGACCATAAATAGCTCACTGCAGTGGCATCCCGAAGGGCCCCGGGCGAGGAGGACCCGCTTGGAGATCAGGAGGAGGAGGAGGGGCCCATCATGCAAACAAGAAAACGAGGACCGGCTACGTTTGGGGAGATGTCAATAAAAGCAATTTTTGAAAAAACGAATTTATGTCTTCCTTTGCAGATTTGAAATCTGCTCAATCAGGCTGATGTCTCCTTAACAGTGAAAAACCAAAATGCAAAATGGGAGCTCAGAAGTAACACGGTGGGATAGAGAAGCTGACCTACCGAAATAAATGCGTTTTGTCTTTCTTTTTGCTCCTCCCTCTCCACCCCCCACCACCTATAGGTAGCACAAAAACTAAATCTGAGCGCAAAACAAATTTCCACTGAATAAAAATCCTCTTAAACCAGTTCACATTTTACTTTAAAAACACAGTAGACTGACGTGTCAGAGAACAGCTGAGAGAAGAAGCGAAGCCACACAGAGGGAGGTTTATTGGACACATGTCTGAGTCATATTCGCAGGACCTGCATCACCTGTATGAGCTCCTCTGGTCCCCAGCAGTGACAGGTATTAGGAGTCTGGGCGCAGTCCTCCTGACACTCTTCATTTCCCAACCCATCGTCTGAGACTGAGCTCCCGGAGAAGATATTCCCCCTGGAGGGCCGCTAGTTCAAGCTAGATGAACTCAATCTTCGCTTCCAATTTACTTCAAGCGTGGAAAGAAAAGCACACAACTGTGGCTTTTTACCTCCGCGCACCGCCTCCAAACAAGCGCACTTTGTTCCCATCAAGTCCATCTGCAGATCCCGGGCAAATGTGCACAAATAGACAAGTTATTTTTTATAAGAAAACAGAAGGTTCATTACCATTTAAAGGTTTAGTCGAAAAGGTAAAAGCGAATTTATCAATTTATCAAGTGATTTCAACATGCACACACACGCACACACACACACACACACACACACACACACACACACACACACACACACACACACACACACACACAGG
>JAOWBL010000019.1:16454887-16467842 GCA_028564865.1 Zenarchopterus dispar | reverse complement strand
TTATTATTATTATTATTATTATTATTATTATTATTATTATTATTATAGGAAAAGTGTGAAACTTTATGAATCTGTCTTGGCATCATTCAAGTACATTATCTGGTTTATTTCTTAGTCCTGTGGTGCTCTTGCACATTCCCAAGGTGTTGCCCTGCCTGACTGGTGACCAGCAGGGATCCACTCTCCATCCTCATGACCTCCATCAGACCAGATCTGGAACACAAATGAACAACATCTGAAAGAAAGGGCTGAACGGAGGCCCAGAGCTGAGGCTTTTCATGTATACATACATACTTTAGCACTATTTATGGTATTTATTTTAGTATGAACAATGATATCAGATGCTTTGAGGGATGACTTGCACTAACAGCTTTACATTCAAACTCCAAAAAGACTAGATTTCTGAGGAAAAGCAGGTGTGAATCTTCACAGGGGACTCAATGACAGGAGCAGTGCCAAGTGAGTGAATTAAAGCAATGTGACTGACAGATGTTGGGTCTTTTCCAGCTGCATTACCCAAACACTTCCTGTAAACAGCGTGCTCGCTCTGGAGGGGAATGGGTGTCGGTAAAACCAGACCCGCAGGCTCTTTTTTTATTGTCCAAACCACGTAAGAAAGGAAATGTAACAGAGGTCCCAGCCTGAAGTGATTCAGGGTTACTTTTCACTGCATGTTGTACGTGTATAACTGAGCATGTGATGAATAAACTTTTGAATCCTAAGTCTTGACTTGCAATGAGACCATTTAAGTCTAAAGGAAAAGAAAACCCTCAGAAGTGTCAAGGTCAGGTTTGTGCTCCATTTCAAATGTTGTGGCCAAGCATGTGATCAAAACTTAACTCAGCGGACAGCAGGAAGTTACTGATTGTCAGAGTTCTGTCCCTCAAAACAAGGAGGTGAGAAACAGACTTCAGATAATGTTATGAGTTAGTGGATTTAACAGAATTTATTATTGTAATGTGCATCTGTCAATTTGATCACATGTGGTCAGCTGGCTCAAGTTATTGTCTTGTGAACATGCTCAAACTCTTTATTTGAACTATTCCAACTTTGACATTTATATTTATCTACAGAGGAACTTAAATAACTGAACATCAGCCTTTTTTTTCTGTATCAAAAAAAGAATAAAAAATCAAATGACTTTTAATCTTCACACAAATCTGCAACTTCATTCCTTTTTAACTTAATGGGTTGAAAGAAAGAAAGAAACAAACAAAGGAAGGAAGGAAGGAGGGAAGGAAGAAAGGAAGGAAAGAAGGAAGGAAGGAAGGAAGGAAGGAAGGAAGGAAGGAAGGAAGGAAGGAAGGAAGGAAGGAAGGAAGGAAGGAAGGAAATGGAAGCAGAACAACAGAACAGAGGTGATATTCCAAGGAACATTGGAGAACCAAAACAGAAACCTGAGATCATGACTGATCCAAGATCAGACATGAGAAAAGTGTCTCTTTCCAACTATCAGAGTGCATCTGATGGTTTCATGTGATTGAGTGTTGGTCTGACTGGCTGTGCTGCAATATGTCAATCATCTGCTGTTGCTTTTCCGACAGGCAGCATGTCACCTGCAGTGATGGTGAGACCAGATTTTTGAGGGATCAGCAGATGAGCACCTACATGCAAGGGGGAGGGGCAGAAACAGTAAAATGAGATGGACCTGACCCTACTTAACTCCTGCCTTTAAAAGACTGCATATTTAAAACCCGAAAGGGGATCTGACTAGGTTTGGATGTGATATATACCAATACCATATATTAAGCTCTTCTTCATTTATTCACTGCCTATCCCTCCTTCTCCCTCTGTCCACACCAGGAAGCTTTATAGTATTATTAAAGTCAGAAAGCGAGATGACACAAAAATGCATCAAGGCCCTCCTGCATTTTAATATCAATACCGGGTGGGTAATAAACGCTGAAACAGAGAGCACACAGGAGAGGAGTGACCATAAAACTCCGCATTGTCTAATTTATGGAAGACAACAAAAGGGCAGCGAGGTGAAGTTTTCCCCTTCAGTCTGAGATCTCATCACACCATTGTCTCAGCACACATTTAAAAAAAAACAAACAAGTTTTGGACACTGGAAATGCCTCATTTGACATCAACAAGAGTGATCAGATGAACAACGAACACTGTTGTTTGTTCCACAGCTTCTCAGTTTCTCGTGTTCCTCACAGCTGTTTTGAAGAACTTTGGAGACATGCTGAACACACTCTGGCTCTGAACAACATCTTTAAAGTTTTGGGCTTTCAAGAGACTAACTGATCTCTAAGAAGCCCCATAAACAAAATATAAAAATGAAACAATAATACTTGTCATTATTTTATTTATTGATGGGGTGTCTGTCATGTAGGTTGAGTTAGTTACTAAATCCGTCCCTCGTCCCATCAGGTGTCAGAGTGTCCCTGAGCGAGACACTGAACTTGTCTCAGCCACTCATAGTGTGGACCCAAGGTTGGATAAATGGGAAAAGCTGCATCTGGAAGGGAAGGAAAGCTTGTCGTGTTGACAGAACAGTTCAAACACTGCGATTATTGTGGTCAGAACTTTAAAAACATGACCTGATCATCTTTCTCTTTAAATCTCTCTCCAGATGTTCTACAGTCCAGAGACATGCGTGTTAGGTTGTGTGTGACTGTTGAACAGTCCATCTCAGGTCTTCATCTGTGACCTGAGATGGACTGGTGACCTGTCCGTGCCCTCTCCTACCTTTCATCCAGTGGATGATGAGATGATTTCTGCATTATTTCTCATGTTTTTAATCAATTATTTTATCTGCTGTTGATTATACAGGTTAGTGACCAGTGTTCAATGACTCAACCGATACGACCTGGAAACACAAATATATTATGGACCGTTGAGTGGCGTTATACTGGTTGAACCAAGTCTGGCTGCTCTTAACAAGCAGAGGATAACAACCATACGGAGACAGTCTCATTATATCATGTTTAATTCCTACACAGTGATAAAAGGGCTGACCATGATAACCTTGTGGGGTTTCCACTTGTTGCATAGCAACCTAACAAGACATCTGGGATCTGTGCACAGTAACTGCTTAAGGGTTGATATTTAATAAGATGCATGTCTACACATAAACAGTGGAGGAGGAGCCATGGGTCAAATAAATGGATGTTACCTTTTTCTTTTAGTTTATTTGCAATTTTAATCTTTTTTTAAAAATAACTAATACTTAAAATGAAAATGAATTAAAAACTTAACTGACTTTTACGTGTGGGATTAAATGGTTTGTGCTCTTTTAGTTCTGTGCATGTTCTGATTTGAATTTGAAGCCTTTGTCCTCGCTGTGAGCCGCTCACCTCGGCCTTGCCAAAGCCGCAGACAAATATTACATCGCAGCCAGCGTCCTCTTTAACCATCATTAGTCTGAACCATCACAACACGTGCAGCTCAAAGAGGCTCAAGACACCTGATAAAAGGCTCCTGCCGAGTGAGCAGCACGAAGCATCGCCAGCTCCAATCCTGTTGAACAGGTAAACATTTAAACAGATTACCTGATCGGATGTGTGGGGAACAAAAGTGCTCCAGTCAAAAGCCATGGATTAGAGACCGTCATTAAAAGGATGCATAAGTCTTTATTTAGTTTAACACCTAAATTAAAAAAAGAGACACAGCTCATCCTCATTTCAAGATGTATTAAAAAATCGGATGATGACATATGAAGAAGCAACTTATAGATATACAAGGAAAAAATGCTGCTTTTCACAATTCATTCTGCCCGTCCTAACGTGTTATTGAGGTTCCAACTGGAAGTATCGGGGAGTTTGATTAAGTCACACAAACATTGCTGCCCAGCCTTGATGCTCCTTCACTTTAATGAGAAGACATCAATCAACTTATTGTGGGAGTGTGTGTGTGTGTGTGTGTGGAATCGACTCCCTTGGCTCAATTATATCACAATCAAAACCCGTCACACTGCAAAGGCTGGACATGTGGTGTGGATAAAAAGACGTGGGGTTTGAGATGGGATCAGGGTGTGTCTGCGAGACAGGTTGGGGGGGTGGAGGTAAAGGTCACGAGTCAAGGGGATTCAAGCCAACGTCCCAGAGAGCACAAAGCTCAAGATCAAGCGCCACTGCTCCTTCAGATGAGGTTGTTGTAATCTCAACATCAAACCCTTGTCTTCCACCCTGCCATCCATTCATCTATCCCGCACACATGCTCCCGCCTTTTATCCATGTCCACCAATCCCATTTTACCCCCCCAAGAAGAGCCCACCTCCAAGTGTGTGTGAGGAAGGAAGAAGCCCCACGAAAGCCGATTGCGTTTTAATAAAGTTTATTATCTGCAGGGAGCTAATCCTCAAGGGTAATCTCTCCTCTCTAGTCCTAAAGGAAAGCTGGATTATTCACTTGCTATAATCCCAATGAAATTGTTAGGATTTAGCTTGCGCTGCACAGCAGATGGCAACAGGCTTTTTCCTTCAACCTTGGATTGTTTAACCCCCCACCCCACCCATCATTTCTACATGCACTCCTCGCCTCGTGCCTCTGTCTTTGTCAAAACAGGAAAGAAAAAAAAAAAAATCTACTCTTAAGCGTGCATTGAAAAAAAAAAAAAAAACTTAATATGTCACAACAAAACTTTCCATAACTGACAGAATAATTATAACATAGACACACTTATCAAAAATAATTTTAATGATTCAGAAAAAGGCAAGTGGAGAAAAATTGAGATGTTAAGCAAAAGTTCCTCATCACGGGCAAAAGTTGTATCCAGTGTGAACATATTTGTAGCTCCACAGGACTTCATCAACAACCAAAGTAGCAACTAATAATTACCAAAAACAAATGAAGCTCAGTGTAGTTGCAGTCCACGTCGCAGGCCACACAGCTCTTCTCTAATCAAAGACTCGCTAGTCCAGTCACAGTATTCAGTAATATTTTGCAAGTATTTCTCTTTTTAACAAAAATTTATAAAAGAAATAAAAACAGGCTCATTTGATTTTTTAAATTAGGCACTTTGCAAAACACACTAGTTTTGAAAGGGAAAAGTTCATATGTACAGTAAGTGGAATTACAGATACAAAAGAACTGTTTTGAAACTCCGCTTGAGCTTAAATTACAGAAGTAGTTTTCACTAAAAAAAAAAAAAAAAAAAATCAAAATCACTTAATTTTAGCTTATAGTGGGTTTGATTTCATTTTCCTGTGAAACTAATTTATTTTAGCTGATGAACAAACCCCAACTCCTGGAAATAAACATATGTGCACATACTTCTCCACAGTTAAACTGCTGTTCTGGATTCTGCCTGACGTAGAAGATCACGTATCCACCACAATTTAAAAACAAACAAACAAAAAAAAAGCTAAAGGCAATCTTAGAATTAACTCCCTTTTCCTTCTCTCTACTTTGATATAATCTTTCAGTAATGTTCACATTAAACCTCGTTACTGCCCGGTTTGGTTGCCCGATGCTGATGCATCCCTTTACAGTGTCCCAAAACAGCCCACAGGAACCCACTACAGCACGAGTGAACTTTGCTTCAACTGTGGTTCAGGGTAAGGATATTTTAATGCGCCGTAGCCTGAGGCGATTTTTGAAGAAAAGGTACATGGCTAGTAGACACATTGAAGACAGGAAATAAAGGATGACACACAGGCTGATGTCCAGCTTTGAGAAGCCTATACTCAACACAGACATCCAGCGTCCCTGGTGGCTCAGCTCAGCCTCCCCTTCAAAGTACTGGTGTCCAAGTTCTCGCTTCAGCAGCCGCTTCCTCTGCTGCCCAGCATCCAGGTCAAGATCTTCTTTCATGGGCTGCAGGCCCACCATGCCGAGCCCTGCGTCCAGCTCCATGCCGAGGCTGAGCGCGGGTCTGGGTTCCTGCTCTACCTCCCTCTGCAGCGTGCGTTGTTTCACACGGCTAGAAGCTGCCAGCTGCAGAGCCTTGGCCTTGAAGTGCTGGTTTACAAATGAGTCCAGATCCACGATGTCCTCCTGCGGCTCTCGCATCCGCATCCCCACAATGCTCGGTTTTCTGTGACTCTCCCGCTGGTTGTGACCCATTTCCATTTCGGCTCTGGCCCACGGTGTTGGTTCAGATAATTTATCCTCCATCTCACTAGCCGCTGCTGGTGCTTCCTCCCCAGCTTCTTCTTCTTCTTCATATGCCGCCGCTTCATCTTGTGATTCCTCTTCCTCTTCTTTATCCTCCTCCTCTTGCGCATAGGATGGAGTTGGTGGAGAAAGCATGACGGGATCCAAGGCGTCCCTGGCTTTCCTTTCTACATGTTTCGCGGCTACTAAATCTAACTGCTGACGTGCATGTTTTTCCAGAATCTGTATTTCATCCTCAAGGTAGTCTGACAGTGACAAGAAAAGGTAGACACAGTATTACGATTATTCATTGAAATGAACAATACTCTTTCATTGTCCAAATGTAAATTAGGTTGTTGGAAAATATGCCATAAGTGTCTATATATAGTAATCAGCTTCTAGTTCTTTCAAAATGATTAAAATATCAATGAAAAGCCTTTGTAAAAACATCACAGTTTAGTGAAAGTTATTTCTTGAATACTTTGTAACAGCCTTTTGCAAATTGTCCAACTGAATTCTTGTGACCTGTATGTTAAAAAAAACATCAAATAAAAAAAGCACTTGAAGATTTCTTTAATTATTACAGTTTTTCAAGTCTGAGGCACTACTTGTTACCTGTGAGGATGGTGCTGGAAGCGAAGTAAGACAAGAGGAAGGCTAAAACTTTCTCTTTGTTCCAGCTGTGGTCCCCATTTTCCTTCACTGTATGGCAGGCCGGACACATTTCTGGAGAAGGCCACTGGATCTTAGGGTATAGGGGGTCTTCACTCAGCGCACCTAAAAGGCACAGACAGAAACGGTAAGTGGCACAGCAGAGCCGAGGGCACTGGGAAAGTTGAGCACAGGAAGGAGGTTGTGGTTCGATAAATAAGATGGGTTGTCCTCCAACCAGAACATCAGCGGTTTGGTCCCTCGACCTTCAGTGGTGTGTACTCCATCTGGAGTACGTAACAGTTCGCTTCACACATGTATTTTTATATTTCACCATATGGATATTTTTGTTGTTCTACCTTAGTAATTTAAGACAAATCTATTAAGATATTAATAATTAGACAAAAGTTGTTTCATGTGAATTTATTTCTGAAAATATTCTTGCTACTTGTAGTACACCTAACCCCATCTTCAGAGAGTCCTGCTCTCTGAAGATGGGGTAAAAACCTGCAGGGTAAAATCCTGTTTACAAGAAAAATTAAAAAAAATTTACTGGCTAAAAATATTCATTCTAGTCTCACATATGTTGCAACGCTAATAAATATGTCTAATTAAAGCAGCTGG
Source organism: Zenarchopterus dispar (assembly GCA_028564865.1). NCBI lineage: Eukaryota > Metazoa > Chordata > Actinopteri > Beloniformes > Zenarchopteridae > Zenarchopterus > Zenarchopterus dispar. The sequence continues at coordinate 16,460,523 of JAOWBL010000019.1, read as the reverse complement.
TAAGATTAACAAAGTTGTAAAGTAACCCACTTCTTTCACTACTGTGACTTTGTCCAAGTCTTTTCCACTCAAACAAAAGTAAAAGTACTACTAGGATTACTACAGCAGGTTATATGAAAAAGGTGAGAAACACATCTGAGGCTTCCAGTAAGCTGCTCCATCCATTGTTATTTTCTTTATCCTCCTTGTTGACAGGAGGAGGTAAGTGCTTCGGGGACTGGATGCAATCTGTGGTGAACCCATTTGATCTTGTCACAGCGCTCATAAAAACTAAGTGCCTATATGCATATGTGTATGTATGTGTTTAAGTGTGTATATGTAAATCATCTGTCTGTGTTTGTGTGCATGTAATCTATAGATTGATATTCTGCGTGTGTGCGTGCATGTGCGTGTGTGTTCATATGACAGGGCCTTGCAATGATCAATGGGCTTCTGGGGTGTCCCAGTGGGAGGGTTGGTGAGATAATAGATGTGTCCAGAGTGGACAGCTCCTCCATGCGGACATGCACACACAATCCACACAATTTTCAGGCAGTGGACCTCTGTGCTCGGAACCACCTGTCTCGTCTCTTTGTAGCCCTTTGAAAGCAAACCCCAATCTCCAAATTGACCATAAGAGCAACAGGAACCTTGCATGAAACCTCAGCTGCCCTCCTAATGAATTAGAAAAAAAAAGAAGAAGAAACTTTCTCCCTAAAGATGTCGTGTTCCATGTAGCTCAATGTGTTTAAACAAAAAAAAAGTGTAAATGTCCAAATAGACACACACACAGCTCAGCAGTAATAAATTGTAATAACACACACACCAGTAATAAATTGTTTGTTGTCCCCAAGAAGCTATCTTGTGTGTGTGTGTGTGTGTGAGTGTGTAAGAAGAAAAATCAGAGCAGCTGCAGGTCTGTCACTTTACTGTACTGTCAATTTACATCCTCTCCTACTCCCCCTCTCCTTCCTCTCTTCTTCTCTCCACCATTCAAGATTAATCTCAGTCATATGCAAGTGTGTATGTACTCTGCATACAGTACTTTACATAAAAGATACATCAATTTTACTGCGTCTGGGATGGGCGGCTGCCTGAAAGAGAGAGAGAGTGAGTGAGAGTGCGTGTGCATAAGTGCACGAGCGCGCACGCACACACACACACACACACTTTCTGTACTTTCTTCTCTCAGATTCTAATAAGCATACCGCTATTTTGCCAGGGTGACTTTAGCCATACAGTCATACTGAAATTGCGTGAAAGACCAGTCGCTGGAATACCATCACAACAGGGAAAACATTTCATACCTATTTATTGTTAAATGCTTCCTCAGCACTAAATTGGTAGGTGAAGATAATTATGCCTCCCGATGTAATGAAACACCTGCTCAGGAGTGCAGGTAAGGCAAAAAAAAAAAAAACAACAACAAAAAAACAAAAAACAAAACCCCAAAACAAAAAACTTCAGTTTACTGCGTGAAAGTGTAGGAGCTAGGCAACAACCCTAAAGATTTCTTGCACTGATTTAAATAAGTGCCAGATTCCAAATGAAAAAGTCTTGTACTTTTTCTTTGATTTTCCATTTTCTGATTTTACAAATGAGACTATTTATTTCATCCAGAGTTCTTCTGTGGTAATTTGTGTTTGAAAATGAGTTATGCAGAAAAAACATTTTAAAACTGCTTTGTACAAATACACAAGAAACCATTAAGATCTGAGCTGCACAACTGACTGTAATTTGTGTGGGACCCAAAGAGAGTAGCGAATGCAAGGAAACTCATCAGCGTCCCAGAGTTAAAGAAAAAAGCAAAAAATGAGCTAATCAAAAATGGGAGGAGAGTTTAACATTTACCAAAACATTTTGGTTTCAGTTAATGTTAGACAGGTTCACACCAGATCCTGGAAGCAATGGGCCATTTCATCTGATAGTCAGGTAAAAGCCCTACACGAATACAGCAGCAGTAATCCTTTGGAGAATTTAAAGGAAGTGCGTGTGAATGTTGATAAGAGCTGCTGCTTCATATTCTCCTCTGTGTGACTCCAAGTGCACCTTTATTCCACTGACTCGCTTGCATGTAAGTCCAAACACATGGTATTGCTGTAAAAACAAAAATGGTCACCAAAGTGAATAAGTAGGGAACTTTATCTACCATACTCAGAGGGCTGTAAACAAAAAACCCTGCATGTACCATTTCCAAGATGCACTCCTAATTATTTCCTGTTGTGGGAACACATTTTATGAGGGGAACGTCTCAGGAAATATAAATGTAACGTAAAACTGCAGGGAAGCTTTCTTTTAAATAACAGTTACAACAAAGCTCCATTTAAACTATATAATGTCATAATGATATTTTGAGACAGTCCGTTAAAAATTCATGAGTACCACAAAAACATTTCAATATACAACTGAATATGGAAAAAATAATTAAAAAAAAAAAAGGATGTGACAAAAACAGTACATGAAGCACATGCTTGCGAAGGCAGCTGGCCCGCTGCAGCAGTGCCAATCTGTCTGCAGAAATGTGAATCAGCTGTTGACAAGCAGCAACAGGACTGGGCTGCCACCAGTCTTAATTCAGCCAGTGGAAGGAGGCTGAGGGCCCTGGGGCCTCTTTGTTGCCAGCTAAATTAATTGTCCAACTGCTTTACAAATAGCAGCCCTTTCATGCATGGCTGCCTCTGAAAGGAGGGGCGGAGAGGTCTGCTAAAGAGCTCCACTTTAGGCAAAAGGGAGAGGAGGGGTTGAGCGGATGGAAGGATGGAGCGTGCTTTCCTAAGGGAGGACGCTGCTGCTCACTGCAACAAACATAGCCAACCCCTCTGATTCATCCGACTTGTCCCTTGTGGCCCCAAAATCCACCATGAGCAACTCCCCCTGCCACACGTCACAACTTGACCCATGCCAGAAAGCCAGAGAGGATGTGCATGTGTGCTGTTTGGGAGGGGGAAGTGTGTGTGGCTTGTGTCAGGGTGTTTGCCACCTGCTGCCATACAGTACCTTGGGAATTATATGTATAGTGTGTGTGTTGGCAAAGGGGGCTTGCTCCTGGGGGAGCCATTCTACGAAAATGCTGCAGTATTACTTGTCAACTGGAGGATATGAGTCTCCGGGGATGGCGAGTGCAAAGAGAGAAAAGACGGATGGATCAAGGGGGTGGGGGTGTTTAAGTGTCTGGGGAGCAGACACACGCAGGGATGGGTATCCTTCTGGCCCCTGCTGTTTAGGACACAAGCTGTCCCTGAGATAAGAGAGGGGGTGGTCAACAAAACACAAACAAAAAGATAGTGATTTAACAAAGTAGGCTGTTAATGACGGCACTGTGCCTCAGACAATCATATAACACACACTTGGGAGGAGGAGAGACACTCGGGAGCTGTTTAACACTGTCAAGGCTGTAAGTGAAGATGTGTAATACACTGATTTAGCATGGATCCTTACAAGAAGTTACATAACAGAGCAATTAAGAAGAGGGAAGTTAATGTCTAATAGAAAATTACGTTTGTAGATTTTGATTTCTGCAAATGGCTAACCAAAAGTCAATATCTGGGTGATTATGGTGAACATAAAACGCTGAAAAGGACTGAAAACCTAATTCCTGAGCAGATTCTGAGGAAACAAGTGGAGATGCAAGAATTACAAATGGTTTGTGGCTGTTCAGACAATAGTGGGGTCAGGTGGGGTGTGGGAGTGAATCAAAGTGAGGGTGTAAGAAAAAATGAAGAAGGCAAAGGGGGTCAAGAGAAAATGGGTGAGGAGGAGGCAGATGATACTTGGAGGACTAAGACGGGATGACAGCTGGTGTCTGATCAGAAGATCCAGCCCTTTTCCCCTCACCCTCTGTTAGTTGTATTAGGACTAAGTGACCATGAGAACGTGAGAGGAAGCTGAACAGACCCTAAAATTGAGGAAGGTAATACTTCTGATCCAATTGGTGTGGATGGGTGGACACAGAAGAGAGTGATGTGGAAAGAGGGACGTATGTGGTGGAAAAGTGGTAGGACCAAGGGATGCGGATTAATGAACTCAGGAGTGAGCTAAACATTTGCCTTGCCTTTTATTAAGGGCTTTATCCTTTAATTAGGGTTGCAAATTACCATTATTTTTAATCTCTGATTGCTACATCTTATTTTCCCCTTCCTAAAAAGGCTACTTATAATCATAATAATTATAATATACATAATTATGATAATCTTATGCTAGCTTGACCAAAAAGTAAACCAAGGATATTGAAGTTCCTAAAATAAAGAGCAGAAAATAACATTCCTATAAGTGAATAAAATAAAGAACTAATGGAAATGACTACTTTTGCTGTTGCATCTATAGATGTATCCTTTATAAAAAATATTAATATGATTAAAACAACCTCTTTGGTCTTCATAAATAATTATTTGTTCTAGAATGGATTTTGTAGAACTTTTTTTTTTTTTTTTGAAGTTTGATGTCACACTTTATTGTATATTAGTTATTCGGTGTTACATTGGCTAAAATATGTCCACGCTAGAATGATGCACGTCAAAAGAATTTGATTTAATGTTCACTCCTAAAAACTTATTGACTGAATTACATGTAGATTTTCTCCAGAATTATTCAACACAGCAGCTGCGGACGCTTCCTACCTGCTATTCTATTGTTGACGCGATTGTGTCTGGACCACAGCCACAGGACGGCCGACGACAGCGTATTCACATCTCTCATACCCTCCGCTGCCATATTCTCAAAGTGCTCTGCACAGGGTCTGCAGCCGAAGAAACTGTGGACGTAGTTTCTCATCGCGCTCAGAACCTCCAGGGGATCTGGAAAACCAGATGAGGTCAGAGATTGTTAAGGACCAGTACTTCTGATCAAAGAGACAAACATGCTTTGTATCTAGCATTAAAAATAATATTTCACATATAAAGAAAAAAACTTTGCTTTTTGTTCTGATTTTGTTTTTTTCTATAGATGTATCCCTCATATCTTAATCTTTTAGCAAAAAAAGTGGATTACATTTTTTACTCTGAGTCAAAAATAAAGGATAACTTTATTGCATCAGTCATGGTCTACAGAGTAAAGCACAACCACCTGCCATTAAAGATAAATGCAGCGTAAACCTGAGTGGCCGCTTGAAAGCTTGCTAGCGGCAGTGTCCACATCCACCTGCCTTCCCACAATTATGTGGACCCACAGTCACAGGGAGCTGGGTTAACCCCATATTGAGATGAATAATCTATGAGAATAGGATAACCCAGTGTGGAGATTAAATGTAGTTAACGCTGTGTGTGAATAGCAGTCAGGCTGTTGTCTCAGGGCATCAACAGTCCACAAACATATTTTCCTTTAGCTGTTTGCTTTTGTTCTCAGCTTAACAGGCTCTTTAGATGAACCATACAGCAGGTGGGAGTGCGCTCATGAATGAGTGTGTGTATGCGTTCATGTGCAGTTTATGAAAATAACGATGGTCCTGGATTTGACAGTAGTCCCATCATCAATACTGTGGATGTGGATATGAAAAATATGTTTTATCCAACAGTCAATACTGTGCAGCCATAAAGCTGGTGGTCTGTGGGGGAACCAGATGGACACCCCTTTTGGACAGTCCATCTGCAGGTCATGTGATGGTTCGTAAACCTCAGGATTAACCTCTGTGTGCACCTATGTGTGTTTGTGTGTGTGTGTGT
>JAOWBL010000019.1:16407312-16428044 GCA_028564865.1 Zenarchopterus dispar | reverse complement strand
ATATATATATATATATATATATATATATATATATATATATATATATATATATATATATATACATACATACACACACATACATACATATATATATATATATATATATACACACACACACACACATATAGATATAGACACATACACACACATGTGAATGTACCTGTTTAGCAGTTACTGAAAATGTTATTTCCTAAGAGTATTGGATATCTAGATATTTTTCAGATTTATTATGATGCTAATGCTATTTAAGTATTTGTTGTTTTAATTTAAAACTTAAGTTAAAACACCTGTAAATCATTCACTATTTCTGCTGTTGGGTTCACTGGATTAGTGTCTTAATGGTGTTTCATTTTTATTTTCCAGCATAGCTTCTTCCTGAAAAACCAAAATGAAACAAAATCATATATAATTGTGTAATTGTATTCTTTCTGTAACAAGTCATTTTCTTGTATCAGCTTGATACATTGAACATGAATTCCAGGTTGTGAGGCAGTAGCCTACCTGGAATACTTTATGCAAAACTGTTTTTTCAAGCCGAGTGAGTTTATTTAATATGTATTTGGTCACTGAATTTATTATTATGCAGGGACGCTTACAGTCATTCATAGGTACCGCCTAGGAAATTCAGCTGGACTAGAAGCAAAGCTTTTTGATGTGCATAGAAGATACTCAGATTCACTAACATTTCTTTTTTTTTTTTTTTAGTTATCTGCTGTGAAACCAAACCAAAAAAAAAAACTTTGTTCAAATAAAAGGTTTTTACAATTGTCCATCCATTTTCTAAACCCGTTGTTCCATTTCTGGGTCACGGGGGTTTTTACCATTGTCACACTGATAATTTAGGAGAGGTCCCTGTTAATGTTCCATAAACTTAAAACAATTTACAGAACTTTATGGTCTTGAATGGTGTCAATCAACTGGTTTTTTGTTTTGTTTTGTTTTTTTTGCTTTGCATGGCTATGTAATGCTTCACATTTAAGGTTAATGCACATTCTCTTTCCAACTTAATTACTGTTGCCTTCAGACATTCAAAACATGCAAATTGAGTGTGTACAGAAACCAGCAGACGCACCACTACACCCACGCTCAGTTATAAAACTGAGCATTATGGGAAAACTCCTTGTTCTCCTGTCAGCTCTAAAACAACTTGTGGCATCAACTTGTGCATGTGTGCGGCTACACCTTTCATTAAACCCAGAACACACAGAGCACGGCGCCGTCCTTCAGAAACAATGAAAGCTTTATTTACAGATTTAAATTTCATTTAGTTAACAAATATATACTATGTACATATTTGCAAAAGAAACAGTGTTTTATCGTACAACAATCTTTGAGGTTACAGTAACAGTGGGTCAAAATTGGATAGACGGTATATTTACACCCATATAAGAATTGTACAAGTCTTCAAGTGCACTTAACGCACACTCGGAAAATTATAAATATTCAAACATTCCAAAAGACAAGGAGGGAAATCTAGCCTTACCGGGTTATTGTGATAAATATTTTGTGCCTACTTTTTTACAAATTATTTTACTCTGGTCATACCAAGGATTTTATTTGAGGTAAAGATGCTCCTTTTCCCTGTGACAAAAGCTGATCTCAAATCAGTGGATGGGAGCACTTCCTACACCAAACAGCTTGAAATATCTAGAAAAATCTATCTACATACTACAGCAGAGGTCAAAGCTGTTCGGTCCTTCCATAAAAACAAGGAAAATAACCAAGTACTGCATAGTTACAGGGGGAAATTATTATTATTATTTTTTATCTCCCCATACAATCAATTCAAAAGAACAATTCCAGATGGTTATGTAGGAATTGTTTCTAAAGTACTAATCATGTCACCAGTACAGTATGCCTTCACACCAGACATACCAGTCATACAGCATGGAGATATTGGTATATTTATATATTTGGCTTTTTCTACGTCACATAATTTAGTTTGAATATATATCTTAGCAGAATACAGACAGTAGAAAAGACAACTGGTTTAAAGGTCACTTAATCTACAATAAGTCAGTGAAGATTAGTGAGCTCTGTCATGCCTGCCTCAACGTATTTGTACAAAGTTCTGTTGGATCAAAGCAGCACTGACAGCAGGACCTAAACAAGCCCTTGAATACAGTCATACGTGCTTATCCACATCAGCTCTCACACTGTGCAGCCTGCTGGCTGGATAAACTCTGTGTGCAGTAGACCCACCGTTCCTGATACAGCATCTTAATAAAAAACACTCAATTGTGTCTATATTCTCAGTTGCATGGGTGACTTGACACGATGCAGATAGTTTTTAGACTTGTTTTAGAAAAGTCTCACCTCAGGCGGAGGCACAGGAAAATGAAAAGGTTTGAAAAACGTCTTCTACTACATTTTTTGCTTTGATACACAAACAACAATAAGGCCAAAAAACTGGAAGAGTTGGGGAACTGGCGAGAAGGAAGAGCAGCCATCTGGGGTTCATTTACAAAATGGTTGTATGCAACAGTTGAGACATTCAAACAAAGCAGGTCCAAAAAGATGTTGAAGCATCAGTAAAATCAGTTATAAACCTTTATAATTCAAATTAAAGAGGCACTTAAATGGAGAATGGGGAAACTCAACCTCTCTAGTATGGCTACATGAACACGCAACATTAGTAAGGCTTGTCTGAACTTGCTGATTGATGTAAAATAAAACATACCATAACAGCAAGTGGAGCATTTAACCATGCCGCTACACAACCAGATGGTTTTTGGGAGCACTCACCTTTAGCATAGTGAGTGATTAAAATAAACAAGACTAGTGTGGGTGTCTTCTCTGGTCGGAGAAAGTAAATTGTAAGATGAGAAAGGCTCATATCCAGCATTTAAATACTGCCCTATAATTTGATTACAAAAATATTAAATCAAGCTCTACTGTCAGTCTATTGTGTCCCACTTGCATATCATACAATAAACTATATTTTGAGTAATAAACAGAAATAAACAGAAAACAGGCTGCTATTTTAGTGAAAGTGATGGACTATACATCAAATACTGTGGCTAAAAAGCAAGCAAGAACTGAAGAGTAGGTGGTCCTGAAAACAAAAATACATATTGTTAGTGGGGGCTTCAGCTTCAATTATTGCACACAAAAGCCTTCTACAATTAAGCACAAGTCTTTGGAGAGGTGTTTCCATTGAAGGGTGACATTGTTTTTAACCTACCAACACTTGTTTATGTTTACTTCCAATTGTCTGCATAAAATATGGAAGTGGGGCACAGTGACCTCATTGACCAAAAGGACAGTAGTAATATCAACAACAAAGAAGTTGAACTTACTCCAACTTTTTCAGTTAATTGTTAACAGTACAGCTTTAAATATTAAGAAAGATTCCTCCGCATTCTTATTCTGTTTTCTCCTATATAAATGTATTGCCATATCCGCATTCACATTTTTATTTGTGCTTCAACAATAACTTTAGAATTTCTTTACAAAATAGAGAAAATTATTTATATTTATCAATGTTCCTTTCTCCTCTAATCAAACATTTTCATGCAATAAATAATTAAGAAGTAAAAATCTCTCGTAAGTTTTAAGTCAGTGATGCTCCAATACAGTACAGTCTGACCATGTCTGCTCTGGGACTTTAGGATTTTCATGCACATAAGGAGTGAAATGTATTTTTATTTTGTACAAAGTTCCACGATTTAAAGACAATCCAGGAAGATACTGATGTCATATTTTTAGTGGCTAAACAAGTCAGCTGACTTCAGTGCCACAGAGCACGTGCTGTTTTTGACAATGGGAACATAAAGACAAATCACTGAATATGTGCATGAAAAACCAAAGATTTGTTACCATCAAATCACAGATTGCACTTTACATTCTTCATCTGCTTTTCTGTTACAATTTAGAATCCGCTAATATTTCCTTAAAGATTTAGTACAAACATTAGTAATCTATTGTTGTTCGGTGTGAACATTATATCAACGTCCACTGTGGAACAGTTTAGCAGCATTCATGGAGTTTCCCGTGCTTACAAATAGCTCAGTACATCCCATCAACTTGTTCTCAAACTGGTCGTTACAAAATGACCAGGAGGTGAGAGCTGAGAACAGTTGGTGTTAAGGTCTAGCAAGGCTGGATTGGTTAAGAGGTGTCTTGTGTGTCAAACAAATTAGATAATCAAAACAGTTAGCTGAAGCAAATTCAAGAGATCAATGTCACAGATGTAGTTAAGTTGCTTAGCATCCAGGAAATATACCGTACTGAAGGCATTGAAGGGTTGCTGTTGCCACATGAGCTGGTGGTGGATCGAGTGGCGTCTGGAATTTGCTGCAGCGAGGAAAGACTGGGACTGAACAAGAGGTTGTACTTTCAAAGTTAAGGGGTGGGAAGGTTACCTCTTTTGGCCCTTTTGTCAGATATTGCTGAGAACACATTTGCAGTGTCCTTAAGCAAGGCATCAAAGATGCTATCTGCAAGTTGCAGCTTGACAAACAGCTCGTCTTCATCGTAGTTAACCCACTGGGCCTCCTCCTCGTGGAGTTCCTGAACCTGAGAGACAAACAGGTTTAAATACAGTGACTCAATAACTGTAAGTTGTTTACATGACACTGAATTATATTCATCTGGTGACTGAAAGATAAATAATCAATGCTCATATTTTTTATGTAAAAAAAAAAAAAAAAAAAAAAATCAGACACCAATCATCAGTTAACACGTTCTGTGTTTGCCATCAGCATCCTTTTGCTCTAGTGTGACATTAAATTTCCAGAAAAAAAAAACAAACAAAAACAAAACATTTCTTATACATTGTTTCTATCCAAGTACTAAGCAAATTTGAAACAAACATTTGAAATGTTTCCAAACAGTATGTTCACATCATACAGGTTTTTACACCCTTTGACTTTTGAGTGGATTTTTACTGTAACCGTGGGCTGATAGAGCAGTGTCCTGTTAATGCACCATAGGTGGTGCTTCTGACAAGTCTTCATCAAATCATAAACAACCAACCAAATTTCTTCCTACTCACCACACCATAAGCTGCATACTTTGAAACTGTTGTACCCCCAGGTACAATATCACTGGCATTACATGCTGTGACTGCTTCATACCAATAAGAAATTCAGGTCACATTCCTAAACTCATATTTGAAAAGATAAAATATACTTCTAGGGTGTCTTGAGTCAAAATTATAATGTCATTTGGTTTTAAGTAAAAATTCCATAAGAAACGCACAGATGTCTCGTACAAATTGGTTACAGTGACCTGCAGAATATCTAAAGTTCTGTCCTGACATATAAAATGTTATATTTGATACATTACAATGTATAATACAATTGATTCAAAGTAATATGCAAAAAACTCAAACATTTAGTCTGGGGCCTACCAGTATGTGATCAACTCTGTCCCGCTTCTTTCTGCCAAATTTGAGCATTTTTTGCCAGTCAGTCTTCTGGTTCTCGTCTTGTGTCAAACCATACAGTTTCAGTACTTCAGCAGTAACATAATCCTGTTTAGAAAACAACAAACAAACAAAAAAACAAATAAAAAAACCCTGTCATCTCAGGTGTGAAACACAATTAATTTGCATGACTGTCTAAGACTTTGTAATGGATAGCATAATAACAAGATAAGTAAAATGCATTAATACTGTAACACTGAACAAATGTCTATGGGGCCCATGAAATTATAGTATATGTTAATATTACAGTATATAGTGTAATATGTTAAACAATGGTCTGAACAACAGAAAAACAAATTAAGCTAAACTAAAACGGATGTTTTGCTAGACATCCATTCATTCACTCTGTGATTAAATGATGTGCAGAATAATGGTAGAACATGTGTTTGGAGACAAAAAGAAAAAAAAAATGCAATGACTATAAAGTAAAGTAAGAGCATTAATTTTGAGTTTCTTTCCCCTTAGATCAGTAAACTTAGTAATTTATTACTAACAGAGCAATGACCCTTGAAGAATATATTTAACTTTATTAACATTTGGCACGAATGTGCAAAAAAAAAAAAAAAAAAAAAAAAAAAAAAGCAGAAAATAGGAAGTATGGGTGACAGAAATCAGAAAGTTTGCTGCTGGTGAATGTCCTGCAGTACTATACCTGGATTTTGTTGACGTCTCCAGATGTCTTAACTCTGTGAATGGAGGATGACCTGACTTGACGTGATTTGACCCACTGAGGATGATCAGCATTGGTGTCTTCAGCATATATCTCCTGAAGTATCTCCCATGTTAGGTCATACACAGCCTATACATAGAAAAAGGGAGAAAACAAGTGAATAAATGTGTAATATCAAGTATAACTCAATCTGATTCAAAACCTATTGAGTATAATAGACAAAATTCTTTATGGAGAACACACTATCATGGTGGTGACCCAAAAGAAACTAAATTGTCATGTTGTTTCAAAAACAGCTGTTTTTTGATTGAAGGCACCTTTCCAACACTGATCATTTCTGTCTGGTTGAGTGTCTTATTTCTTTTCCCTGTTTAAGTCTTCTAATTTTCAACAATATGCTGCCGTGTTCTGTGTTTGAATAACACCAAGGCACAATGGTGGACATTTCTGTTGCACCTCAGTTCCACCTTGGGAGGTAATAGCAGAGATGAAACAAAGTGGAGATGCGTGTAAGGGCATCCCAGAATCATGAAAACGAGCCACTGTCACCAACTATGTTACTGTCACTTGGATGATTTACATGAGGGTTGGAGAAACAATCTAGGTTTGACATATTTCAGCTGCTTGACAAAGAAAGCCCTAGAAACTTTAGATTATGCGTAATTCTGGTGAAAACACACCAACTAATGCTTGGCATTAGTGTTAAAGGGGATTGAGTGGAAAATGGAAAGTCAGATACACATTTTCACTGGGATTCATGTGTTGTTGTTTTTTTTAAATGGTTTGCAATGTTATATTTTTACCTTTCTGTAACTGCTGACAGAGAGGGCTTCCTGGTCGTGGCTGCTGGCCTCTTTGCCAAGATATTCTAACGAAGGTGTAGGGTTTGGCAGTTGTGCAATGTTCACATCTCCCTCCTTTCCTAGTTTGCAGGTTTCCCAGATCTCCTGTGTGGCAGCATGAACCATTTTCTCTACCTCTGCAGCTGAGTGGGGCACAACCATTGCAGGCTGCTCAGGTAGTTTTGGAGGCAAGGGGAGGGGTAGCTCAGGTCTAGGTGGAGTTTTCACCTGAGGTTCCCCACCTAATGATGGAACCATAGGCAGTCCAGCTGATGAGGGAAACCGCCCAGGTTCACCTCCCAACTTTTCTTCCTCTTCTTTCTGTTTTAGTCTCTGCTGTTGTCTACGTGAGCTAAGGCCAAAGTCCTCATCAAACCAGTCCTGATCATCACCAATATCATCGAGCAGCTCACGGCTCAGTTCCAACTCAGCTAGTCGCTTGGCAAGCTCTTCTTGACCACTGGTTCCCAACACAGGACTCTCCTGTTGTGGGGGGGGGACAAAAATTTGAATTTTAGATTAGAACCTCTTTCAAATATTTATTTCCATTTGTTACATAAAGACACATTTCTTACTGTGCTGTTCAAGATAAAAAGACATTCAGCAAATACCAGCAGATTCAGCTGTCTGTCAACATAGGGTTGGACTTTGAGCAAATTTCCAAACCTCTGGGTCAAATAAACAAGTCTTGTTTGTCAGTACCTGATAATAACATAGCTGTTTTGTTCTTCACAACTACATGAAAACTCTGTTATTCTACCAAACGTTACCTGACACAAAATCACTAAGGTTTCTCATGACATACTGTGGGTTCTTAGTGATGTCTATCAAACACAGGAAGACAAAATATTTTAAAAATGTTACTTGAGAATCAGAAATGCACTCACTGGTCGGTTACACAGTTCTGGAGAGGACAGCTCCTCTTTTTCAGCTGGTAGAAAGAAGGGTAGATCATCTTTCTGATCCACAGAGGAGATCCATTTGTCCTCTTCATTTTCTCCAAGCAGACCTTCATTCATCTGGTTGGCAGTTTTGATTTTCTCCTCTTTGACCTTTTTTATTTCAGCAAACTGACTCATGGTGTCTTTCAAAATGTTGTTGAGAAGCTTGTCTGCACATTTGTTCAGGAAATCTCTGCCCTTCTGTTCTTCCTTTTCATCCTTGATCGTTGTTGTGAGATCGGCAGGAATAAAGCGCTGTTTTAAATCTAAGTCTTCTCTCTCAATACGGCTTACTGTCTTCTTGTTAGTTTGGTTCACCAGCTCCATTTTATCCATGTCAGAAATGAGGAGAGAGTGTGATGCATCCTCAAAATCTAAAATTATGTCCACTGTATCGCCGTTCGAAAGTGGATGCTTATTTTCTTTATGATGTTGTGAATTAAGGTAGGATCTGGCCTTAAGTGAAGCGTCATTATTCTCATTACTAACTTTGTTACCTTCAGACAAAGTGTTGTTGTGAGACATTTGTTCATTTTTATTTTCCAGAGTTCTTTGTTTTGTGACACTGTCTTCATTTTCCTTGTGTTTATTCTCACCTTTATTAGACGAGTCATCAAGAAATGAGTCTTCATCCTCTGTTGCATCTGTATAGAGCTCAAACTTGTCTGGGAGGTGTGTAATTTTGTCTGGGGGAGCAAATATACCGTGGCACTCCTGACATTCAAAGTATACCACCCCGTCGTAGGTGCCATTGTTACTCCCCTCAGATTTGTCTAACTCTACGCCTGCCCAGAAGCCATTTGCAAAACTAGTTGGGCCTTTGAATCTTAGCGTTCCAGGTTGAACACCGCCAACAAGGACCCGGTCTCCGATGTTAAAGCTTAGCATTTCATCTTTAACAGGAGGAGGAGACCTCTGTGAAGGAGAGATGAGCGGTGCATCTTTGGGAGTGATGCTCTTGTCATGTTTTGAATCTTCCCTCTGCTGGTAGATATCTAGTAGTTTTCCAGATTGGTGGCTATGTTCACCAGAATGTTGACTCAGCTCCTCAGGTATTTCTTCCTCTATCACTTCATCTTGGCTATCACATGTACCCAGCTGTTCTCTGCTATAAGAGCCCTTTCTTGAATCCCTAATTTCGGTTGGGGAGAATGAGATTTGAGAATCAGGCTTGGAATTTTGATAATCTTCCCTGGGTGAAGAATCTGTTGACTCGAAGTCATCATGATAGCCATCTGCTGTGGGAGAAGCCTCAACATCATTTATGGGTGGTACTTTATTTGAAAATAAGGCAACTGAGTCATGGCCATGGGACTTGTGGCTGGATGAAGAGCTGTGGCCTGCATGTGGTGAAGCGTCCAGGTCACCTGCAACTGAATGAGGTTGTGCAGAGGGGATATCTGAAGTTATGCCTTCCACCACTTTAGACGTTTCACTATGTTTAGACTCTTGATTCTGCTCCAGGCCAATAAATTGAGAACGCTGGTGTTCTTCATCCATGGAAGAGTCAACATGATCAGGTATGGACAACTTCTCTTGAGACTCATGTCTGTCTTCCTTGATGAGGTTGAGCAGATGTTGAGAAGATTCATCCTCAAACACGGAGCTTACTTCCACCTCCAGTTCTTCCTCAATGTCAGATCTTTGATCAGTCACAAGTTTCTCATCCTCACTCTCTGGCTTGGACGAAGGTCTTAAAACCTCTGATGATTGATGGTCGCTCTGTCCTGTAGTTACACATTCTGATCTGCTACGCACTGCCACAGGTGTAGCAACTGCTGGAGGCTCCTCATATGGCAAGTCTTCAGCCACAGAGGTGGATGTGATGTGATGTGACTGACGAACAGTGTCTGTCATAAAGAAGAGTCACGTTCTTATTTAACATTTTGTTGACAATATTTTATAAACATTTCCTCATGCATTACACATAATAGCACTAACGCATAAAAAACACTTACCGCGATCTAATGTTTGTGGCCCTTCAGACCCTAAACTTCTACTGGTTTCAGTCCTGAAAAGCAGAGATGTGCTTTAAAATGATCATATATCTTAAAATTAAATTTATAGTTTCATTATTTACAGATGATCATGTTTATAGTTTTTTCTCTTTACCTGTTTGGGGGTGGTTTAAGAGATGGCTGTTCTAAAATGGAGTCAGAATCTCTGATCTGTGAGCTGGTATCAGGTGTAGAGTCTTTTTCTTTACTCAGCTCCGCCTTCGTTTTCTCAATAAAGTTGTTATAGCACTAAAACAAAACATGAGATATGAAGTTCTGATTATGAGAAACTGCAAAAATATAAGAATGTGAATACATTTAGACATTAAATAAATAGATCTTAAACAGAAAACAAGATTATCAAGGTTTGTGATTTACTAAGATGTTTGAATCCCTTGAAGGTGGCCCACATTTACCTCGAGTTGTTTCAATAGGCTCGCCTCCTGTGCTTTAAGGCGCTCCTTGTGACGCTTCTTCTGCTCTTTCTTCAGCTGGTAAGCCATAAGCTTCCGTTTTTTAAGCTCTTCCTTCAGGGCCTTGATACGGCTCTCTATGTCACTCTGGTCTGAAATGATTTCTGAAGGCAAATTTAGATAACAAATCACAAAAAGAATGTGAAAGCAGTGCCAGACCTATGATTAGCAATGGCAATCCAACATTTGGCCCATTCAAACCCAAACACATTTCTTTGGGGATTACTGTACATTTTCTTCTAAAGTTGATCTTTCTAAATACAATGAACAAGGAGTTATACAAAACTTAGGGGTTTATACAATGGCCTGGATATGAATAAAACAACACAGGCACAGTACTGTGCCAGCAAAATCTTTTCACTTGTGCAATAAGTACATTGCAAACTGTTCCCGTCTTCCATCACAAAGCTAAGCAGGTTAGGTATCAGTGAAGTGCTCACATAATGCACCTTTGGCAGCATCACATTTTGCTTGACAACAGAATGCAGGTAATTACTGCAAAGCTGCATCACATCAACTCTGCATTACCTCTCCTATCCTATATTAAAATTGTTTTTACATTGAAGAAATGTTTGTGTTTCACAAGGGTAACTCACCAGACTGCGTGGCCACAGCAGGGTCAGGGGGCTGAGTGAAAGCCTCACTGGGTGTACGGGAGGTAGAGCGGAGCTGCATCTTGAGCTTACTGCTGCTATCTGAAGGAGAGGCAGCAGGGCTGTGGCTGCCTTTGAGGGTTGAAGACTAGAAAGACCAGACAGGAAGAGGAGGAGGGATGGGAAGCAGGAGCATCATTACTTCAGGGTATTAGATCATAGAAAGACTGATCAGAGGAATGTATGAATACATTAATATTTTACATCAATAAACAACTAAAGCCTAGAAACATCTATGGTTGTTGCTAACCAAATATATATACCATTGGATGGACAATTATGAAGTCCTCAGTACTGTGGATTTCAATTTGGTCTTCTTCATATTAGGTATGTAAGGTCAGATATGAAGGAGTTAAATACAGTACAAGTTAAAAATCAATAGCTGCAACTCTCAAAATCCCAATTAGTACTAAAACAAAAAAAGAAGGATTCAGAAGAAGAAAAAATACATATATATATATATATATATGTATATATATATATATATATATTTTTTTTTAGTGTACTTTTTTGCTTGGAGGCTGTGACCCTGAGGAGAAGTCCTGGGTGTAATTTGCTGGGCTGTTCTGGAGCGAGGCCAAAGGTGTTTCAGACACTGAAGCAGGTTGTGCTGAGCAGGGACTTCCCAGTTGCTGAGATCCTGCTGCCTCTGTGTGTATACTGGACTCAGGTGTCGCTGAATTGTCCTCGCTCCCAAGCTCTGAAAATTGAACAAAATGAACATGTAGTAATTTTTATTTTGACAGTTATATACACTGTTACTTTAAATATATCAAAGAAATTAACATTCATCATATTTTAAATGTTATCTGCATTATGAAAAGATAAAACTCAATGACTAATTTACAAAACAAATCTCTACAAAAGAAGGAAAACTTGGTTGGAGATAGAAATGCAACAGGCAGAATTAGCAGCTCAAGAGGAATCATTTCAGTAGAAAACTCAGCTTTGCAACGTCCTTACAGCCTATTATCTATGCCTCCAGTCCAGTGGTGAGAGGAACCGGTTAAAGTTTTTGCATCTCTGCTGGTTGCACTTGACAGCACATTAAGAGGAAAAGGGGTATCGTTTAGCTGTGAGGATCCACCATTCACATTTATTGTCAGCGCCCCTCTCCTTGACGCACTAGAGAAAACAGAGCTGGGACAGACTCACCCTTTTGAAAGTGAGTCCTAACGATTGCCTTCAAGGTTGTTTTCACATATTTTGTTGAGCACACCTGGTACGGCCTTAGGCACACCAGAACACATTATTTCATTTTTCAATTAAGTTTGTGTTCACAAGTGTTGCTTTCATTTTAGCCCAAATGCTGCACCACATGCCACATGATAATGGTCAGTGCTGTCACTGGTCAATATTAGTCATATGTTTCCATAACAACCACCCTGAAGTGAAGTACTGTAAAGCATGTCAAGCAGAACTACGCATTTTGACCCAGTTTCTTTTTTCTATATTGTTTGACCACTCTAGGTAAACTAAACAATTTGTAAATGAAAAGCAATAGTGGCTGGAAGTCGCTTGTCTGCAACTGCTAGTGTTACTTTCTTTTGCCATGTTTTATGTGCTCTTATGGGCCATTTCCACTAGTACCTACCCTGCTCGCCTCTGCTCGATTCTACTCTGTTTAAAAGGTTTTCCATAGATGATAGTACCGGTTAGTACCTCCTTTTTTTTGCAAGTGAGCTGAGTTGGGCTGAAAATGCAAAGTCAGCAGGCAAAAGTCAGAGGCTCTCTGATGAGTCCTGAGAGCAACTCTGTTACACCCGCCATATTTCAAACCTGGCAACAGCAACTGCGATATTTACTTTACAACTAAACTTTTGTACAGAGAAAAATGGCAAGCAAACCTACTCTGTGGTACAACGAGTAGGTTCATATGTTTCTGTGCCTCATGGCCGATGACCGCATTGCCAAAAAGAAAAGAATGAAAAGAAAAAAAACAAAAACAAAACTGTATTTGTCCCACATTGGGGAAATTGAAGTACCCACATTGAGGTGGTACTGAACTATAATGGAAAACGACTGAGAGCGAGGTTAGTAGAGTCGAGGTGAGCCGAGAGCTGTATAATGGAAAAGGGGCTTTAATAATCCACAAAGCACTACTCAGCTGTCTAGGAAAGCCTTTTTGGCTCAAATGTGTTGCACAAGACCAGTGTTTGGATTGAAGTGAAGACACTAAGCTTTCACACCACAAATGGACCACCACACCAGTTTTGGTGTGCACTGGATTGCAGCTGGTGTGTTCACATTGACCCAAGAGGACTATGCTTGTGTTCACAGTTTCTTTTGGGCAACATAAATAGTGGAAGCATAAAAACGCCCTAAATGTGAGGTTAAAAATAGGATTTTGTGTCTGGCGTCTGGTCCATTTAAACTACTGGTACAATCTTTTAGTTCAAAGTCAATTGTGCAGCCTTTTTCTTTCACTTTAAGTCTGGGACTACCTTTAAAACACTTAAAATGAGGAAAATCTTGTAGCCTCACCCTTTTCACTGTCAGTTCTCAGCTCTAAGCTTTGATGGTGACTGGGAGGCAAGCCAGTTTCAGAGATCTCCTTGCCCCGATTTTCTGAACTTTCAAGGTCCTTGTCCTGAGGTCTTTGCTGCTCCCACACTGCCAAAGCCTCTTTCTCCATCCTACGGACCTCTGCCTCCTCCCGGTCCAGCCGCTGTTTCCACTGAAGCAGCTCTTCAGCATGGTGACGCCTTTGCATCAGCTGCTGCTCTCGCTTGGTAAGAAACCTGCAGATGCAAATGGTGAAAACCAAAGGCAAAGGAACAGATGGATGAACAGAAAGTAGATGAAGAGATTATAAACAGAGATTGAAATGATGCAGAGAAAGAGGAGGAAAGGGATTGCAGTAGTGATGGACAGGTGAAAAAAATAAAAGCAATGAAAGAAAAAGGAGAAATAGAACAAAAGACATCAAGAAAAGGTTAAAGTGGATCTTGCAGATGTAGGCAGACCCCAATTAAAAACACCAAGATATTACTGTAAATTCACCTCAAGCCTCTGAACACCACCCACACACAGAAGCAAACATACATTCAATACATGCCTAAAATAATTATTGAAATATAGAAATGCACTTCCCATATAACACTTAGGACAAAAAGGAGCAGAAAATAATTTTAAGAATGTCGCATTCATGCATCAGAACCAAACCCAAGGATTTGTTGTAGGAGAGATAGTCACACACACACACACACACAAAAAGGTACATTTAGCAATTTAAAAAAAAAAAAGTTTGATTGTTCATATGATGTTATAATTTTACTAACTGCGATTTCAAACCAGTGAGGAAAGAGTGGTTGAACAAAGCTAAAACAATGTCCAACTTATGCTGTCACTTTCACGTATATATTTTTTGCAGATGTCTATAAAAATAAAGTGCAGTCATCTATAGCCTTTTTGTAATAGTATCTCCCACAGCTAAGAGTGCCATTACCATGCAGTATTATTTAGCCTTGATCTAATTTAGAGACCTATCGCTTGACCTAATGCATACTGATGACAGCCTAGATACTCCAGAAAAAGACTCTTGAGTTCTTTAGTGCCATCCTAAACTCTATTACAGCCAATGGTTATCTGTACTTATTATCCCATATGCATGATGCAACACACAATAAAGGAGTTAGCTAAGATTTACTGAGCTTATTAAAGAGATAAACTTCTCTATCTTTGGTCTGTTTACTACAAAATCCTTTATTTTAATGCCAAACCGTGTTTCCATAGCAAAACATTCTACAATGATAACTGGGCTGCAGCTGACCAGCCAACAGCTACAATGTAACAAGCAAATGTTTTAATATTTCATCTCAAGAGGCAAGAAATAGGGAAGGGAAGAGTTGCAAATCAAAATGCATAGACATTAGTGAAAACTCAGCATTGAGGCTGAGATTGTTGTCCAACAAGGAAGGCTCCTATTTAATAAACATAACCTTTGACTGTCACAAAGCATGATCATAAAAAATATCAAATTTTCTCAATTTCTATTGTTTCGGATACAGACCATTTAAGGTAGCAGCATTTCTTGTCTCATGACTTAATGTCAAAAAACTAGCACAAATGTGTTCAACTAAAAGATGAAATTGTCAAAAGGTTAGGTTATTTCTCTGAAGCAGCTTTCCTTGGGCACTTTGTTCATTTCTTACTTAAACTCCTCTCCCACACAAGCTCAATTCTTGTAGTCCAAAATAAAAAAATAAAAACTCCCAACACATCCAATTTGTCATTCACCATTCCTCCTCCATAAAATCCCAGTACCAGTGGATGAACACAAGCAAGTTCCAAGGGTTGGAGGTGATGCAAAGTAAGCACAGTACAGTACCTGACCAACTGCTTGTAGATAAAGAGCTGGAATTTAGGGTGAAGGTTGGGAAGACAGACACTGAGGGAGGCCCAATGGTGGGCCGTGAACACAGAGAAGAAGAAGTGGACAGGAGAACAGTGTCTATAACACACAAGCACGCAACAAAGTGAAACGAGCCACAAAACATGTGCATGGACATATAAGACACACCCAAACACATGTAATGTGACAAACACAAGAGACGTAGAGGAAAAAGACATGTAGAGAGAAAGGGAGAAAATGATATGAGAAAATGTGGTGTTACTGCACCTAAAGTGTCAAGTCTGTCAGATTTCCGTAGAAAAAAAAAAACTGTGCTTTGTAACAGTCTCCTAGTGAACACTGGCTTATATTAGCTTATGTGAATAACCTACACAGGCATGAGAATTAATACTGAGCGTCTGAGTCAATCTACTTTACCCCCAAACATACTATGGGCAACTGGATTTCTATTAGGGCCGGGGGATAAGTTTGGCAAAAAAAAAAAATTGTGATAATACAAACAACAATTGACAATTTTCCTGGACAGTTTTCATATGTTTATCTAATAGAGCCGCGGCTTTGTTGGACAAAACAAGAGGTAAGAGGAAAAAAGGTGAGTGCTTGCATTTACAGGGATATTGTGGCACTAGTTCAGTGAGTTGATGCTTTTAACACTGACTGCTCTATTTTTTTTTTCCTTTCTTTTTTTGGGGGGTGGGGGGCAGCTAACTATATATATATATATATATATATATATATATATATATAGTGCTCCACTGATGTCTTCAACGAATCATGTGTAGTTTGTTATCTGATTTGCATGAATCGCCATTTCTTTATGTTAAACAAAAGTCCTCATGCTGAAACAGCTCCTACTCTGCGAAAGCAGCTATGAGCTACTGAAAAGACTCCTCTGGTCCAAAAGCCCCTACTGCTTTCCTTAGAATTTATATTTAAATTAACGACTATAACTGCATCATTTTTAAATGATAAACATCATGATGGTTGTTGGTCTTAATAAAGTATTATTAATGCATTTACATTAAGATAACTGCTACCCTACTGAAATTTATTTTCAAATTAAGTCCAACTTGGCTAAATTCCAAAAGTCTATGGGAAGGGTGGAGGAGGTGCATCAGATAAGTAATAAATTACCAGCTTTTTCCAGCTATAAATTATTGTTCTTATACTGATTATTAAAAAAATGTACTATTGGTTGACCTTATTGGTATGAATTTAAATACATATAGATCTGGAAATAAGATTCTCCTGCATTTAATAGGTTTCAGATAATAAAGAGACAAGGGGTTAGTATAATTGTTTTAGCTGCCCGGTCACAAGAGGCTCTACAGTCACCTGACCTAAGCTGCTAGCCAAGACTACAACCTATGAATTTGTTGAGAATCGAAGCATAAAATCAACACAAGCTTTAAATGCTAAGATTATATGTGGTGGTGAGGGGAGAGTAAAAATATAGAGTATAAATCATTCTATAAAACATATATATGTCTGATAATTCAGTGGAGAAAAGTTAAAGAACAAAGAGAACAATTAATATATACAAATAAAATCAAAGGATTTACTTTTCATCCATGTGAGAGCGCATTTTCTTAAGCTTCTGCATGATGCTGCTGGTTTCACTTCCAGAGATGGAGAGCGAAGGAGAAGGACTCCGGATATCATCAGCAACATTAGAGGTGGATGCTTCAGGCTCTGGTTGTTCTGACACTGGAGTCTGCTAGAGACACACAAACAATAGACAGACAAAAACAGAGACTAATAATTATTAAAAAGCTAAACAAATACTGTGATCATACCAGTGTATTCTGTCATCCATTTAATTTAATCTTTTACACTACATCTGTAGAACAAACCATTCATGAATGAAACTTTTTAAAATTTATAGCTTTGTGTGCATATAGTGTGGGGGTGACTGCAGTACTTACAGGCAGATCTTCACCCTCAGCACATTTGAGGCGCTCCTTCAATCTGAGTGTTGAGTTTCTCATACGTTCTATCTCCTCCTGCTGTTTCAGCAACAACTGCCTTTCTTTTCTTGCAGCTTTGTTGGCCTCCTGGAGTCTCTTGATCTCAGCCTGAGAAAAAAAAGATTGGGTTACAACAAAGACCACAGCTAATTCATCACTTAATGTGATTCCTTTTTGACCCCACCCGAGGGTACCTGCTCCTGTTGTAGTTTAATCAGAAGTCCTCTTTGCTTCTTCCTTATAGGTGGCATTTTATCATCCTCACCCTTGTCCCTGAGCCTCTTTTTCTGGAGCTCAAGCCACGCCAGCTCTGTTCTGGTCTTCTCCTTGAGAGCTTTCTGGCGAAGATGCAGCAAAGAGCTCTGATGCTGCAGTCTCACCTCCTCATCCTTCATGTACTGACGCACCATGTCCATAGTGAACTGGGAAAAGTTGTCCTGTCCACTAGAAAATGTTATGTGCGCCTCATGAGACTGCAAGAGAAGATCAATGAAAAGGTTGAGATGAGACAGGAATGGAAAATACAATTATTCAAAGCACAAGATTTTTTTCCCCCTCAAAAAATTAAGTGTAAGAAAAACAAGAAGTAGTAAGTCTGAGAAATTAAATATAAGAAGTAATAAAGTCTGAGAAATGAAATATAGTTGAACACTGTTCTGAATCTGTCTGCATTCCTGTAACACTGATATATAATAGTATGAGGGCAACACCATCTTACCTTAAAGGTATTGTGTGATCCAGGCCCTGAAATCATTGTTAAATTGTGGCTTGCTGCATCATCCTCCGATTCCTCATGGAGGCGGGACTTCTTTTCCATAGTTCCACGGCGATGTGCCTCAGAGGGCAGGAGAGAGCGGAAGGAGCGCTCCTCTATCTCGTCCTCCGTCATGGACTCATCAAATTTGAAGGAGTACTCTGTCGCCACTGATGTACTCTCTGCTGAGGGGCCAGAGACGAGATTAGCTCAGTGCATGCTGTCATTTTTATATTCACTATGGCATTAGTGGGGATCAGGGTGGTCCCACGTATAAACAAAGTTTGGCTCATTCATGAAATCTTTATAAATCTGGGAGTAGATCTGCATACAAATCTACTCACAACTTTCTTACTAAAAACATACTATGGATTCATAAACATCACATAACAGCCAAACTCCGCATTGTGCTCCCGGTGCTCATAAATTAGCATACATTCCCACTGATGGACCATCACATTAGGAGGTATAAAGATGCATCAGCCTGCATGTTTATGTGCGGTACATGTTAAAGAAAAAGAAAGAGAAAAAACAAAGTTCTCTACACTGACAAAAGTCTTTGCAGCAGACAACCCCCTTTCCTTTGTAATTGGAGAAATATTTTCATTAGCAATAATACTCATGTTCAAAACACATGTTGTAAAGCTATCTGCATATTGTGAAAATAACAGACCATATCACACATTAATAATGACATTTACATGCACTTTTTTTTTGTACCTAAAAAAAACTTCCAAACTACGTGTGTTTAGTAAATCTAAACACAAATAAATCCTGCTCTGCAAACGGTTAAAGCATAATTTTGTCCCACTCGCATTTCATGAATGAGGTCCATTTTTTTTTTCTTTTTCCTAAAATGTTGTAGATACAGAAGCATCTGGCTACTGAATTATTAGAATGGGAATACTTGTAAACAGGAACTTTTAAATCAGAGCTGGGTATGCCATTCAATACCTTTCTCATCCACTACAGAAGGGATGCTGTCACTGCAGAGTGACTCAGTTGTTGGTCTTGGAATGTCCTCCTCAATGGAGCTGCAGGCTGGTTCCCCATCTAGCCTCTCCTTGGTTCCCTCATTCTTCTGCTTCCCCTCTGCTACATCTTTTTTTGTCCGATCTCTGTGGCTTGATGACACATGCGATGAGCTGTGGTGACTGCCGCTAGAGGTAGCTCCACTGAGTAAGGGGGAAAGACATTTTTTTTTCTGTTGCCAAAACCTTATAGAAAACTGTAAATGGTGGTTGGTCCATACCTGAGGTTAGGTCTTCTGAAGGAAAGTGAGTCAGACTGACTGAAGCTGTTCAGTGAAGACAGAGGTACTTCTGACCTGCTTCTTCTGCTAGAAACTTCACTCTGAAAACTATAAAAATGTAAGCAGAAGAGACTGAGTCATTTCAAACAAACAAAAAAAAAAAAACAAAAAAAAACTTAGTTGGGTCCTCAAGGTTTATAGTAAAGTTTTGAGTGAGAGAGAATTGCCCTTTTGTTAGCAGTAATACACATCATCCGATGTTTAACATATTTTTTTCTATTTTCAATTTAAACCATAAATCAAAACAAAAGTTTTATATCTACTAAATCACAAGCCAATTTCTAATACAATTAAGGTATTAAGCAGTAAAATCAAATAATGCTAAGAAAAGAGTCTGTTGTGTAATAATTTAAAAACTTGCTTATAGTGTACCTGTCAGACTCCCCTCTGTCATCTTGCTGTTTTATGAAGGCACTCTCCTGTTCTTCCTGTTGGTCTAATACGGCAGAATCAGTAGCAACAGTGGGGGCAACTAAAGTTCCTACAATCTGAGACCGGGCCAGCTCTGTCATCTGAAAGACAGCAAGAAGACACAGATCAAATATTTGATTTGTTGTGCCTTCCTTTATTTACTGAGTGTTATTTCTTTACCAAAATTCAACAATCAATCAAACAGATTTTACTGGAAAATTAAGACAAAGGCTGTTTTCATGGAACAAATAAAAGAAGTTATTGTAAACCTCTTTAATGTGTTGAGCAGCATCCGCTGTCTGTTGTGCTGCCTCAGCCTGTTGGCTCATCATCTTAGCAGTTGATTCCTGGAGGGCTTCCAAAGTCTCTTTCTGAGATGCTGCCAAACTTTCCTGCAGTTCTATATGTGCCTGTACAAAAACCATGCATACACATTATACACATAGAAAATATGAAATCAAACCCGAGACTTAAGAAGACTGGAAAATAACACAGAATCTACTAAATCAAAATGATACACATGTAATATGGGTAGTACCCTTGCCACTCTCTGTTTGTTTTCTTCCATCTGCAGTTTTGTTTCAAGAGCTTCTCGTTCAGCCTTGATTTTCAATTCATAAAGGTCACACTCATGGCGGTGCTGTTTGGCCTGAAGAAATTGAGAAAAGTGGGGAATTCAGTTTATCAATGCAGAGTAATTACATCATAGGCAGTATAATTGCATTTGTAGTGTTTATATATATATATATATTTTTTTTTTCTCGAAGACCTGGTGCAATTTCTTTTTTTTAATTGTTACTTTGGACCCCCGTCAAGAAATTCAATATTATGACATAGGCAACAGAATGTGTGATGTCCACACATGTGTATGCCAAGTCTTCAGAGGATATCTATCTTTCTATACATACACACATTAAAAAAAAATATATA
>JAOWBL010000019.1:16378554-16407212 GCA_028564865.1 Zenarchopterus dispar | reverse complement strand
CAGTGTTGGTGATGCACCGCTTTCCCCTCCTGAGACGCCGGATGGTGGACCAGAACCTTTTTGAAGCCGTCCGGATGATAAAGAGTGTCATCGGTTTTAATTAAGAAAAGAAAAAAAAAGAAAGAGGGTGCACATGAGGAAACGATATATAAAGATTAAAATACTTCAACATCGTCAGTGCAAATATAGACTATAATTGTCCTCGTGAGTTTCACACCTTTAAGTGCTTTAGATCATCCTCAAACATTCTGCTTCTTCCTTTTTTGTCGTTTCCCCTCTCTTCTTCTACTCCAGTCTCTCTCTCTCCACTCCTGCCTGACTGCTTTGTCATTTCATCCCCCACTTCCTTCATCTCTCCATCTTTCTTCAGACCATTAGTCAGTTCTGGCTGCTCTGTAGTTGTTATGGAGACTAAGAGATGAGGTATCTAAAAATGGCTTCTTCGTTTAGTCAAGTGTAAGTCAGTGGATGGCCTGGGCCACACAGGGTTACTGTACAGTTTAAATTAGACACAAAACCTTTTTTTTTCATGATCAAAAACTGTGTCATTGAATGATGTTTTTGTTTTGTTTTTAAACCTAAGGATTTAAGGTTTGAGATAGTTTTTGCTAAAGAAATATGAAAGCTAAAAAGAGTCTTCAAAAATATTTTTGTAAATAATTAGAAACATTGATTAAACATACTTCGTGAAATCCAAGTTATCTCACTTGACTTTACAGACAGAACATCTGCAAAGCCAGCTTGAAACCCTAACTTTTAAGAGAGTTGACAAACTATACAGTTACTGCAGGTTATCTGTTAATAGTAAATTACCACAAAAAATAAAAATTAAAAAAAACATCACACTATAATAATAATCTTTATTTGTCAGTATACATTGCACTGAATTTTTTTTCTCTGCTTTTAAGCCATCACCAGTTACACCAGGAGGAGCCATTTTTTTCCAGCAGCCAGAGAGCAGTTGGGGGTTTGAGGGCCTTGCTCAGGGGCCAACGGTAGCTCATCTCTGTTGCCTATCTGGGTCCTCCAGGCTCAAGCCAACATCTGTAACCACTAGGTTACCACCCCCACCACTAATGAGTTGTGAAGATGATTAGCAGTATTTTTAAGGGCAAATTTCAGGGTTTATTTCTGAGCAGAATTAAAGGAAGAACTAATGGAAAATACAGTATTCCTTCTGGTTACTCATTGACACTGGAGCCCACTGGAGTGTCCAGAAAAATCCCATGCAAGCATGGGAAGAACATGTAAAACTCCTGATAGAAATTCCTCTGTCAAGACTGCAATAATAATAATAATGATAATAATAATAATAAAGGAACCCCTGCCTATTGCCTGTAATGAGCTGGTAAAGACTCCACCAGACCCTGTAGAGGATCCAGCGGGTGTAGAAGATGGATGGATGAATGATAGAGAAAAACAATAGTTATCTCAAGATTTACCCATAAAGGTTACTGTCAGTACATGAGGCACATCTGTGCTCATTATCACATTCATTTTAAAGGGCAGCTATACTGTCCATTAATTTTATCCCCTCACCCTCATCCTCACATCAGCATCTTTGTCTTCATAGTCAGAATCAGCATGCTGGTGCTCACAAAGTCCACAATCACTAACAGTGCCAATCGTTTGGTTAGAAAATCAATAAGATGAACAGATCTGTTGAGTTTTCATAGCAAAAACACCATAAGTGTGTTTCACTCTTATGTGTATGTGCGATAGAGCAGCTTTCCTGCATCACAAGCTTGACCTGTTATCCAGTGAAGCATCATCCTGAGGGAATCCTCGTTGATCGTAGCCCAGATATCAACAGATGTGGATACAGTCCTAAAATAAGTTGTGCTGCATTTGCGCAATTTACATTAGACAATAACATCTTTTATCAAAGACAAAATATATAAAAACAATAGGCATATATCCAGTTGGTTAGTATGAATTCTGCTGCCCAACTTCTAAACTAATTTGTGACTTTGTGCACTTGTGTATTTGTCAGCATATAAAAGTAACTCTGTAGTCAATCTGCACTTGTCAGAGAAGTCAAACTTTTGTCAGTTTCAAGTTATTTCAGTGATCATTGTGGGCCTTTTTTCTTGTAATGTAAGGGTACCAACTAAATTGCTCAAATCTGCATGTTTTATTTTGACTAGGCATTTTTTTAAAAAGAAAAAAAAAGAAAAGTCTTGCTTTTAGCTGAATATAGGATAAGGCTTTTAATATTGTGCAGATTGTGTATTTTATTTGCATTTCCTTTTTACACAGTATCACAACTTCCTTGGGAAAAGGCTTGTATGTTTGTATGTTTCAGTGCAACAATTTGCATTTATCTTCTGAAGAGCTGAAGATCTCTTACGTTTCTGACGTTACACCTTGAAATAAAAATGGGTGATCTACATTACATTGGTGAATAAGATCAGGAATAAACATGAACTGTTGTCATTGTGAAAGAACAAGAGAAAGAATCAGAGGTAGAGTTTAATTAGGAAAAAGACTGGAGATTGGTTAGAAGAAAAGAGAAAATAAATGAGTACGGTTTGAGGATGATCAGTAACATATGGTAATATGGAGAGCAAGGAGGCAGGAGGGCAGACTAATGAGGACCGGGGGGCAAGATCACCAGACAATGTTTTCTTCTCCCGTCTTTCTGAGAGCTGAAGGCCACAGAGGTGTGTTTAGAAAGAGGGGAGGCATAGGAGATAAAGCGAGACAAACAAAGTGGAAATTGAACTTCTGAAAGATTGTAGCTTTGTGTAGCAGATAAAGGCTTGATGCTTCTGTGATGTGTTCGTCCGCGAGCTGTGGGTCTCTCCAGCCTGAGGGTGTCCTGCCCTCCCTTGATGGAGCTGCTTTCTTTGTTCTCCTCCTAAATAGTAGTTGTCACAGCCTTCCTCCCACACACAGAGAAGCAGCTAAAACTCCCCCAAAACATCCTTCTTGTTTCCTCTGTGTTTCTGGGCCTGCTGGAGACCCTCACGTCATCCCATTCGATATCTACTCCATGCAGCCGTCCTCCAGCGCCGCGTGAGACGGTCTGCGTGTTTACGTGTTTGACGCCCCTTGTTGACAGCTCTGCCCAGCTTATAAAGCATGAAATTGTGGCATTCTTGTAACAATCCTTTTTTGTGTCTGTCTTCTGTTTGTGGGGGGTTGTACATGCACATTTAGGATCCTGGCTGCAGCAGGGGCACATATGAATATCTCAGTGGACCTGAGGACTCTGAGGGCTGTGAGAGTACTACGACCCCTCAAACTGGTCTCAGGCATCCCTAGTGAGTATAACGTGTTCGACTTCAGCGTCTCAGAAGTTTGATGTCAGATGAATAACTACATTTCTTTAGTAAAGTTTCAGGCGTTTCTCCTTCATATATAACTAGACAAATGTTAATAGAAAAAAACCTGCAAAAAAGTTCACTTCAGCCATCCTCTCTGACCTCTACACAACTAGAGGAATTTGCTTACTCATATGACAAATATGTATCAGAATAGTCAGTTTCTTGTGAATAATTGAAGAAAAAGAAAGAACAATCAGTTCAGTTTTGAGAATTTCAATAAAAACTTTGAAGGAAGAGGATGTCTGAGCATGAAATAAAAGTTTGTTTTCCAATCAGAAAAGACAACTCTTTACTTAAGATAACAATTAAGTTGAGATGGATCCCAGCAATAAAATACATCAGGAAGTAAACCTTGTGCACATATCCCATTGTGATTTCAGTGTGATTACATATTGTTGCTCAAGGATTTTTTCTTTTCTTTTTTCACCTCTCAGGCAGTGCAGAAATGACTCTGGGCTTTCTGCAGTCACAGTAAAAAACTGTCATTAAAAACAAAAAATCCACAAGAAAAACTGAATTTCTTTGGGATGAAGATATTAAGCATTTGTTGACTTTGAAGGTCAGGGTACACCAGGTCCATCACAGGGCCAATCCAGTTCATTACAGTTCATTAAGTGAAATTCATTATACCTCTAGTCATGTAATGGCAAGTGCTTCAGATCCCTTTTCTTAGCTTGCACTAGTAATCGAGGAATCATGGAGAGGAAGAACTCCTTTTCATCAGCGAGAGACCTCCAGCAAAACCAGATACATGGAGGGTAGCCATCTGCCTCCTCTGGTTGGGGGCAGCGAGAGGGGACGACACAGATGCCAACAAACACAAAGACATTAGGCTAGGGACACCTGTCTAGCCTGATGGTTCAGAGTCACATCTAAAAAGATGTAGAGTCTGAAAGTGATCCATAGGGTCTCCACAGCACCAGCAGTTGCTTATCAAACTGCCTTTACATGCATTTGGTTAGGACTATGACCAATCAGAGCAACAGAAACAAGTGAACGGGAGAGTGAGTTGTGTAAAACAGCAAATATACCTACATTGCAAAGGAAACATTTGAGTGTTGTCTTCTGTTGAGTTTTTGAAGAAAAGGTCAGAATCTTCCACTGTTGATGCCAAAGCCAATTCGATTTTGAAACGGCAGTTAATCCTCAACTTCAGCTATCGACACTGTTTACATCACCATTCTGTCGTCATTGTATTAAGTCCGCCCAGAGACCCTCTATACAAGGACAGACTGATTGAATTGGCTCTCCAAGACCTTTAGGCATTTCTAATGAGCTCAACAGATGGTAGGTAGACATATCTGCAAAGCAAATTTAAATTTACTCGAGGTACGTCTAGATTTATAAGTTATTATCTGGCTTGAGGTTAAGCAGAGCACACATGAATGACAACAACAATGGCATCTATACATGGAGAGTAAAGGGAGTAGAGAGAGGAAAGGTGCCCAATGCATCATGGGAGCTGCCACAGCAGTCTAGGCATCCAGTGTAGCTACCTGATGCCTCAGTTGAACCTGTGTTATACCTTCATTAGACTTACAATTTTGGGATATTTTAGAAGTGTGTCTTGCGGGCATAAGAAACAAATTGGACTTTCAAAGGAATTGCCAGTTGCTGTACAATATTAACCCTCTACACTGAAATCAAGCTTTTACTTCTCTGTTTCCATTTACTTACGTTTAAGTGCTTGTAAGAACAGGAAAGTATTTTGTCTGTGCTAATAGGTATCACAGAAATATATCATAAATTCAGAAGAATTACATGGGAAATTTCAGGGAAGATTCACTGTAAGTTGGGTTATGTAGAGGTACTATTTTTCATTTGATTTGTCACCTTTTATATGTTGGTTTTCTCATTGGATAATCCCATACTCTGTAACAGGACATGTTTTTGACAATTTTAGTGTTAGAAGTGTCTTTGTGTTTCACATAAATGTGTGCACTGCACGCAGGTCTGCAGATAGTCCTGAAGTCTATAATGAAGGCCATGGTCCCGCTGCTGCAGATTGGCCTGCTGCTGTTTTTTGCAATCCTCATGTTTGCAATCATCGGCCTGGAGTTTTACAGCGGCAAACTGCACAAGACCTGCACACCAGAGCCTGGAATACGTGGTACATATAACCAGAGTCTTTCTTTATTTCAGAATCAAGAGTGTTAAATTATCGCCTCACAGGCCGTTCTGATTCATTTCAACTTTGATACAAAGAATCAGTCTGGTTCATCTGGATTCAACTTTTATGAAGCATCTTTGGACACAGAGGGATCTGCCTCTGGGCACTATTTGAAAGGCAAACAAGCAATCAGATAAAAAAAAGCCAGCTTGATTATTTTGAATAGTGGCTATGAGTCACTGAATATGACTCATCGTCACCAACTCATTGTGATTGGTTCAGCTCATTCAGTACCAGTGGATACAAGGCCCATTTTATGAGAAGGAATTTTTCAAAGTTGAATAGGAATGGCTGGTCAAACTAGTTACAATTAAAGCTAACCCATTTTTGCACCTTTCAAAACTTGCCAAGAGTCAGGTGTATGGTGTCAATTCAACGCCAAATATATTGAGAATCAAAATCCAAAATCTGAGAACCAAACTCAGAATCTGTAACCATCTCAGTTGCACTTTTTGTGGTTGCAATTCTGAAATGAGCGTCAAATTGACACCACGTCAATCTACAGCAGGAAGGTGGAGCATAGTCGAGATGTAGTGGCTCACTGACTTTTAAATGACTCAGCGCCTTACGTCCACAGAGGTAAGATGTTAATGTCATTAACAACATTATCAATGACATTGTTTATAAAATATCATAAAGAAGGGACAAACATTAACAGCTTACCTCCACTTGCTGGTTCTGCAACAAACAAGCCTTTGGTGCTCTGATGTTGAGGACCAAGGTGCTTACAAGATCTCGGCTATGTCCCACATCCCTGCTGTAGATTGACCAGGTTGATGTAACAGGTTCAGTTGGGTGATGCTTTTATGAATTTTAGTTTTTTTCCTCCCAAATGTTCTGGTTTTACCAGAACATTTATATCGATGCTTATATCGATGTTATAGGTATTAGAATTGGCTCCCCGCCTGAATATTGTACTCACAGAGATATTTGGGACTCCATCACACACTGATGCACTGTGATGCATTTACTGACAGAAGAAAGTGTATATATGTTGGATTTCTCTGATCTATGTGCAGGATACTGTATTGTACTTTTAATAGTATAAAAAAATCAATTTCACATTGCCTTTCACTAGTCAGAGGTAGTCAAGCTGAAAATTGTCAAACTCTAGACCCCACTCATATAGGCAGATCGGTACATCCATGTAGGCAGCTCTTTTTGGTTGTAGCTCTACTGAACTGAGTTCCTTACAAATATAAACACACGTTGTATGCCAGGCTGCACCTGGATACTTGATCGAACCTTACTGGCCATGCTACTCTGTATAATTAAAACCAACAATGCGGTGCACTAAAAAAGCTTATTGCTCATTCATAGCTGTCATTAACCTCCTACTGCCCTCATCTCACTTGAGCTGAACGAACCGTTAGATAACAAAGACAGACTGAAACGGGTATTTCTGTCACCACGTGGTCACGTTACTGTCCAGACAATAGCCATCACTGCCTACTGGAAACATATAGTGCTCTTTGAACTTCATGTGTTGGACCAATAGACTTAAGAACTATGAAAAAGAGTTGTGAAGGATCATTTCAGTAATTGTATAAAATAATATCTCTTTGATTGAGAACTTTGTTTTTCTAATTTTCTCATTGTAACATTTGGTATTTCTGCACCTCTTTGTCCAGAAAATGAGACAGTAGACTCATCCCAGTATGAGTTCCCATGTGGCGTTCGCCAGTGTCCAGCCAAATACAACTGCAATAACTACAACTGGATTGGCCCCAATGAAGGCATCACACAATTCGACAACATCCTGTTTGCTGTCCTCACTGTCTTCCAGTGCATCACCATGGAGGGGTGGACCACTGTACTCTACAATGTAGGACAGTGCACACATGTCACTCACATTATTCTTCTCGTTTTCTGCAGATTGTTCAGGTGTAGCTGTAGTTTGTTGCTGTTTAAACTCTATTAAACCAAATGGACGGGGCAGCTACGGCCTCAGGGTGCCACTGAGCGGGTGACTGCAACCCGTGCATCCTCACCTCTTACGGCTAATCTGCCTGAGCAAAATTATACAAAGAAAAAGTATCTATTAGAGAGATGTGTTCAATGGTGTGTGCTGAAACTAGAAATAATATCATTTTCTGCTTAAGAGTAACAGACATAGATGCAATGCTGCGCTGCGCTTCATGAGCAGCTGTGAGTCAGGTTGAAAGAAGCAGACAGAAAAGAGAAAAACAGACACACAAGCAATCCACCTTTTATTAATTGAACATGATACTTTTTGAAAGAATAATAGTAGTAACACAACAGGAAACAGATACGTAGTTTGTTTTCTGTGTCTGAAGATGTGCATTTCTGTAACCACTTTTAATTTTTAAAAAGATGACATGCTCATTGACAGCTTGGTCATAGTTGCACCATGTATTGGTAACTTTTATTTCAAATCTGTGCTCCAAAAATATAATAATAATAATAATAATAATAATAATAATAATAATAATAATAATAATAATAATAATAATAATAATAATAATAATAGTGATTAAAATAATAAAGCAAGTGTTTTATTAGAATTGCTAAGTGTTCATAAGACAAAATCCTCTGGCACATGGCGCAGCCTTTTGTCTTTCTTGTGAAAGGCCTGAGGTCTGAAATGTAGCTTAACTCAATAAACTGATGTTTAAGGAACCAGAGTTATGCAGCACATTTACTAAAGTGTTTGGATCTATATCCAGTAATCAACGCATCTCTATTAATTATGGTGTGCTGTACATTTTATAGTACTTACATATTTGTTAAACAACAGAGTTCTCCACAAACTGCTGTTTTTGTTTTGTGAACAAATGCTAAGTAGGTTTAAAATGACTGTTTCAAAATAAAAAAAACATTTATTTTCCCGGTGTCAGCGAGTGTTAGTAAGAACCGTTCCCAACTCTTCAGGAGGAGAAAGTGGAGCTTCACAGGTAGCCTGGTAACACCTGACCTCCACTGTGTGAGGGTTCAGGTTAGGGTAACATATCAGGGCAAGATGCTCCACAGAGTGGATGTCACATGTTTCCAGCCTGGTGTGGGGCTCCACATCTCTGAAATCTGCAGACGGAGCCTTCCACACTTCCTGCGACAGCATATTGATACGCATGACATTTGTTTGTTTGTTCTCTGTCTTCACTAAAACTCAGCAGTGGTCCAAATGATTTTGTGTTTTTCAGTCTTTAGTTCATTGTGGTTAAAGCTTGTTTGGACCTTTCAGACCAACGATGCCTTGGGTCCCATGTGGAACTGGCTCTACTTCATCCCTCTCATCATTATCGGCTCCTTTTTTGTCCTCAACTTGGTGCTGGGTGTCCTCTCTGGGTAGGTCCCCGTTAACATTAACACATCCGTGTTTCAGCATGTTGTAAAAGACATTTGTCAGAGCTTTTATGATTACATTTATTTCACTGTTCTCACTTTGTTCGAAGCTTGCCGTATTGTTTTTTTTTCCTATCACCCAGTTGAAAGCAGGAGGACTGATTACCAGGTGGATTATCTGCTGCGGAGGTTGTAGCGTATCTAGTGTAAAGATGCATTATTTTTTGGGTGTTTCTGCAGGAGCTCTCTCATTTGGAACCACATTTTGCCGCCCTGTTGATTTCAAATCTTTAAATCTAAAACATTAGAAAATATCCAGCACAAACTGCAGTTTCATCAGTTGGTAAACTGATCACCAAGCTACCTATTCATTTAAACTGCACAGTTTCAATAGGCGATGAACATGCAGATTAGTTAGTTTACGACATCATAAATGGGGGGTCCATTTCATTATCTCTGCAGCAAAAGAAGAGATCTCATCTCCTCTAATGGATAAATGAGTAGTGAGGGGAGTTGCTTTTTCTCCCACAAAGATTTCTCCGAGAGGAATTATTTATGAAGTGATTAAAACCCTTGTACCCTCGCGTAAATAAATTAACATGTGGTTTGGTTTGTTTCTTTAGGGAGTTTGCCAAGGAAAGGGAGAGAGTGGAAAACCGCAGGGCCTTCATGAAGCTGAGACGCCAACAGCAGATTGAGAGAGAGCTCAATGGGTACCGCGCTTGGATTGATAGAGCAGGTGGCTCAAGTCCCAGATCAGCTTTATATCAATCATAAAAGAAAAAACAAACAAACATTTTTTAAGACTCATTCTGACCACCGCAGAAGATAGGGCTAATTGACACAGTGCTGCAAAGCTGTTTTTGTGCATCTCTGTCCATCAGAGTTTAATAAAAAAGCTTAATTGAGATCATACTTTTTGCTTTTCAGAGGAAGTAATGCTTGCAGAGGAAAATAAGAACCCAGGACCATCTGCCCTCGATGGTAAGTTACCAGAAAGCTTTGTTCAAATGCTGCCTTACATAAAGTCTTAGTGATACACAAACAAATGTGCTTTACATGAGCTCTTCAAGCATATGCCAGTCCAGTCTGTGCCACATATTTGTTTGTGATTTATTTATTTAGGACGCTTAATATTTCAGTGAAATTTAAAAGAAAAAAAAACAGTTTAAGCTGGCTGCTCATTGTCGGCATTCTAGCTGCATGGCTCTGAAGGACGGGAATGTCAGTCCATCTCTGTTTTCCAGACTGAACTATTTCAATGCTGAATAGGCTGCCATTACATCTCAGATGAGTATTCATGATTTTATGATGACAAACGCTGATGGGTAACTATGTACACTGGTCATCTTGAAAATCTCATGCATAAAGTTGATGTCAACCTCAGTCATTCGCCATGACGTTGGCTTGTCTCAGTTTCAGTGAAAAAAAAAGTCACAAAAAGTCCTGTTGAATGGATTACTGTGACATTTAATACTGATGCAGTACTCTTGACAGGAAAGCTAACCCTTTCTTATTTTTAGCTGCCAGCATCACAACAATATGTTCAGAATCATACCTGATCAAAATAACGATATTCAGATCACCCTTAACCTTTGTCACTGTGAGTTACAATTTAACACAAATGTATTATATATTTAGAGTTACAAAACCATAATGTGGCCTCTTAAAGGTCAGTGTTTTTTCACAGCTATGAACATGTTGGTACACTCATAGTTCATTTTAAATTTTACTGTTTAAGGTATATTAAATGAAAGTTAAAGCTATTTTCACAGCACAACTTTGGTTTTTCACAGCAGGACAAGTGCTGGTATTATTTGTAGCATTTTAAAACTACGTTATTTCAAATGAAATAATAGAAGGGTCTTTATAATGCATCCTTTTCTACCTGTCGTGACCCATTAAACTATTAATAAAATTTGTCACCCATGTTTTTCCTGCTGACCAGTCAAGATGTGTGTCCAGAAAGAGTTGTGTTGAGGTGTCAGGTCAGGATGTGGAGATGCTGAGATTGCTGTCATCCAAATCATTTATACCACATTAGCTCTCCTAATAGTTCTCAGAGGCACATGAAGAGCGTTAGTATTAAACTTGTCATTTCTAAGCTGATAGCTAAGTGCTGCTCTGACCTCTCAACTCTACAGTGATCTTTGTTCCTCGCTAAACCAGCAGGGCTTTTATTAAATGTTGATTG
Source organism: Zenarchopterus dispar (assembly GCA_028564865.1). Taxonomy (NCBI): domain Eukaryota; kingdom Metazoa; phylum Chordata; class Actinopteri; order Beloniformes; family Zenarchopteridae; genus Zenarchopterus; species Zenarchopterus dispar. Next base: position 16,396,216 of record JAOWBL010000019.1, on the reverse strand, counting down.
ATTGGCAGCTCTCAGGAGCCTCCCAGAGTGGAGTACAGGTGGTGCTTATGGTGAGAACCGTCCTCTCTTCTGCACCTTGCCACACAAACATCGAAACCCATTTTCCAACAAACACACACACACACACACACAGAGGCCACTAAGAACATTTTTTCATGAACACTGGCATGGTAAATCGTGCACTGAGAGTCAGAAGTAGATACAGACAGTTCCAGTGGTTCTGATGGAAACAAATGCAGAAGAGCTGATAGCTTTGATTATAAAGAAAGGTGGTGCACTGTGGTTGCCTTAGCAACCAGTAGTCTGAAAAGACAGCCTCGTGGATGTTCGTGTGTGTACGTGTGTGTGTGTGTTGACAGAATTCAATCTTCCTGCCTTCAGCAAATACTGCTCTGTGTGTGTGTGAAATGGAGCACTTTTTTTTTTTTTTTTTTGCATCCATCTATTTGTGTGTGTGTGTGTTTGCGTGTGTTTGATCAGTGGCTTATTAAAACCTCCCCGAGCAAATATTGACTGCAAGTAGATTCAGAAATCACAAGGCAAAGGGAAGGTGCAAGCAGGGGTAGGGTAGGATGAAAGGTAATCATAAACACAGTCGTCGGTGATATGAAAACACAGTCATCACGCTCACGTTGGCATGTGTACACTGCACGGTTTGTCCCTGCACTGTGAAGCAGCACTTGAACACGACTCTCACAACGGAAATGCATGGACCGCCAAGTTGCCTTGAAGCATGGTTTACCTACGATGAATATCTTATAATTGCACTGGAAGGTTTTTTGGATCATTGCCCGAACATTAAATGATCATTTTTGTCTCATTTAGCTGCGGCCTTATTGAGCTCAGCTTCCCCCTTTGAGCTAAAACGTCACATTAGCTCGTTGTGCAGATGACCCTTATCATTTGCCTTATCATCTGCTTTTCATTGCATTATCGCCCGTCTCCTAGCTGACAGAGTAGCCTCAGCTCGGATGTCTTTCAGATGTGATTTACATGTGAGGGCGGTTATGCACAAGGCAGCAAAAATAAATAAATAAAAAGAGTATTTACTAGTTTGATTTGGTATAATCAAACCAAAAGCTACGGTTTTTTTTTTTTTAATGCTCAGCCTTGTGTTCCTGCCCTCACAGTGTGTCTCTGCTAATTAGACATAATACACAAGTTAAAGGTTTATGTTCAACATACTGTGTCTGCAGTGTTGAAGCGAGCCACCACCATCAAGAGGAGAGGCATGGATGTGCATCAGGGACCACCAGGGGAGGAACAATACAGTGACATCTCGTCTGTGGGTGAGTGGGAGTCTGGACAGGTCCTGAAATATGTCCACATAAAGTGTAAAGCATATACCTGTGGGGCGTATTGAGCTCTGCTGCAGTTTTAAAACTGAATCTGTTGCTCTCGTCAACATCATCCTGTCGTGTTCAGGATCCAGAGTGTGAACATGGTGTGCAAGTGTTTTATTTAGACCAAAGTTTTTCTTTCTCCGTCCCTTTTTTTCTCCAAGGCATGCCTGTTAACAGAGCAAGCGTCAGGAGTGCAAAACGAGGTCCAACGGCGTATTTTCGTCGCAAGGAGCGTCTCCTGCGCATTTCCATCCGTCGCGTGGTGAAGACGCAGACTTTCTACTGGACGGTTCTCGGCCTTGTAGCCCTCAACACACTGTGTGTAGCCATCGTTCACCACAACCAGCCTCTCTGGTTGTCCACCTTCCTCTGTGAGTCGCATCTCATTTGAGTACAGTTTGACATGTGAAAGTAGATCAAGGTCACTGTACTTTCTAAGATGAATTTTGAAACGCTTATTTGTTAGATTGCAGAGAGTTTTTTTATCGTTCCAGACTATGCAGAGTTCCTGTTCCTCGCTTTGTTTCTGACCGAGATGTTCCTGAAGATGTACAGCTTGGGTCCACGCCTCTACTTTCACTCCTCCTTCAACTGTTTTGACTGCAGCGTCAGTACTACATCTTCTTCTTTTCAGACTTTAAGAGGCTTGTGTGCAATACTCTTGATATGTCCACATGCGTCATCTTTGATTTCTCCTGAACATTGCTGTCATATCTGTAGCACTGATTTTATGAAGACTGATGATGTTTGTATATGTATTACGATATAGGTCATCGTCGGCAGCATTTTTGAGGTGCTGTGGGGTTTCTTCAGGCCTGGGACTTCCTTTGGCATTAGTGTCCTTCGTGCACTCCGTCTACTGAGGATCTTCAAAATCACTAAGTTAGTGCGGCAGCCGTCTTCACTCTTTGGGTCAGAGTTTTCATAAAGGATATTTCAGTCATTCAGAATCAATTCATATTTGGAGTCACATTTGCATGTTTGAAAATTCATCCATACTCTGGAGCAGATAAACTACCCCGAGTCCTTCTGGCCTAAAACAAGGTGAAACAAAATCAAGTTTTTTTGTAACGTTCATATTGCTTGGAAAGTGAAAGATAAAAAGGATTGGTTGGTTTTAAAAGCTAAACACAGATTTTCTTTTTATACTGTTGGACTCATTGTTGACAAGAGAAAGAAAAGCATGACATTTAATGCAGCAGAAAATGATGAAAAATAATCCATATTTTATTATAATTTTCTCTGTTATTCATCATCCTGGTCAAAACTTGTGTTTACAGTTCAAAGCTACAGATTAACCTACTCGGTCATACTCACAAAAATCTGTTCAGTGTGTTTGTTTTCAGATCATTTAATTATAATCTCACATACAAGAAGAAACTTTTTGCTTGAAGTTTTACTCCAAACAAAAGTGTAAACTCAGCTTGATTTGTATAATCAGTATAGCAAAAAAAAATTACAGATATCTTCATCTACTGAAAAGGAGAACAAGAAATGTGATTTTTTTTAGCTTTTAATATAAATATGATACTTGGTTATTCTTAAGGTATTGGGCTTCTCTGAGAAACTTGGTCGTCTCTCTGATGAACTCCATGAAGTCCATCATCTCCCTCATCTTCCTTCTCTTCCTCTTCATTGTTGTCTTCGCACTCCTTGGCATGCAGCTGTTTGGCGGCAGGTAACTTTAAAAAGTCCACATCCACTCTCTTTGAATAGGATACTAATGATTATATTTCTGTGCAGTTTGTTTTTTGTTAGATGAGACACATTCACAAAGACCAAAGCAGGGTTGAAGTATAAATATGATATGATCCAGTGTCCCGTTAATATTTGTTTTAGATAAACCGTCACATCATTTGCGCTTCTTAGAAATTTAAGACTTTAAATGTGTGACCCCACACCCTTATTCTCACTAAGTTTCTGCCCACATACTGTCACTGTAATAAAAGCTGGCTGAGAAAGGACCTACCCTTAAGAAAAAGCATTGCAGGCAGAGAAAAAAAATCTGAGTGAAATAAAAACAAGGCCCAGCATGACACATATCACATCTTTTTCACAGGTTCATCTTTGAGGAGTACACGCCAACAAACTTTGACACCTTTCCTGCAGCCATCATGACCGTCTTTCAGGTCTGGAAGTCAATCTGACTAATGAAGGGGTCCCAGTGTAAAACACTGGAAGCCCCTTATTACTATTGCTCATATTTCTTATTAATATAACGCTGTAAATGACTATATGCAGGAAATGCCATTTTGTGCGTATCTACATTTTCAGGATCATTTTATAGCTGGTATTTTGTACGTTTGTGTGGCGTCGTGGGTGTTTTCACAGATCCTGACTGGTGAGGACTGGAACGAGGTGATGTATAACGGTATTCGCTCCCAAGGAGGAGTCAAGTATGGCATGTGGTCCTCTATCTACTTTATAGTTCTCACTCTTTTTGGAAACTGTATCCTTTCTTAGGTTTGTTTCAAACTTGTTTTCAAAACTATTATCTGGACGTTTTTTCCCACCATGATTGTGTATATTTAACAGTTATTACCTGTACCTGTATAGTGCCATTACGTTTGACGTCTCTTAACATGGCGTAAAGGTTGCAGGACTCCTTAACGTTGCTGTGACCAGACACGCTGCTGAATGTGTTCTTGGCTATTGCTGTGGATAATCTTGCCAATGCACAAGAACTTACCAAGGTAACAAAACACAAAAAACAGCTGGAAAAACAACCCCGGTGTAAAGTAAAAGTTTTACCGGTTTCAACATTATCTTCATCTCCTTCGTGCCCAGCTTAGCTCTTTTCTTTGTCCTATCGCTTTAATTTGTTTTAATTAGTAAGAGATGTTCTAGTTGTCAGTTTTTTTTATCTTATTTTCTTCCTTTGGTCAGGATGAAGAGGAAGCAGAGGCAGCATTTAACCAGAAGCATGCTCTGCAGAAGGCCAAGGAGGTCGGACCGTTGTCCTCCTTCATGTCTTCAGAGTAAGTGCTGTATGCAGCCTCCTCCTGCCTGACCTCCTCTCCTCCCTCTGTTTCTCTCTTCCCCTCCCAGCCTTTCTTCGACAGGGGAATGTGTGTAAAGGATTAAGCCACAGTGCGGCACGTATCCTAAGCTGCTGTAGCATTCAAAAGACCGTTTACCTGTCATGTTGTTTAATATATTAGGAATGCAGAGCAGTTGTAAGTAGAGGCGTTCATACGGCGCTTCGAGGGGTTCTGGTTTATAAATGTCACTTAAGGGTTGCTGAGAGAACCAATATTAGTTTTTGTCCCACTACAGACTGGTTGCTACATCTTCAGTGAGTTTCTGGCTTCTTCTTGCTCTCAGTACTGTGATTTGCTCCAAACTGACGTCTCCCTGGGTCTGCTGTGAGGTGGGATTGTTTATGGTTTCGTTAGGGTTATTCAGTGTCCAGATGAAGGCGATGTGTGCACTGCAGTGTGCACAGTACTGTTATTGAAAAAGACAGTGTAGGGAAGTATTCTCACTTGTTGACAATTTAACTAATGAAGTAATGTGACCTTGTTGTCTCTATTTGCAGAAAAGAGTTTTAAATTTTTCAGGAACGTAATTGTACATGGGTTGGAAGTGCATGTGCATGAACAGGAGAGGAGGTTTCTTGTATGCACATTGTGTATTGAGAATCAAAACGTTTGTTGCATGGGCATGTAGTTTTTTTCCCCACTTTTTATCAACATGAGGTTATGTACATTCTGTTTTCTTTCTCCGTCTTATTACACCCATGAACACAAAACTTGGCAATGTAAAATAAATCAGAACAAACCAGAAAGAAAATGAGAAATGTGCATCAGTTTCAGCTGATCCAAGTGAGGATCAGGCTCTCATCAAAGATTATAAAGAAGACCAGAACAGCACAGGGTCCTTTGGGCTGGCATCTACAGTACATTTAGAGTGGACCAAGGACCTTTAAAGGTTTGTGGTCTGATCTCTGATATTACCTGCAAATCCCTGACTGTACCTGCCACCAAAGACCTTGAACAAACCCGCATGACAGCATTCGCTGAATGAAAATAAGCGGCCCCTGTGGGAGTTTGACCGTGATTTCACCTTGGAAGGGCATGCATCTGCTCGGCATGGTCAAAAGCAAAAAAAAAAAAAAAACCTAAGCACACACTCGGTGAAAATGCTTTTTTAATGTAAATCAGGGTAAGTCAGAAGTGTTTTCACTGTGTGTGCATCATTTTTTTCTTTCTCGAGTCCCATTTTAAGCAAATATTTTGAAGCTCGGAGCTTGAATTTCCTCATTTAGCTCTACCAGCATGTCCTGAAGGAATGCAAACATGTGAGTGCTCCGAGGTGGCAGTGGTGTTCAGAGATGCATCCCAGTGTGATGACTTTTATTGAAGGGTTTTTAAACATGAGTTCTCCTTCTGATGGAGCCCATCTCTGTGTTTTCTACCTGTACCCATACTGTAGCTCAGACTGTCTTCCTGTCAATGTTGCGCTTTCTGTTGATGTTTGTGAATGTTTTCTTTAACTGTTTCTGAATCTGCTACCATCTTGTTTGTCGATGTGCCACTTGGCTCCAACGGAGACACACACGAAAGCATCAAGACTTCCTCAATTTTGGGTTGCAAATCTAAGCCTTCGCTGGGGGCATGAACATAGAATTATTTATATCTGTATACTTTTATGTTAAATAACAAACTGAGAAGACCTGGTAAATCACATTAGCGGTCTATTTGATTGCGATCTGTGGGTGGGAAGCCATTTTGCTGTGTGTCTCCTGTCCTGTTTTGTCCCTGATCACAAAAGCACTAATGTCTTGTTTTCAACCAATCGCTCATTGGTAACACGGACCACACAAGAGTCCACGCTCCAGTAAGTAACTCTGTCTGAACGTTTCACTCATGCCTGCTTGATTTACTTAACTGAGTAAATGTCCCCACGCTCATCTGTTCAAAGCCTGTCCTGTTCTGCACCCCCTCCCCCATCACGACTCTCAAACCTTATTTGAACCCATAGTCTTTCAGATCTATTCGACAGATTTCATTCTGCTTTGTACTTTTTTGTCACAAAAGTCGCTCAGCAACTTCTGAGTTGATTAATTTTTCACCTTGCACTTTCATTGATGCAATATACTGCTTGATGTTGAAATGAGAATGTTCTTGTTATCTATTGATAAACTGCTTGAATGTCAAGGTCATTTTTTTTTTCCTTTGGTGCACATGTTTTGCTTGGCAATCTACATTTCATAAAACAAGAAAGGGAGCTAGAAAGTCCTACTTGAAGTCTTAACATTCTCATCAGAATCAGATCATTTTGGTTACTATGGCGCATGCAAGCAAAATGATTTAAAACCAGGATGAAAAGAAAATGCAGCTAAACTGAAAAGAAAGTCTTTCATGAAATTCTGACAATACAATATATGGAAGTGTAAATACAACTTTTTCTCTCCATACAAGCTAACTTTATCTTATGTTGCTCTTCCCAGGGGAAGCCGGAGGAGGCGGCCCTACCTGTACAGGAAAAGAGCCATACACCGCAGCCGGCCTACTTACTCCTACTCCCTGGATGAGGCCCAGGGCAGTATCAGGGAGGGGCACCCACCTCCACCACTCAATCCCTCTAACTCTTTCATGTCCAGGAGAGAGAGAAGAAAGAGGATGACCATGTCAGTGTGGGAACAGAGGACCAGCCAACTGAGAAGACACCGACAGATGTCCAGCCGAGAGATTCTGTTCAGTAACCCCAGTGAGGACAAAGATGCACAGGGACGTCCACTGTCACTGCACCGTAAAGCCATGCAGCAGCACACACCATCTGGGAGTGTGAAGCACCTGTCTGACCCCCTGGCCTCCCCAGCTAAGAACCAGGCTCAAGTGCCCTCTATGTCCGTGGACACGCCCTTGGATGCAACTCTCCCTGAAGACGTACCTGAACCACCGATGTCCATGCTGCTGCCAGAGTCACTGGATGCTACAAATGCAGCTCTCACCGACTCTGTGTCCATGACCTTACCAGAGCCACCTGAATCAGAGCCCGTCATAGAGAGCAGGAGGCTGGGCGTTACTCACAAATCCGTAGAGCGTCGAAGCCCCAGACTGAACGGTGAACGTCAGCACAGGGCTGTCAAGAAGTTCAGGCCTCCAGATAACATTGACACTCTGACTCCTGTCATTGGTGGCCATATCAGAGACAGGAGGGCGCCGCGGCACTGTGACCATCAGAACGGGACCAGAAATCAAGGGTCTTCTCCTGGGAACAGTGAACAGTCAGCAAGTTGCTCTCTCATTGGGGACCGACGGAGGAATCCTGAAAAAGTAGAGGAGAAAGGGCCGGAGCCTGAAAGCAAAGAGGGAGCAGCCTCCAAACAAGAGGACAGCAGGTGCGACACACCAGAAAAGATTTTTGTAGATAAGATTTGTTTGTTTTTTGTTTTGTTTTTTGGTGGACCAAATGTTGAATAAGACAAATAATCTAGAGAAGAGAAGAAATGGCATTTGGCCATGATGTTTTATATTGGGTTTTATTTTTTATGCATCAGTCTGAATGTACGGAAAACACCATCATACAGCTTAATACTGATGTATTTTTAGCGTTCAGCACAAAACAAATCAAACTTTGCTCTGATCAGCTACTGGAAACAGAAGAAAAAAAACAGTTGTGGATCTCAGAAATTACACACCTTCTTTTGTACAATTTCAGCTGCACACAATACCTGAGTTATCATTTTAAAATAAGATTGATCATTGCCGAGACTCTCCTTAACACATATATCTACACATGTATATATTTTTTATTTTCATCTGTCTGCTCATGTGTTACTCTGCAACTGCAGACAGGGTGATCAGAGTGAAGGCGGGAACAGTGACCTAAAGGAAATCCAGAGCCAGGGTGACCCTTGTCCTCAGACTCAGGAGGAGCCTCCACAGCAGTCGAAGCCGTCTGCTTTCACAAACCCAGGGGAAAACATGGACGAGAAGGAGCCAGAACAGGACCAGGATAAATCCCAACTTGGCTCCAGTGTGATCATTGAAGTGCCCAATGTTCAGTCTTCTCTCGAACTCTCCACGATCACGGGTAATGGTGCAAATATATGATTTTTAGTTGTTATTAAGTTCATATTTTACATAGTTTGTGATGTGATCTCACGTTTCACTTATTAATTCATTTTTTCCTGACTTGTAACAAAGTCTCATTACTGGTTCACTAACTGCTGTCTGTAAATCCACCAGCGGTCAGTCACATGTAAGTTATTTCAAATAGCTGGAAGACCTGAGTGACATGTACAGTCACAGAAACATGCTTTAGTTCATGTTATGAGGAGTACTGAGACACGTCCTCGCAGCATCGTGATTAAGCCTTTTCATCTAAAAAAAGCTTACCATGTATATTTTTGCTTAATTTTATAAGAACCCATCTTAACCCAGTGTGAGAAAGATAAATCTTTAGTTTCCCTCGACCTTCTCCAGTCAACAACAAGGACCTTGAAGCCTGTAAGTCAGACAAGGAGGAGTCAGAGGAGACAAAGCCTGTCAACACCGTGACACCCGACAGCATGTTCATCTTCAAACCTGACAACCCGTAAGTCGTAACTGTTGTCCTATGCTGCAACAGTGTGGATTAAAGTGATTTTGAGCCTCCCATCAACTCTAATTGTCAGCATGGAAGAGAATAAATGTAATTTCCTACTATTTTAAAATGGTTCAGATGCATTTCATAGTATGCTTTTAGTTTAATCCTTGGAATGATCTTTTTTGTGTTTATGAGAGCATTTTCACCTGATTAAACATTTATATGTGACACTTGGTAGATGCAAAAGCCAAGCTTTGCATCACGTTGCCTCCTCTGTGCTTCCCCTCAGGGTGCGCCGAGCGTGTCACTATGTGGTGAACTTCAGGTACTTTGAAATGTCCATCCTGTTGGTCATAGCTGCCAGCAGCATCGCGCTGGCTGCAGAGGACCCTGTAGCCACCTCCTCTGATTGGAATAAGGTTCGTGTTTCCTCAAATACACACAATCGCTTTCTGAGACACAGATGTAACATAAATATAAAAGGAAACGTCCTTTTTTTCTCTCTCGTTTGAAATTGGTGTTAGCAGCTTTGCGCTGAAGCAAATGTGGCATGGTGTGAAGTTTGGTGGAGATAAAGAAGGGAAAAGTGAATAATAATCTAAATTGGGTGTGTGATGTCAGAGTACCCTGCAAAGCTGAACAGCTTACTAAAAGGCTCATTTTTAGACCGAGGTCATTAACAAAGGGACATGGTTGGGTTCTTTTTTTTTTTCTTTATTCTTCATAAAATGTCCTGTTAATAGAAGCTAAGACATTTTGGCTGGTTCAGTGGCGATGAATCTTTCTGTTAACTCCTGGGATATGTTTACAATTACGTTTTATCTGTGTTATGGGTCCCTTTAGCTACAAAAAGCAGCTGAAGCATAATAAAAGCATTTTTTTTGCTATTGTTTTGCTACTTGATTGGGGGCATTAAATTGCTGATGGATGTAGCAAAGGAAGTCTGAGACACGCTCATGCATGTTGTTAATGAGAGGAATATGCCTAACTATCCTCTGTTGTATTATTACAGTTTGAAGGAGCTTTACTATTAAGAACAAGCTGACTGCCTTTCTGTGTTTTGCTATCTATCTATCTCTCACCGGATACTGTTCTTCTGTTTTCCTTTGTGTCTTACCAACTTTGCAGGTTCTTCGCTATTTTGACTATGTATTCACTGGAGTTTTCACTTTTGAAATGATTATAAAGGTGAGTTCATGTGGCAGTTGTACAATACCATAAATGCACCTGCTTTGACCAAAGGATACAATGATTTTTACCCTCAATAGTGACTGGTATAAAATGAATGAGATGTTTTAAAGAATTAAAATGCACAAATAATCATAATAAAAAATGAAAGGCAACCACCCATGTGCAGTGTTATGCTTGACATTAGTAACTGCACTATTAGAGCCAATATTCGCTCATCTTTACAGTCCACGCTCACAAACAGGAATGTTGCAGACTTATTTACTGCCCGGCTCTGTGTCGTCCCCAGATGATTGACCAAGGTCTGCTTCTTCATGACGGCTCCTACTTCAGAGACCTGTGGAACATCCTGGACTTCATCGTCGTGGTCGGAGCACTGGTGGCCTTCGCCCTCACGTCAGTCTCACGATTTAGACTTGTGACTCACTTTGGCTAATCATATGGTATTAACGTAGCTTTAAAGAGGACATATTAGGTTTTTCTGTTTTTTTTTCTTTAAAAAGCTTTTCGTGGATGTAAAAAATCTACAAAGCTTCAAACTCCAGATTACAGACATTAAAAGGGATTATTCTGTCCCACAAAATATGCTTTTCTGACTAATGAGATGACCAGTCAGAGCAGACTAGGCATTTATAAAGTTTTGGCGTAGAAAAGAAAACGATTTTCTTCAGAGAATGAAGTGCTAGAGCAATAAAAAAGATGAGTAAATAATGTGTGTAAATTAGCGTAACATGAGCTCTTGAAACTAAATGTACATTTTTTTCTGTTTTGCAATCTGCTCAGTTCCTCCATTTATTTACGTTTTCTTTTAACTGTCATAAATGTCTCTCTTCTCTCTGTCCTTGATGCCTCCTTTGGATTGACTGACAGCAATGTGATGGGGTAAAAAAAAAAATTCTTATCTTAGAACAATGATCAATTTTAATTGTACTAATTTAGATTTCCAGAGACTATAACATATAACATATGTTTTTATGTCAAGGAGTAGTGCTTTTCTGAGGTTCTCATTGCTCACACTGTTAATCCTTCTGCTCAGAAATAACAAAGGAAGGGACATTAAGACCATCAAATCTCTGAGGGTGCTGCGTGTCCTCCGACCTTTGAAGACCATCAAAAGGCTACCTAAACTGAAGGTGCAATATGTTCTGTTTGTTACGTTTCTGATGTGCTTGTCATATTGGTATTTCTGTCAATTTCTCTTGTGAGCTAATGACCCGAAATGTGTGTTTGAGCAATTAAGAAAAGGTCGGAAATTACAAATAGGATGGGAACTGTCAAAGCTGCTCTTCTCTTGTGTCTGTTGGAAGCTGGAAAGATCATTTGGACAAAATGCTAATATTAAGTGGCTATACAGCATTGTAAATGAGATTTTAGGTCTCAAAATAATTATTCAGGTCATAAAATGTTCCTCAGACCTTCATGATAATAATAATAACAATAACTCCATAAATATGACTATGAATCTTTTTTTTTTGTTCAGGTGTTTTTGTGTTTACTAGAGCAGAAAGCAGGATGTGTTACATGGTCTTAGTTTTACATTGTGCAGCATTACTTTACATGAGCATAAATTTAAAATACAAGACATATATCTTAATTGGCAGGAATTTCACATACTTTAGGAGCAGCAAATACACATCAGCTGAAACAGGGATTGCTTCAATTTACAAGAATTCAGACAAACTGACTACAGGTGTATTTATTGCAGCTACAAATAGAGTACAAAGTTTGTGGGCCAACAAGCTCTAAATAACCTACAATTAAGAAACATAATGCACTATGAATTTTTTTCCTACCCATCATTTCCTAAATTGTGTGTTAAAAGCAACAGATTACCTGTGGGCCACGACGCAAAGCAATATAACCCATAATATAACAAGGAGAGGCTTACCTGCAGAGTTTGCTGTTGACTCCTGTGGAGGCATCTGTTTCAATGAGGTTTGATTCATGATAAAGAGGTCTCTACAATTATAGAGACAACGTGGTTGTTTGCAGCAGTGATTTTAGGTGGTAATTAATGAGCAGTGGGAGTGCACCGCCAGTGTGCAATCAACCCCCATTCATGAACATACACAGGTTCTTATAATCAAATCAAAGTTTTACTCAGCGTTCATGAATCCATGGTAGCTTTTAGTAGGGAGCGCATTTTATGTGCAAATCTCTTTATAGATTCACAAAGATTTCTTAAATGAGGATCATTTTGTTTACTGACACACATATTCATCTGTACTTAAAGTTGGAAAGCTGAGAAACTAGGAGTATCAGGTCATGGAGAGGCCAGGGCTGAGATTGTTAAAGTTCACACTCCTCACAAAAAGCCTTTCTGCACTGTGAATCAGGAGGACGGGAAAGACGTGGAAATTGGAGGAGATGCTGATTTACAATCATTGTTGTAGATGTGCATCAATGGATGAAGGCTGAATGGTGAAAATGTCAAATTAAATCCCCAATAGAAACCTGGATGTTAAACCAACTGTTTAACATCTGGGGTGCAGAGCTGCTCCTTCACACTCTCATATCCAGGATTGCATTATCTGTTGTTAAAAAGTGCAGAAACCACTCCTGCCCAACTTCTGTCAGTCTGTTTGAAGTCTTGTCCACCTGTATCATCTGAAATCCATGTAGAGCGGAGCTGGAGATCAGAACATACAGTCATGTCTCAAAAACATTCTCCTTTCAGCACAACAAACTTGTCCATCCCACCTCCCCGTGATCACCGAGGAAAAATGATCAATAACTCTTCTTTTTTTCCTTGATTTCTCCTTCCTAGTTCATCTCCATTTGAGTTTTTTTTTTCTGATCATTTGCTGATCTTTGGAAAGCTAAGTCTGGTGCTTGCAGATGTAAACCTTTCGTTGTCATGGTTACTCATCATAATGAATGCATTTAATATCGGCAGACGGGAGGAGGGGGTCTTTAAGAAATAGGCTAGCTTTTTCTTCACATTAATGAAGTCTTTGATTAGATTACTGTCTTCAAAGTAGCCACTGATTTTAGCTATTTAAAAGAAATAAAATCTTTACATTTTAAGTTACAAGGTTATTGCATGATTATTGTTGCTTGGAAATCAGAAAATAAAGGAATAAATCTTGAGATTGCTAACTGTCTGAGTACAAAAACCTGCTCAAATCACAGATGATTGATACTACAAGAGTCAACAAAAGTTTTCTAAATCCCTGTGTGATGACATCATAGTTTAATTAAACAAATGAATTCATCAACCAAAGACTTACATGTTGAGTGCCTAAAATATAATTTAACGAAAGAGACATCAAAAACATTGCTTGCATGTTTGTTGTGTCCTTCTCCCCTCCAGGCGGTGTTCGACTGTGTCGTGACGTCTCTTAAGAACGTCTTCAACATCTTGATTGTCTACAAACTTTTCATGTTCATCTTTGCCGTCATCGCCGTGCAGCTCTTTAAGGGGAAGTTTTTCTACTGTACCGACAGTTCAAAGGACACACAGAAAGACTGCCAGTAATACTACTTTGATTTTCTTCTTCTTTCTACATACTTTTGAACCTCTAATATACACATGATTTGCTGATCCTTCCTTAATTATGTCATTTCATTTCTTATTCTCTGTTTGTCTAGAATATGTTTCGAGTATGCACATTTATGCCTTTTGCTTTTATTGGTTTGATTAATGACAGTGCCACATTTGTATAAGTTTTGCCTTCTTTTGTTCCCATCCAGGGGTTACTACATTGACTATGGGAAGGATAAGAAAGAGGTGAAGAAAAGAGACTGGAAGAGGCACGAGTTTCATTACGACAACGTCATCTGGGCTTTGCTCACGCTGTTCACGGTCTCCACTGGGGAGGGATGGCCTCAGTGAGTGTCAGACTGGAGTCAGCCCGGTTCTCGCGCCGGACGCCTGATCAGAACCTCTGCAAAATATCACTTTCCTCTCTTAGAGGGGTCATTAGAGGGGTCATAACCACTCAAGATCTGTCTCGTTCTTTGGTAAAGGTCAAAGCTGACCTTTGATGAGGGAAAAATAAAAGATAGGATTAATTCAAAACAGATTTTGAATCGCATTATCCCCCCATAAGTTTACTTGTTAATTTTTCCCTGATGGTGCTTGTGGGTTTGTACAGATCCAATCCTTGGTTACTATTTTCTTCTGTGGAAACAACCAAAGGAAAAAAAAAGGATTTTCTCCACAACAGTAAACAAATACAGCCAGTTATGAAATACTGTAATAACATTTTGAGGGCTGATATGAAAAACTTACATAATGTATATTTACTAAGAAAAATAATCGTGGGCTTTTTAGAAGTGTTATGTCATATGTTGTGGTTTCTAGTGTTTTTTTTTTTTTTTTTTTGCTTTATTTCACATCTCTGCTCTGCCAGGGTCCTGCAGCACTCCGTGGATGTGACAGAAGAGGACAGAGGTCCAAGTCACGGCAACAGGATGGAGATGTCAATCTTCTATGTCATCTATTTTGTTGTCTTTCCTTTCTTCTTTGTCAATATCTTTGTGGCTCTCATCATCATCACCTTCCAGGAGCAGGGGGATAAGATGATGGAGGAGTGCAGCCTGGAGAAAAATGAAGTGAGGAAAAATCAATGAGCCTGCAAACTATCTATCTTTAGGTTTCATACTCTGCAAATGCATGACTCTCAAATAATGCCTGGAAGAAAATCATACCCAGTTTAGACAACAATCAGTTTGAAGTGGTGACTTTAAGTTTTCAGACCCCGGAAGTCTTTTGGTGGTTGCAAGATTTTTCCTTCTTAAAATGATGGACAGTACTGATGGACAGCTTTTGGGCACTTTGAATTTTTTATTTATCCTTCCCCAAATTTGTCCCTGGACACAATCCCGTCTTGCAGGTTAGGTCATAGTCCTGCCCACATCATGACCTTGTTTTCACTACAACACATGTAAAAAAAAGAAAAAAAAATGGATGCCTTCATTCTGTACTGTTGTTGAAATCTAAACAATCAGCTTGAACCTTGGTATCATAGTCATGCTTGCTCCTTCTAGTCTGTACGGTTCTTCTAACAGGCACCAGTGTTGGACACTTTTTTATTGTTATGGCCGAATAATCGTCACATTATTGTGGTAATGTTCTTCCATAATCTTCCTGCTGGTCTTCCCATCTACCTCGTTAGAGTTCCTGTGGTTTCTTCCATGCATTTAATTTGCTCACTGCTTTTTCTGTGCTGCAGTAGATGCCCTTTATGTCTGTTTACTGTATGCAAAGTCTAAACATATGCAGAATTTAAGTGAAGTGCACTTTAGCTGATTGAGTAACCCAAAACTGTTATCCGTCTCCTTCAGAGTTAGAACGGTGCAGAAAGCAGAACCAGGACGTTAAACTTTTTCACACTTTTCCTGTTTTCTCTGATCTCTCTGGATGTTTAGAGAGCATGCATAGACTTCGCCATCAGTGCAAAGCCCCTGACCCGGTACATGCCGCAGAACCGACACACGTTCCAGTACCGTTTGTGGCATTTTGTGGTCTCGCCTTCTTTCGAGTACACCGTCCTGGCCATGATTGCTCTCAACACTATTGTGCTGATGATGAAGGTGAGGAAAATAAGGGAAATGGCATAAGAAGGAGTACCTGAAGACTATAATTAAACTTTGCATTTTTAATGAGATCAGAAGATTACTTAAGTGATAAATGAAAGAGCAATAGCTGAGTCACTGCAGCTATTTCCCCTCTCTGCCCTGAATCCACATACTGAAGATAATCAAAGAATCCGACATTTGATCAGTGCTTGCCATCACATGCTTGCATTTAGATCTGGTGATGTTCTCCTCCACCTTTCCCTCATCAGTATTTAATTCCATGTCTAGCCTTTGCTCAGGCAGTTCATACAGACAGACAAACGCTGAGTGACTCAGCCTGTATTAAATATTGATCTATAATGTCCAGACGCTCCTATTTAACATGACCTCATTAACTGTGGCTGCCGGCCCCGGAGAAATGACTCCTTTTATAGTGCTACAGATGACAGGTGCAGAGACAGAGATGCTATTTATGGGTCTGGAGGAATCTTCAATCAACCTGTAGATCTGTAGGGCGCACTGATATCAGGGAGGAGGGTGATCTGCAGTGAACTGGCTTGGGAGTACTCCATTCATAGTTTGAACCGTGCCATCTCTGTTTTTCCAGTACTACTCTGCCCCACCAGCATATGATGCCGTACTGAAGCACTTGAACACAGCGTTCACTGTGCTCTTCTCTGTTGAGTGTGTGCTCAAGATCCTGGCCTTTGGGTTTCTGGTGAGAGAAGAGAGCAACACGCAGCCTGAATGTGAATGCAGAAACTCTGCGGACGTTCCTCACAGCGTTTTTTTTTTTTTGTCACTAGAACTACTTTCGAGACACTTGGAACATTTTTGACTTCATCACTGTCTTGGGCAGCATTACTGAGATTATGGTAGACTTACAGGTAAACTTACAACAAGACTTTTGCAGTTTTGATATTAGACTGACACCATTTCATCCAGTAACAGCTTCCCGCTCCATTCCTGTATTTTTCTGCCAGAAAACTGAGACGTTCAACATGAGTTTCTTGAAGCTGTTCCGAGCTGCTCGTCTGATCAAACTGCTGAGACAAGGCTACACCATCCGCATCCTCCTGTGGACCTTCGTTCAGTCCTTCAAGGCCTTGCCCTATGTGTGCCTGCTCATCGCCATGCTCTTTTTCATCTATGCCATAATTGGCATGCAGGTCAGAAGCAGACATTGATCAGACTCTACTACATCATGCCTTCTTAGTGTGTTTCTTTCATGGTGAAAGTTTTTGTACTATTTGCAATATGTTGTTGTTGCATATTTGTGTGTGTTTGTGTAAATCAGGTGTTTGGGAACATCAAATTGACTGTGGACACGCACATCAACCAGCACAACAACTTCAAAACCTTCTCTGGTGCTCTGATGCTGCTGTTCAGGTAGGACACATCAGTACCTGCAGACCTGCTATGCAAAGGCAAAATCTCAGTCCCCATTATTTTTAATCACTTAATCCATCAGTTCAACATTAGTACTCCAGAATGGCTCCTTAAATTTGTCTGTACATTTGCAAGATGCCACAATTTTTTTTAATGTATCATGTTGCTAGGTTACAGTAGTAAGTCCTTGCTTTCTAAACACACAAGGGGCCACTAAGTGTCAAGGAGTGATAGATAGAGCAGTGTACCACTTTGCTCCTCAGCAAAATAGCTTTGCAGTTCCTTCTATATTTACAATCTGTTGAAAAGGAGTGAAGACGGTCAAATAATAACCCAGATGTCTCGGTCAAAGTATTAGTATGTTCTTGTGTATCAGGGAAAAAAATTCAATCCTCAAACAATCTCTTTGATTCTGGCTGAATCTACACAGTCTAGGAGACAAACAAATAGGCTTTTTAACCATTGGACTCATTAAATAACACATGCCAGAATAATTATGGGAGTAGAAATTAATGTATTAATTGGGAGAAAACCTGGAACAAAAGCAGGAATAAAAATGTTAAAAAAAATAGTGTCATTTGCAACTCAAACCATTGTAAATACATGGGAGTTTCATTTCATACACACACACGTATATATATACATATATATATATATATATACATATATATACATGTATATAT